>OW026523.1:83829436-84445769 GCA_932274085.1 Protocalliphora azurea
AATTATCGAAATAGTTTTTGTCTATTCTTGGCCGAAATTTTGACTTTATTAAAAAAAATTCAGTAGAAGTTAAAGAAACGTTTTTTTAATAAAATAATATCGTTTAGTTGTGAATAAATTCTTATTTTATACATCGATTTTTATGAAACATGTGATATTTCATTTGTAACATATCTAGATTTATTATCTATTATTATTATTATTATTATTATTATTGAGAAATTTTACTCATCTTTTTGTTTTTTAATAAATAAAAATGTTAACATTTTTAATAAAAATAATTTTTTTATGTAGCTTACTTTAAATTCGTATCCAACTCTGAAATACTTCAATCGTGTTTAATGTTTGTTATTTTCACGTTGATAAAATTGAAATCTTTCTGTGAATTATTTTGACTTGTTATTGTTAACATTAACTGTCTTGTTGTACTATTTCATTTATTTATTTTTGTTGATGTTTTTGGCTATTTGACTTGTTCTTTTAAAATGATTGTGTAATACTATTATTAAATTTATTTTGGAGAATAACACACGAAACTAAAAAATACAAAAAAAGTTAATATTTTGTATCTTTTATTTTTTTGTGTTGGTATCTATATATGTGTGTATATATTTAGAGTTAGGCTATTACTAAATTTATTCTTCCCAGACACGTTGATCTTTGATATAATTATTATACTGATACTTTTTTGCTAAAATTAAGTGCCAGCACGAGTTATTTTATAAAAAATATATAAAACTATGTACAATAAAATAAATAGTACAGAAAAAATATATACATAAGGAAATTAAATAAAAAGGACAACTAATTTAGGACTACGCACGAAAAAATCCATGCACATTTTAAGGCTTATAACTTTTATTGTACGTTTAAAAGATTAGTACCGTTAACATGCTTACATTTGTTATTATTCTCAATAGCTATGTGCGAAATTTTGTTGTAATATAATAATTAGTTTATCTTAAAATTAATATTTAATTAAATTCATGCAAACGAAAATTTAGTTTTTTGAGTCATAAAAAATATGAACAGTTCATGGTCGCTAAAAGGAATCTTAATAACCAAAGAAAAAGTTGATTTACATACAGTAAGATCGCAGTGAAAATAATATGAATTTGAAGAGAAAATCTCCACATTTGTGGATGGAACTTGACTCATTCTATAAATTGCTCTGTATCTTTTATCAGGAAAGTTAGAAAAGCTAGCCTGAAGACCCATGAAGTAAAAAAAGTTCCTAAAAGGAACGCTAGAAAAAATGCAAAGCAAAAAGAGGACGTAAACTACTGAAACCATTTTTTTTTCAAAAATATGAGTGCTGTCTAAAGGGTAATAAAAAGAACGTACTGGTGGATTTTTTAAACCATGTCGGTCATAAATTCCATATCACTAAATTATGGGAAATATATTACAAAATTTCGTCCGACAAGATAGTTTTACATCTAGAGAAAAAGGCACTTTATTTATAAAAAATTAAATTTTTAATAAAGTAAGGTATAGAAATGAGTGCAGATATTACTTTTTATCATTAGAAAACACAACGAATTATAATTTGTTTGGCTTCATCTATGTTCTCATTATTATAATTGAGTGGCATCAAACAAATTGTGTTGCTATGTCCAAAGAAGGCAAATCCATTAAACTGCAAAGAACTCAGTCCATTTTAAATTTATTGGATCATAGTAAAATAATATTTAAAGAACACTTAAAGCTGAGTAAAAAATATAATTAAGTTAAAAAAGAAATGGACCCATTACTACAAAAAAATAACCGAAAATGCAATAAATTTTTTACATTAATTTTCTGAAACATTGCTTCATTGATTTACATTTTATAAGCAGAATTGTATGCTCCATTTTTTTCGTGCGCAGTCCCTTTTTTTTAGCAATATTTAATATTTTTTATAAATTAAAAAAAAAAAGAAAAAAATATTTTTGTAAACCATTAAAACAAGAAATTGATCAAATATTTCCTTTAAAATGTCCTATCTTTCTTTTTTTAAACTTGCACTTAGCCTCGTTTTTAAAATACTGAAACTAAATCTTTCTATTTCATTCCCATTTTTTTTGTATAACAACAGGTACTTCTAAACATCTTTCAGGTTTCTATACCTGTTATATTTTAAACCAAACAAAGATTATCTGTTTAATACTCAGCATGTTAGCTATTGCGAAAGTATTACCTCACTCTCAGGTTAACGCCTTTTAAAAGTAAAACAATCAAAAGAGAAATTCTTTGAAGGGTTACCTAACAAATAATTCAAAAAAACTAACAAGCTAGATAAGTAGCACCTTATAATCCTGTGCAAGGTTTTTCTTTTCAAGGAAATAGAAATCTTTGTTATTTTCAATATTTGTTCAAGCAGGATATGAATGTTATATAAAAAAGGGATCATTTCAATAATAGTTTGTGTATTCATATATTGTTGTAACAATGAATTGTATAAAATAAAGAAAAAGGGTTAAAGAGTTTATTGCTTAAGTCTTTTGTTTTGCAGAAGCTGGTATTATAGATTTTGAATGAAAACTAAATTTATTTTGAAAAGGTTTGGTATTTTGTTTGCTATTAAATCTTAGCAAATATTTTTGTGCAAAAGTAGGCAGTTAAGTTCAAAGTTCAATAACATTTAGAAGAAGTGGGGAAAAAATAATTAGCTTCTATTTGTTCTACTAGCTAATTATTTGTATTTTTGTTTCAACATCCTGTTGTTTTTGGAACAGAAAAAATGGTGCTGTTTCCAAAACAGTGTGAAATGAAATTATAGAATAGGTACTACGCAATTGAGGATGACTTTTACAAGAACTCAGAACTACAGGCGAGCTCTTAGGATTATACCGCCTCTTTCCTTTTCGTGTATTTTGACATTTTTAGGAAGAGTTCATTGCTATGCACTATGGGGAATGCCGGAATTCGAGCTAAATATTTTTCGAAAATTTTTAAAATTTTATAAAATGTTCATTTTGTACCATGCTTTGTGGGGCATTCGGTGTATATATTGTGAAATTTCAACCAAAATATAATATAAAACGAATCGAATACAAGATAATAGTTAGAATCATATTTTATCTGCGGATATCTGTGGATGTAGCCAGGGGAAAGAAAAAGATTGGTATAAATATGAGCTTTGAATTTTGAGTTGAAATTTTCGAAGAATTTTTTGACTAATTTCAGTACTTGTAGTTTATATTCTTGAGGAGACTGAAATCATTAACAATACATATATATATATATATATATATATATATATATATATTCAAGGGCTATATATGTTTAAAATATCTTTATAAAAAAAATCGGAAATGAAATTCTTACGATTAAAAAAAATTACATTTCCGAGATGACCAACTTTGGAGGTCCACCCAATACTCCCCTGAATCGCTAAGGAGCTGTGATCCTCCAAATCAATACGAAGATTCCTCAGCTCCGATCATGTCAAATTTTTTTCAGATATCTTTAACGGATCACAAGTTACTGAATGACCGATTCAACATTGCCCAGCCCAAACGGCAAAAGGTAGAGTTAACTGATTTGGTCGTCTTCCACTATAGACATCCATATGGATGGATTTTTGAAAACTAAAATGTTTAAGTGCTAAAAAAGGTTAAAATGGGTAAATTCGATATCCTTATATCTCTTAAACTAACATAAATACGCAAAAAGTTTGATACCTAAAGTTTAAAAAAATGACCAACTTTGGAGATCCACCCAATACTCCCCTGAATCGCCAATACTCCCCTGGAGGCGCTGTGTTCCTCCAAATCAATATGAAGATACCTCAGCTTCGACCATGCCAAATTCTTTTCAGATATCTTTAACGGATCACAAGTTACTGACTGACAGATTCAACATTGCCCAGCCCAAACGGCAAAAGGTAGATTTGGGCTTTGGGTTCGTCTTCCACTGTAGACATCCACTAAGGACGGGTGTTTGAAGATTAAAATGTTTAAGTGCTAAAAAAGGTAAAAATGGGTAATCGGTAAACTTATGTCTACTAAACTGATATAGATACAAAAAAAGTTTGATACCTATCGTTATATATTTAAAAACTAAGCGGACAGGTGTCTGGTACTTTTGTGAAATTCAGACCTCTTAGGCTGTAAACGGTTAAAAACTGTATTTACGTACTTTTTTTGCATCCCATGTATCTTTTAAATCAGTAATCATAAAAATAAAATTCTAATCATATTCATTTTCATATCGCAAAAATACAAATGCAGGCTTGGCACTTTTTGGAAATTCGACATTTAAGGGGTAATAATCTTACCTTTTTCATAATTTTTTTATATGTATTGACATATATGAATATTTTATTATGAAATCCCACTAAAATTTTGAAATTCCTTGCAGTACAATTTTTGTTACATAAATGAGGCGAAATTGCATTTTACGAAGATAGGACCAAATTTTGCTTATAATGGTACGTTTCTAATATTTTCAATAAATAAAGTTAACAGTGTAAAAGTTGGCCTGAGTGAATAAGAAATACAGGAAATTAATGTTTAATGGTAATTGAACTTTTTTATATATTTTTGAGTAAGAATCCACAAAAAAGGCGCTTATTGTTTGTTTTCGCCCTTTTAATGGGACTTTCTTCACTTCTTATATTAAGAATTTAGAAACACTAAATTAAACTTATGCAGACCTCAGTTAATAAAAAAAAAAAAAATTATAAGGAAAGTTTTTGGTACTTTTTTGTTCTTTTAATGGTACTTTTCGAATTTTCTATAATATTAAAAGTAGAAACATGAAATTAAAAATACATAGTTTTATGTTGGTAACAATTCACAAGGGGAGTTTTATTGAACTTTTTATTTTTTCTAAGTGTACTTTTTAAATTTGTTGCAATAATTAATCTATTCATCACCGTACAGCCCAAATAACAGAGGGTAGAGAGATTACTTTTAGATCACAGTGGTACTCATGATCCCGATAAATAGAAAGGATTCGAGTGCTAAGGGGGTAAAAAAGAGAAAAATGGATAAATTTGGTAAATTGGTATCTTCCAAACAATATATTTTTCACATCTTTCTCTACTTAGAAAATTAGTAAATAGGTATCAAACCTTTTGGAAATTACGATATTTAGGTGGTAAAAATTGGCAAAAACTGTAAACGAGTAAATGTGTGAATAATATTTTTATTAAAAATGTATTGGAAAAAACTTTGAAATTTTTAAGAAATTCAAAGTATGGTAAAAATGGATTAAAATTGTCCTTTTTTATATCTTTCAAGGCATCAATCATTTGAAAAAATTTTTGATATGTTCTTTTATATTTAAAGAAAGGGCAAATACGTGTTTTATATATTTTTAAAATTCATACGTTTGCGGGATAAAAAGGGGGCAACTAATAAATATAGGAAAAAAAATTTAATCATATTGTCCTCTGCTCAAAAAAAAAAAAAAGTAAAAAGAAGAGAAAGGTCTTTGGTACTTTCTGAAAATTATAACGCTTAGAAGGTAAAACATTAATTTTGGTACCTTTTTTAGTATCTTAAGTAACTTTTAAAGCAATTAAAAAAGAAATACATTTTTAATCAAAGTATTTTGAAGTACAAAGCATAATATTAGGGGGTACCTTTTTAGTACTTTTACTTTTGGGGCAAAAAAAGAAAAAAAAAACGCTAAAGACAGTATGCTATTGAGAGAAAAACGGGTACGGTTGGTGCAGGAGTGGCCGAATAGTATGGGGGAATGGACTGAAATTGGTACATTCTTTTACACTTTCTGGGTTTGGTAGCTTGCTTGGTTTGTTTTAGATATTTGTGTTTTTGGTAGAATTTTCTATAACTTACATTAAAAGTTACAATTAATTAAAAAGAATATATAAAATACATTTTTATATAGTTCGAATAAGTAAAAAACATAAATTGTATTTTATGAATATAGAATCTTCTTAAATTAAATTTCCTATACAGTAATTAATGTAGCAGAACAAAGTTAAAATTTATAAAGAAAAGGATGGTTTTTATAAATTTCAAAAATAATTAATGCTTATCATTAATAAAGAAACTACATATTTTATTTTTATTTTTTCTTTTTCACTTAGAAAATATTTATTTTAATTTTTTTCAAAGTTAGTTTTATGTTGAAATTACGAAAAACTAATTTTTTATTGTGTTGTAATTTTTTACAATATCCTGATTCACAAATAGTTGGAAGCCTATATTTTTTATTAATTCTTCGCTTACATGACCGAGTATCTATCAACAATAAGAGAATTAAACATTTTATTTTTAGAAAATATTTACTTTATTTTTTTCCCCAAAGGAAATTTTTATTGGGTTGTAATTTTCTATAATATACTGTTGCACAAATAGTTGGAACCCTTTATTTTTTATTTTTTATTACTTTGTCGTTTAAATAACCCAGTCCAATGAGGCCTTATATGGTTAATAAAAGTTACTAAATAAATAAACCATAAACTATATATGACTTATTGTTTAAAAACTTCGGAAAATTACAAATTGAAGCCATTTTAGGTTTCTCGCCAAAGTTTTATTTAAGTAACGTATTATTACCCTAAAAAATTATTTAAATTAATAATTTTGGTACATTTTGGTACATTTTGGTAGGATTTGATAGTTTGTGGAGAATATTTTGTTAGGAAGAATATTTTCTTTGTGGCAACGCTGTCTCAAAGTTTGAAGAACAAAGAGCGAAAATTTCGCGAGACACATTCACAGTTTCTAATGGAATAGCATGGGTTATTGCATCAACTTAGTTTTTTGCTATTTTACAAAATAAAATCGATGGAGCATTAAAAATATTTTTAAGATTCACCAATATTTGCGAAACGTTAAGAAAATAACATATGTTTTATAAAAATATTCACATATTTTATGTAACTGCGAATTTGAGACCTTTCATGATTGAAAATGGCTTAGAATGTTTAGTGAGTTCTCATAATTTTATTAAAAAATCTAAAATACCACTAAAAAGTCCAATAAAAGTTGTAAAATACCAAAAATTTTAATTATCTTTCTCAAATAAATTTAAATGCTGATAACAAAACAAGAAGCAGAATCAAATGTTTACAAACAAAAATCAATTGTTTTTGAAGTTATGTTACACTGACAAAGTTGCGTTGTTGTAGTTGTTGCCCTTCTACATATACCCTATAATAGTGGTGCCATGTTTGGGACTATAAATTTAAGTTAAATGTCGTTGATTTTTTGACATTTTGCTAAAGCACATCACAGGGACAGTACGAAAATTACCATAATTATCACAATTATGTAGTGTTTGTAATGCTTGACGGAAATGTAGGAGCATTAACAAATTTCGAAGGATACAAATTTTGTGGAGCAAAAATTATTTACTTGGGTTCGAAAAGGATCAAAATATTAAATATCATTCCTTTGTAATAAACTCTAATAAAATATAGTTATGGAGTTATGTCAGTTATGGAGAAAAACTTAAATTTGAACCCCATTTTTTGGAAAATTTTGAAAAATCGCGATTTTTAGAAGACTTTTAAAATTTTCTTAGAAAACTCTAAGGTATGCTTCACTAATATCAGGAAACATTGAAAGTAACATGAATATTGTAGTTTGTAAAAATTAGTATATGTTCAATATAAACGCGAACTAATTCAATTCTACATGCATTCGAGTCACCTTATATGTAGACAAATGGATTTTAATGTGTCATATTTTTTTTTGTAATATATATATATTTATATATATATATATATATATATATATATATATATATATATGTTGTCAACTCACATCTTTTAAGTTTTCTTTGTTATTAAGAAATTTAATTCAAACCCAAGAGACATATTCTATTATATTTTTTAAATTTAATAGTTGGGAATAAAAATTTATTTTTTCTATGAACTTGATGTTTAGATGCTCTAGCTCTTTATATTTTAAACAAAGTCTCCAAACATAAATATCAATTTCCATTTATTTAATCTATAAACTCAAATACATAAATTAAAAAACCCCAAAACGATCATAGTAACAAGCTACTTATAAAACAGACAAGTCCATTAAAAAAATCTGAAGAAAAGTAAATTTAAATTAAACAAAAATTAAAATAACTTTCTAATTAAGATAACAAGAGCTTTACAAGCTCACATACATTCATGTGTTCAGCTTGTTATATATAGATTAATATAATATCTATTGAATAATATTTTTATACTATGATATTTCTATTTGTATTTTACTAAAACTTTTCTTATGTTTTGAGATGAAAAAATTAGATGGATATTTATGGATACCACATGTTGTTCCCTTGCGACAAAATAGAAAGAAATATTACATTTTCAATACCTTTTCTACTTGAATCTATTACTACTTTCCTTTTAGTTCTATTTTTTGTTGACTGTTGTAAAAGACAAATATTTTAATATTTATTTATTTTAAATGAAATATAAAGAAAAATTTCTTTAATGAATGCAATTAGAAATGACAAAGACAAAAAAGCCAAAAAAAAAAAACATTTAAGAACTGCGCACGAAAAAATCCGTGCACACTTTCATTCTTATAACTTTTATTTTTCGTGAAGAAAATTAGTACTCTTAATTTTTTTTACATTTGTTGCTATTCTCGGTAACTATGGGCTATATTTTGTTATAATAGCATAATTAGTTTTTCTTAAAATAAATATTTAACCAAATTCATGCTAATGTATAATTTAAATTTATAAACGAAAAACATACATGTCGACCATATAAAACAATTTCTAGGAGTGTAGGTGAGTTAGCAAATTAATTTTTTTGAATTGTAAAGATTTCAAGAAGTAAGGAACCCTGATAACCGAAGAAAAATTATATTTACGGTAGAAAAAATAATACGAATTTTGAATGAATATGAATGCAAAAGAGTGTACGAAAATTACTGAGACAATTTTTTTTAAAGGGTGATAAAAAGTTCAAACTCTTTACAAAAAGTTCAAAATTGTCGCATAAACTTTTGGTCTTACAAGACATGTGAGGAAAAAAGCACTTCATTCATAACAAATGACACTTTTATAAAAGAAATGTACACAAACAAGTGCCGTCAGAAAAGATTTCTTTCAATTATTAGAAAACACAATGAACTCTAATTTCTTTGGCCTTATCTGTCTTATCATTATTATAACAAAAAAGTAACTGAGTGGTATTAAAAAGGTTGTGCTGCTATGTGCCAAAGAGACCAATCCACTAAACTTCATTTTAAATGTTATAGTAAAAAAAATATTTAAAAACACTTAAAGCTAAGCAAAAAATAAAATAGAGTTTGAAAAGAAGTGGACCCATTCTAGTAATAAATTGACTAAAAGCACAATAAACCTTTAATTTAGGGTGTTCCAGAAAATATTAAATATTTTATTAAAAACTAAAAAAAAAAAATACATTTTCTTTTAAAATAAAACTAGAATATAACGATCTTTAACAAAAGAAAATTTCAGAAAGATTAACCCACTAGTTTAATTTTTATAAGCTGAATTATATGCACTGAATTTTTCGTGCGCAGTCCTTATTTCAATAGATATTAAGTAGTCGAAATAAAGCTCGATTTAAAAACAAATTTATTTTAACATTTTTTTATTCTTAGTAAACTAATTCAACAACTTCTACAGTTTCTTTAGCTGCTTTTGTAACTTTGAAAAATAAAAAAATATTTTATAAAATTTCTTTGCTTTTACTTTTATTGTGTTTTTTGTTTAAAAATTTTCCGATTTGTCGTGTGTTGGGAATTTATTTGTTTTGTATCATTGTGGTTTTCTTCTCTTTTTTTTGTTTTTTTTTTTTTTAATTTGAATAACAAAAGGAGTTAATTATTTATAAAACTAGAGTTTTTCTTAAGCAAACAAACAGATAATATAGATATCTTATATTTTTTTTCTTAGCTTGGCATTATTTAGTTATTTGGAGAAATATGTAAATTATTAAAGAGCTTTTTGAAAAATATTACGATGATTTTTTTTTAATACGTAAAATCATAATCTTTATGGTCTTGGGCAGTTGATTTGGTATATACTTTATTGGTTTTCAATTATTGCTCTATTGTATTATTGACTTGAGCTGGTGTTTATTATTTCGTGAAAATTGAATCTTATAAATTAATGATTTTTACTCATTTTTTATTTGTTAAAGAAGCTTTGAGCTTCAGTTTTTTTTAATATATAATTTACATTATTGTAAATTAATAGATCAAAAGTTAACTAAATTAATGTTTTCTTAATAAGAAAAAATAGAGAGTACAGTTAAACAATATAAAACTGTACAATCCGTACAGCTGAATATAAAAATATGAATTTTAGGTTTTAAAATAATAAAATTTTGATCATCTTAGTTGTGGGAAAAATTGTAAGCTTTAAGTTTTTTGGAGCTACTTCTACCCTGTGGGAAATGAAAAATTAAATAAATATTTTTATAATAAGAAAAAATAGAAAAAGTTTAGTTAAACAATATAAAACTGTATAGCCCACCGTGCAGGTGAAAATACAGGAATATATAAATTTGGATTATAGGTTCTAAAATTTTTAAATTTTGACCTAAGTTTTTTAGAGTTACTTCTACCCTGCGGGAAATTGGTGGCAATTCAGCAATAGTACCTGTCCCTAAGTACAAGTTGAGTACCAATTGACAAGTAACCGCTCGCCAAAGTTCCAGTTGAGAATAAGTTGCCACAACCACGCTCATTAAGTATCAGCTTGTTTGTGAGATGCGCAATTAGCAACAAACGTGCAATAACAATATGTGGCTGAGTGGTTAGCGTAAAAGACTATAAAACATGATATAAGTTAAGTAAAAATTTAAGTAAAAATATTTAAAAAATCCAAAGAATTTTACTTTTAAATAGCAATAAATGAAATTAGCGAAAATTGTTGTAAAAGCATCTGAAAAGCATTGAAGAGATACATTTAGGTTAGTGCTGTGATCGTTCCAGCAGCACCTAAAAGGCGTTAATCAGTCACTTTCATTGACAACCCCAGGTAAAAGTGACTGGTTCCTCTCATATAAAGTTTCAGTACTATAACCGGTCACAAACCATGACGAACCTGTCACGTGATCAGTATAAGACTGGATCTCTTTCTTCTAGGGTATTTTTTCATATTTTGTAGGTTAAGATAAAAGCGTTTTATTATTTTTATTGTTTTTTTATTTTAGTGCATCACATTGTTCATTGTCTTTGTATTGCAAAAGTTGAATTATAAAATGTTTTACCAAAAAAGTGCAAGGATTTTAAAATATTTTCTATAAAACCGGGTAACATTAATGCTGCAGCAAATAATTTTTCAGTCAATCCATGCAATCATTTAGTTCTAAGCCTAAAATTAACCTTTTTAATGATTCTAGTTCCAGAAATAAATCGTTAATATTATAAAGAAATTAAGAAGTTACCGCATATAATGCAGCAAATCTAAAAATAATTTTTTTTGTAGGCTACAAAAATTTCGGAGGTATTAAAGAAGTCATGTCGATTTTTTCTTAACAAAATTTAAAAATTTGTATTGTTCAAAAAATCGTAAAAAAAATCTAAAACGATCAAAAATTCTTCTTTCTCCTTTTTGCTCATAAAGCTGGATATGTTCCTAATAAAATTAGATAAATTTCTTTAAAATGGATAAATTTAAAGGAAATTAATGAGGTTATAATAATGCACAGGGACAGAATCGATTTTTTTTTTATATAAATCTGTAACTTCTAATCGACTAGTTGGATTTACATAAAATTTCACGCAGACGTAGCAGAGGTGTGTACAATTTTAAGTTTGGAAGAAGATCCTCATATACTTTTCAGAAGCGGAGCTATTAGAGCTTTGACATAAAAATTTTTTCATCGCTTGCCAAATTTATATTTCTTATCCATTTTAATTTATTTGTACATAGTTTTTAATCTCTCAAAACACATGCTTTCATGTGCTATTTATCTTATCTTATAGTTTTCAAGTTATTTGCATTTGAAATTTCAACTATCTTAATTTTACAAAATCTTGGTACAGTTTTTTCAATATATATCCCAATATATTTGCCTGATATTATAATTTTTTTTATCTAATTAGTTAAAGAATAAAATTATACATCGAATAAAAAAAAAATAGATATCGATTTCTCTTCTGAGTTCAAAAATAAACTATCTTGAAACTGAAAATGGCAAAAATTATGATTTTTTTGTGTTTTTTTAAGTAATAATTTTAGAATTAAAAACAAGCACAAGCTCCCAACAGGACTATGTAAAGGTCATCTCAAATTTGACCTTTTTTAAATCAAAATTTTTACGTTATTCTATATGTTCTAAAACCTCAAAGGCTAATTCTGCAAATCGGGTTCCTTTCAGAAAAATATTAAAAACGTTTACACTTTAGCAGTTCAAATGTTAAAGTCACTCAATATTTCGTTGAGATATCATAACAAATCAGGATTTTATTAGAGATCAAATATTTATAGTTTCTCGAAAAACTATTTTTTACAAAAATTGTAATTTAATTCCAAAAATTAGAAAAACTGAAAAGATTGAAATGAATATCTTTTATTGGACCAAAACTACGCTTCTTTAAAGTTTAATATGTCGCGAAAAACCACAAATATGCAATTGTCATCGACAAATTGTTCACCCGTTTCATAACAAATAAAGCATTTTGGCGTCGATTTATAAGTGCATATTTTTGCATATAGTATTTTAAGAGCATATTTATGGCATATTTTGTTATTTTTAGAACATATTTAACCCTTCTTGTCATTTTGAAGATAATTTTTTATAAATCATGGAATGGATGTAAAGAAAAAAATAAAAATATTTAGTATTTAAAGTTAATTTTAATAGATACCAATAAAATTCAATAAAAATCTCTGAGGAGCTTGAATCATAAAGTTTTGGAATCAGATTAGTTGAGTTTTATTAAAGACATTTTTTAAATTTATATAGTATATACATATATAAAAGAGTAAAATTACTTACTGATTTATTTTCGCACAGCCCAAACACCTTTAGCTAGAAAGATGAAATTTTGGACTGTAGGTTGGTCTCTCATCAAATAGATCCACTAAAATCGGTAACCTTATATGTCCTAAAATAATATATAATATATACAAAGAAATTAACTCGTATCGTTATTAATTTGAACAATAAGTTGGTGTCTGGTACTTTCTTGAAAGTCAACATACAACTAAAATTTGCATCGTATTCGTAACTTATTGAAAAATAAGAAATAAAAATTTAATACTTTTCGGAAATTTGAACGTTTAAAGGGTAAAAATTCTACCTATTTTTGGTATCTTAATATGGGATCCCACTACAATTTAGAATTTCATTAGAATACAATTTTTATTACATCCATGGGGGAAGAAAATACCAAAAAGTGGTAAAAGCCAAAAAATTTTCAAACTAAATGATGAATTTTTTAATATTAAACCTTGAATCATGAACTCAAGTATATTTAGTCCTAAGTGAGTGAGAATTCATAAGGGGGACTTTGTGGTACTTTTTTGTTCTTCTAATGATTTTTTTGCAATAATTAACTTGGAAACATGAAGTTAAAGATACATAGTACTATGTGGGTAATAATTCAAGAGGGAGGACTTTGTGGTACTTTTTTTATTTTTCTAATGGCACTTTTTGTATTTTTTATAATATTGATGAACGAATAAAAGTGAAATTAAAGATATATGGCCCTAGGAGGAATAAAATCCATTAAAGGGGATTTGTGGTAATTTTTTACTTATGTGGGTAAGAATTCGCGATGGGGACTTTGTGGTACGTTTTCGTTTTTCTAATGGTACTCTTTGAAGTTTCTATGATATTGAACATACTGCAGTACTTTTTCGTAAAATCATGGAATGAAAGATATATGGTTCTAAGTGAATCCATAAGAGGGGATTTGTGGTACTTTTTCGTTCTTCTAATGGTACTTTTTAAATTTTCTATGATATTGAACATACTGCAGTACTTCATCGTTTTTCTAATATTTTTTCTTAAATTTTCTATAATATTAAACTTATAAACTTGAAATTAAAGACACATGGTCCTATGTGAGTAATAATTCAAAAGGGAAAAAAGATAATCCACAAGAGGAGACTTTGTGATACTTTTTCGTTCTTGTGATGATATTTTTTGAATTTTCTATTAAATTCAACCTAAAAGCATTGAATTAAATATGAAAAGTTCTGAGTGAATAAGATCCTATATGAAGACACTTTTTGGTACTTTTTGTTTTTCTTGGGTACTTTGTGAACTTTATTTTAAATTAAACCTAGAAACATAAACTTGAATATATATATTTGGTCCTAAATGAGTGAGAATTCATAAGTTGGGATTTTGTTGTATTTTTCCGTTCTTCTAATAGTACTTCTTGTATTTTTTGTAATATTCAGCTTGGAAACATAAAATTGAAGAAGTGTGTTTTCCTAAGTGAGTGGGAATCCTTAAAAGGGATTTTGTATGTTTCGTTATTGTAATATTACCCTTTGAATTTTTTATAATACGAGTAATTAACCTAGAAACATGAAATAATATAGATATATAGTTCAATGTGGCTGCAAATCTACAAACTCTGTTATTCACATTCTTGTCTACTAAAAATTTTAAAATAAATAATTTGGTAGTTTTTGAACCTTCAAAAACAACTAGTACCAATATTCTAAACCAAAAATATAGAAATAAATTTAAAATAGTATTCTTTCTTTATAAAAAAATATATCAAACACGCCTTTGGTACTTTTTGAAAATGCTATTATTTATTTTACTTTTTGGTATTTTTTTAACTTAAATATTTAAGAAGTTTATTCTTATTAATGCTGATACAAGTCACTAGAAATTGTACTGTAGATATCTCTCGCCCAACATTTTTAGAAATTTGAAGTCTTTAGGGGTAAAAGTGTCTAAAACAGATACTTCATATATGATCTAGACTTAAAAATGTAAGAACAAAATTTAAAGGGTTTTTTTCAAACCCAAACAAAAAAGAAAAAAGTTTCAAATTATGAAAACCGATTTTTTAATCGGGTGATATATATACTTTGGTAGTTTTTTATTACCCTGTGTTATTTGATGATGAACTCATAAAGGGTTATGAAGTGTTATGATATCCTTCTCCTTAGATGTTACTTATTTAAATACATGAGATTGGAACCATTAGAAGATGCGATTGAGATATTTGTTATTCATTTTTTGAATTAACAGTCTTTAAGTGACCGCGATCGCAATCAGATGTATTTAGTGTCATTCTTTTGAAAACAAAAAGTGAATCCCAATCACAAATATTCTGGAAAACAAAAAAAAAAAAAAAAACAAAAAAACAAAAAAAAAAAAAAACTGTTAAATATCAAAAACTTATATTTTTTTTTAACATACAAAATTTGTTAAACCGAAATTTAACAATAAAAGTTTTACTCAAATCCAATGTTTATAAAAACAAAATATTTGAGACAACAATAACTTAATATAAATAAATTAAAACAACCAAACAAAATATTTCTTAACAACAACATTGAACACACAAGCAGTGTGTAAATCACAAGTGCATATTAAAAACAATCATTTTTAAATCTATGCATTACAACAAAAATATCACATTACCAGTATGAATACTGGTGAGGTAAACCTTAGTGAAGATAGCAGTGGCGATGATAATGATTCAATTTGGCAAAGTGTACCAACAAAACGCAAACAGCTTGAATCTCCAAAACTACAACAACAAAAAAGAAGGAATTTGTTCTGTGAACCAAGCACTTCAGCAAATAACAAATATGCAGCTCTTAGCATTGATGACGATGAATGTGAAACCAATGAATCTACACCAAAGCCTCCACCAATTTATTTACCAAATGTTCAAAACCTCAGTATTATGTTAAAAAAATTTAATTCTTTAATAACATCTAAAGAATTTAATTATAAATCTTTAAAGGAAGGTCAGGTACGCTTAATGATTAAATCTGTAGATTCTTATCGAAAAATTATTAAGTATTTAGAAGAGTCAAAAATTAGTTTTCATACTTATCAATTAAAGCAAGAAAAGGCGTATAGAATTGTAGTTAAAGGTCTTCACCATTCAACACCAATCGAGGACATAAAGGCTGAACTACTGTTACTAGGCCATCAAGTCAGAAACGTAACTAATATTAAAAGCCGTGTAACTAAAGAACCTTTATCTATGTTTTTCGTAAATTTAGACCCTAACCCAAATAACAAAAGTGTATATGATATTAAACATATAAACAATGCCTTGGTTAAAATTGAACCACCTTTAAGAAATAACGATTTAGTACAATGTCATCGGTGCCAACAATTTGGACATACCAAATCATATTGTAAAAAACCATATAGGTGTGTTAAATGTGGTATGGATCACGCCACATCTGAATGCACTAAACCCATTGAAACCCCACCTCGTTGTGTTCATTGTTTAAATAACCATACAGCTAATTATAAAGGATGTAGAGTGTACCAAGATCTTATTTCAAAAAGACCTCAAAGACAAACTCGTTTCATGTCATCTCAAAGACCCAATCAATTCAATATAAATTCAGCAGAATATCCAAATTTAAATAGTAATACGAATAATCCACATAACAATCGCTATTATCCATCCTACTCCGAAGCTTTTAAATGCCCTGATGCGAACTATATATCTCGTTTGGAGAAATTAGAAAACATGATGGAAAATCTCATGAACATGATGTCAATGATTATGACCAAATTATGCAAATAAATTTTAGGATAGGAATATGGAATGCCAACGGGCTTTCTAATCATAAAAACGAAACTGAAGTTTTTCTTAAAACCAACCACATAGATATATTTTTAATATCTGAAACCCACTTTACGCCCAAGAATTATTTTAAAATATATGGATTCGACACCATAAATGCTTTTCATCCGGGTAATAGAGCTCATGGGGGAGCTGCTATTCTAATAAAAACAAATATAAATTATGAAATTTTGGACCCCTTTGAAGAACCTTATTTACAAGCAGCTGGTGTTAAAGTCAAGTGCAATAATTATGACCTAAATATTTTTTCAATATATTGTCCACCTAGACACAGTATTAAATGTCAGCAATCGGCCCGAAATTCATTGTTGGTGGCGACTTTAATGCGAAACATCCATGGTGGGGTTCACGTTTAGCCAACCCAAAAGGAAAGGAACTATATAAATGTATTTTAAAGAATAATTATACAACACTTTCTACAGGAAAACCCACATATTGGCCAAGCGACCCTACTAAAATACCAGATCTTTTAGATTTCGTTATTTTTAATGGTATTTCTAGATCTCTTTTAGATATTGTAGACAGCAATGAACTAAGTTCGGATCACACTCCAATTATCGCTTATTTTAATAATCATGTTGAACTTGAGGCAGCAAATCAAAATCTATTTACCAACAAAACTGATATTCTTCAGTTTGCGAATTACATTGAAAACAATATTAATTTGAATATACCAATTAAAAACGGGTATGAATTGGAGGATGCTGTTGAATCTTTTTCTAGTCTCCTATGTCAAGCGGCTTTTGTATCCACACCAGTAACTACCCCTCAAAACGGAAATATTGTAAGAATATCTGGAGAAATCAGAAATCTCATATTGAATAAACGATACTTACGAAGAATATACCAAAGAAATAGAAATCCCTTAAATAAAAATAATTTAAACAATGCATCAAATCATTTAAAAAGGCGGTTAAAAGAAATTAAAAATGAATCTGTTAAAGATTTCTTGAACAACTTAGGTCCAAATCGAAATGATGACTACAATCTGTGGAAGGCGACAAAATACCTCAAACATCCAACAAAAAAACATATTCCTATTAAAGATGCTAACGGAACCTGGTGTAAATCAGACCAGTCCAAAGCAAATGCATTTAAAAATCACTTGGAAAAAGTTTTTCATCCATTTAATCTAAATCAACAAGTACAAAAGATTGAAATCGAAAATTTCCTTGACGTTGCGTGCCAAATGAGTTTTCCAATAAAACACGTTACATTGTCAGAAGTTCAGAAAATGGTTATAAAACTTAACAATAAAAAAAGTCCTGGTTATGACAGCATTTGTTCCAAAATGATTAAGTCCTTACCTAGAAAAGGTATGATCTTTCTAACCACATTATTTAATTCTATTTTAAGATTGAATCACTTTCCGTCTCAATGGAAGTACGCAGAAATTGTTATGATTCCAAAACCAAATAAACAGGAACACTTAATTAGTTCTTATAGACCAATAAGTTTACTGCCAATAATTTCAAAATTGTTTGAAAAAATATTACTGAAAAGAATGTTGCCTATATTAGAAATGCAAAACGTAATACCAGAACATCAATTTGGGTTTAGGCATAAACACGGTACACCCGAACAGTGTCACCGAATTATTGATGAAATTTCTAACGCTTTAGAACGTAAACGGTACTGCTCTGCTGTATTTATAGATATACAGCAGGCCTTCGATAGAGTTTTGCATTCAGGACTTCTATATAAACTGAAAAAAATCCTTCCGGCTCCTTTTTATATTCTTTTGAAATCGTATATACACGAGAGAAAATTTTATGTTAAAGTAAATAATCAAAAATCAGTATTTGGCTTAATTCACTCTGGTGTTCCACAAGGAAGTGTTTTGGGACCAGTTTTATATAATATTTTCACATCGGATATGCCTGTAACAAATGATCTTACCATTGCAACATATGCAGATGATACTGCTATAATGGCTTCCAATGATTCTCCCTCTGAAGCTTCTAATATATTACAAATTGGACTAAATGTGATACAAGAATGGCTAAACAAATGGAACATAAAAGTGAACACAGATAAATCAGTTCATATAACCTTTACATTGAGGAGAAACAATTGTTCCCCTATATCTCTAAACGGAATAAATCTTCCACATTCAACTAATGTAAAATATCTAGGACTTTGTCTAGATAGAAGATTAACGTGGAGAGAGCACATCAAAATGAAACGGAAACAACTAAACATTAAGACAAAAAAGTTGTACTGGCTTTTAGGACCAAAATCTTCACTTACATTAGAAAATAAAGTTATATTATATAAAACTATAATTAAACCAGTTTGGACTTACGGTATACAGCTTTGGGGAACAGCTAGTAACTCAAATATTGAAATTTTGCAAAGATACCAGTCCAAAACTTTGAGATTAGTTACTAATGCTCCCTGGTTTATAAACAATGAAAATATACACCGCGATCTTGGTATACCTACAATTAAGGCCGAAATAAATAAATTCAGTAACAGATATCTCCATAGACTAAGTAATCACTCAAATATTTTAGCTATTAACCTTCTGAATGATAGTGATGAAATAAAAAGACTAAAAAGATATCATGTACTTGACCTTCCTTTCAGAAAATAGAATAGAAAATATATTTATTGCGATTCCTATACTAGTTAATTTAAGTTAACATATTAAAATTGTAATTTTTTTAGTTCATTGGAACTTAAAAACCTAAGTTATTTTGTAATTTTTGAACAAAATTTGCTTAATGTTTCTCTGGGAAATAGATCGCAAATAAAATAAAATAAAAAAAAAAAAAAAATTTTTTTTTGAATTAAAAAATATTATAACTGTTTCCACGGGAGTTAGGAGTCATAGTTTAATCTTACGGGTTTTTTCCACTTATACGTATTAGCCTCCCAATTTGCCTGAATAGTATTAGTTAATATTGTAAAAAAAATTATTTTTTTGAATAGAGGTTATGTGGGTCTTCATAAAAAAATTTTTAACCTGGCTGAAACTGACTTTTATTCTTTATAAGTTTTAAACAAACGAGTAACACATCTCAAATTACAAGACTTGAAACTAATAGAGTGCAAAATTTTTGTATCATAGGTTTCATTTTATAATCATAATTGTTGTTAAAAGTTCAAAGACTTAGAAAAAAGGCTAAAAATGACTTAAGTTTTTTCGATTCTTCTACATTTTTTGTTTGCCTGTTTATACTTTTTAATCTCATTCGATGTTGTATCAACTAATCGCACTTTTGGATAAATTCTACAATTTCCTTGTTGTTATGCACAGTAATCAGATTTTGATGACAAAATTTTTAAATTTTTAATTTTTTTTTTGGCGGGAGCTGTGCTCCCCTCAACGGAAGAAAAATTTTTAAATATGGATTGATGTTTGTTGTAATTATGGGTATTTTGCGCTATACCTCACTGACGTGCCCGAAATAGTCATCGCAATAGCTAGTCTCAAAGCTTGGAGAATAAGAGCGAAATTAAAAAAAAAATCAGTTTTTCGCGAGACACTTTTATAGTTTCATATAGTATAGCATGGATTATAAATAAAGTTAATAAAAGAATGGGTGAACTTTTTAAAAATTACGCAAAAATTGCTCTTTTTGTTTTTGTATTTTTATCTAGCAAATTGCAATTTGTAAAAATCTTACATATGTGCATAGATAGAACGGCGATAAATATAATTGATCAGCACTATAAATTTAAGTCAAATATCGTTGACAGTTGAAAACGGGAAACTTTTGTCAATTCAAATTTTGCTAAGGCACATCGCATGGACAGCACGAAATTTATTAAAATTAGCAAACTTGGGTGGTGTTTGTAATGCTTAATTTTATTTTTTCTTTTTAATTTTAAATTCATCTTTATTAACATCTTATACTTAGCATATAAATTTATAATTTCGAGATTTAATCTGTAGAGACTACAGCGAATAATAATGATAATAGAAAAAACTTGATATAAATTTAACAATTTTAACATTATTTAAAGGAAAAATCTTTATTGGAAAAGAAATGTAATGCTTAAAAAATGTAGGGGAATATCAAAAAATTTCGACAAATAAAAATTTTGTGGACCAAAAAAATACTTCGTTTAAAAAAGAACCACAATATTAAGTGCCGTTTCCACAAAAAAAAAGAATATATTTTTTTTTTAAATTCTAAAGCCAAAATTTTTTGGTAATGGCTTATATATGAAAATTTACATATTAATCTTTTTTGATAATATCTAAACTAATTTGATAAACAAATGGAAGATCAATAAAGTTTTTATGTGAAAAATTTGAATTTCAAAAGAGGCTTTTGACACAGTTGGCAAATAAATTTTAGTACTGCCTTGTTTTATATCGTTAAACTATTAGTCAAACACTTTGTTTTATTAAAAAATTAATTTTCTTTTAAAAATAAGGTTTATAACATTATTGGTTTTTTAAGAGCATGTATTCGCGTTTTTAAATTATATTTTTCGTTTTTTATCGCATATTTAATGCGCATAAGATACTTTTTTTTAGAACATATTTGTGCTTTTCCTGGTTAAAGCTAAATAAATAATTTGTTCCCTTAGTCAATATTCGAATGTGTGTTGGTGTCAAAATACGGAAAAAGGACAATTTTTCGTGAAATATTATATTCTAAAGTGGCATAGTTTTGATTTTATTAAAAATATTGTCTGCATTCTTTTTGTGTATGATTAAGAATCATATCAGCTGGATGATTAAGTCCATAGTTTTTCTGATTTTTGGAATTTAAATAATGTTTTTGTAAAAAATTGCTTTTTGGAGAAACTATAAATATCTGATCTCTAATAAAATTTTGGTTTGTTAAGATATCTTAACGAAATTTTTAGCGATTATTGATTTTATCATTTGAAATGGTAAAGTGTAGATAAGTTTAAGATGTTTGCAAAAGGAATTCCATAATTAATTTGACGAAAATTTCAAAAATGGAATTTTTTTTAATTGCAGGTTTGAAAATAGCCATTGGCAAACTTTTTGAACACTTAAAACTTTTCAAAATTGTATTTGGTTTTCAGAACTAGCCTTTGGGATTTTAGAAAAAGAGACTGAAATAAAAATTTTGATTTAAAATAGGTCAAATTCTTTCAGAAAAGTGTTAAATTATTACATGCTCTTAAATAAAATTTAATTTAAAAGAAAAAAAAAGTGCGGACACCTTTTCGTAAAAAAAATCATAATTTATGCAATTTTCAATTTCAAAGTCGTTTGTTTTAGGACTCAGTGGAGATATTGATTGTTATATAAATTTGTTCTTTACCCATTTGGGTAAAAAAATTACAAAATCGGACAAAATATTGGGATATATATTGAAAAAACTGGATAAAGATTTTGTAAAATTAAGATAGTTGAAATTTGAAATGCAAATAACTTGAAAACTGTAGGTAATAAGTAGCACAAACAATCATGCTTTTTATATGCCTTATCGAGAGATTTAAGAGGGTGTAAAAGTATTTGAAATTGCATAAGAAACAAAAGTTTGGCAAGCGATGAAAACGGTATATGGTGCCCTTCTTCCTAGCTTAAAATTGTACACTCCTCTGCTATGCCTGTGTGAAATTCTATGTAAATCCAACCAGATGATTAGAAATTACAGATTTCTTTCCAAAAAATTCGATTCTGCCGTGTAATGTAACATATATCGGGAATAATTCATCTGATTTGTCTTCAAATCACACTAAATTCATTTTTGTGGGCTTAATAAATTTGTAAGTATTTAAAAAAAAAGTCAAAATTTTCTACAAAATTTAAATATTTTTAGTTTCCGAAAAATTGTAAAAAATCGAAAGCGTTGAAGAATTCTTTTTTCTCCTCTTTACTCATAAAGCTTAATATGTTCCTATAAAAATAAGTAAAATTTCTTTATATTTGATATATAATTATCGATTTTATTCAAAATTAGGTGAACGTAATTTATTTAAAAATGTTAAAAAAAATAATAAAATTTTTTATAAAAATTTCAAATGGAATAAAGTCGTGAAATGTGAATAAATTTTAAATATGGCTTGTTTTATTTTAAATATATCACACTGGTCAAAACTCCATTTTTTTTGTGAATGTAATTTATAAATTATAACAGATAAAGTAATCAGGAATATGTAATAAAAAATATAATGTAGCAACGTTGATAGTCTGATGAAGCATTACAATTGCTAGTTTAATTTTATTTTTAACATTTTCATTTCAAAATAATAAAAATAAACACAAAAACAAACAATTAAATAATATAATTAAAAAATATAAATACTGTAGTACAATTATATATTATAGACGTTTAGACAAAAATTCTTCAAATTGGTATTAATAAATATTAGTGTTAACTTTAGCTAAAATGACTTTGACATAACTTCAAAAAGGCATTAACAACGCTTTTTGGATTTATGCCAGAAAAAGCGGATTTTTGACTAGTGTGCATATCTAGTTTTTTGATAAAGAGAGCAATTTTTGTTATTTTAAATCTTTAACGATTTTTTAAATAAAAAAATTAAATTAAGTAAGAAATTTATTATTATTATTTTTTTGGAAATTATTTTTAATATCTTGAAACTATTAGACCAAATAACTTCGAAGATATTAAAGAAATCTCCTATTTGCTCATAAAGCTGGATATGTTCCTAATAAAATAAGTTAAATTTCTTTAAAATCGATCTATAATTCTCGATTTTATTCACAATTAAATGAAGGTAAATTTATTTAAAAATTAAAAAAAAAAAATGATAAAATTATTTACAAAACATTTCCATTGGAATAGTCGTAAAATGTAAATGAAACATTTATATATCAATTTTAATGAAATATGGATGGTTTTGTTTGTAACATGTCTGGCTTTAGGATAAAAGAGAATAACAAGCATTTGTGGTCATTTTCGATTTTTGACGACTTATTGAAAAATATATATTTATACCCTACACCACCATAGGTAATTGGGGTATTACGTGTTTGTGCTGATGTGCATAACGCATAGAAAAATTTATATCTTAAGGTATACCAATTGACTCATAACCACTTTTTAAATCGATCTAACGATGTCCGTCCGTCAGCCTGGCTGGCTGAACCGCTCGCTCGCTCTAATCTTTTGCATAAAGTACGGGTCGCAATTTTAAAGATAATTCAATAAAATTTGGCACGTGGCACTTTTATGATACAAGGACGAAGCCTACTAAAATTGGTTGTAGTTTTTCCATTATTTCATCTAGTCTCCATACAAATTTTTCCCCTTAATAGAGTTTAAACCCTCAAAAATGCCCCAAAAATAAGAATATTTTAATGAAATTCAGTACAAAAAAGTCCTATGCAAATATCAATCTTTATACCAAATTTTATGAGGATCGATCGACAACTGATTATAGCTCGTATATAAACGCCTCTTCCAAAAATCACTTTAACGTGCATAAATCCCAAACGAATGTTAGTTTCAAGTTAATATTCGGCGGAAATAAGTTTTATGTAAGTAAAAACAACATTTTTAAACGAAAGTTAATTTTTTAATAAAACAAAGTGTTTGACTAATAAATAGTTTAACGATATAAAACAAGGCAGTACTAAAATTTATTTGCCAACTGTGTCAAAAGCCCCTTTTGAAATTCAAATTTTTCACATAAAAACTTTATTGATCTTCCATTTGTTTATCAAATTAGTTTAGATATTATCAAAAGATTCATATGTAAATTTTCATATATAGGCCATTGCCAAAAAATTTTGGCTTTAGAAATTAAAAAAAAGTATTATTTTTTTTGTGGAAACGGCACTTAATATTGTGGTTCTTTTTTAACCGAAGTATTTTTTTTTGGTCCATAAAATTTTTATTTGTCGAAATTTTTTAATATTCCCCTACAAATTGTAATGCCAAATTGTATGAAAATCGTTCCATAATTTACTGTAGCTACCATATAAATTCTCTTCTAGGAATCGCCCTAAAGTGCATAAAATCATCTAGATGTTAGTATCAACGCATTATTCTATTATTTCTTATTATATTATTATTATATTATTTGTATATTTTATTTTACATTTAGTAAAGTTGGCCACTGGTGTAATATAAGTCCCATTCCCGAATTTTTATGTTCGTATACAATGGTGTATGGTATCGGTCAAGACCGACTGTGTCTTTCTTTCTCGTTTTTTTATATTTAGTAAGAAATTTTATTTATTGTTTAATATTTTAGAAATTATTGATTTAAACGTATTTTTTGGCATTAATTTAAATCAAAATGATCAACTCGTTGCCGTGATATGTGACATAACGTGGTGCAACCTTTTGAATTTTTTATATTTAATAATTTCCTTCTAGAACTAGATTCTGTCAAAAAAAGTGATTAATAGGCTTCTAACTCCATGACCACCTGTATCTAAATTGGCTTAAAAGTCTGTTCTATAGAAAAATGCTTTTTTTGTTTATTGTCCTGTGTTATTAATGAATTTTAGTTTATAAAATCTAACAAGCTCCTAAATACTCTTAACACAAAATCGTATGACACAAAATCCATTAAACAAGTTTTTTCTTATAATTTTTTATTTTATGTTTCTTAAATTCTTTCTGCCTTTCATTTTAATTACCTTTAAGCATATACATCGTTACGTCTGTCTGTCCATCCCTCTTGCTGGATATTAAAAATTTTATTGTTTAACAATCAGAATTGTTGTTCAAGTTGTTAAATTTTTCATTTATTTATTTGCCAACAATGTTAGAAAAATGACAACAAATCGCTGCAAGATTGTAGAGTGAAAAAAAGCCTAAAAAATAATTGAAATTTTCACATGTCTTTTGTTTTATTCATTTCCAGCACTTGTCGCTGCAAGTGATACGAAAAGTAAAAATTTTACTGTTTAGAAAAGCGTGAAAAAGTCTAATTGATCTAGAGATCGATGAGATCAAAAACAATTTGAGCGGCAATGTACGAACAGACGTATGATTAGACGTATGGATGGAGTGTGGAGAAGATTAACAAAAAATCTAAGCAAATGGTAAAAAAAGCAGTCAAAGCATATGTTGTTAAATAAGGCGGTAAAATTTCTCTAATGTTTCTTTTTTATATATTTTTTGCAAAAAATACACAAAAAGTAAAATACAGTAAGCTCTTGAAGAGCAAGGAAAATATATCAACAAAGTTTTTAAATTTTACACTATCAATAGGAAACTTCAAATACTTAAAATAAATCGGGATTTAAGCTGCAAGAAATTTTAAACAATATTATCATTTTCAAACCCCACTTGATCACTGCCACCTGTTCTAACAATTTGCGCTTTAATATCGAACATACACATATGGTCAAAGCAAGTGCAGCAATAATTTGCCAATTGCTTGAAAAGTTTCCAAGCAACTACAAACCACAACATTAATAGTAAGTAAACGAATGCAATAATTTCAAAGTAAAAAAAAAAATAAGCTTGTATTCAGTAATTAATATTTGTCATTTGGTCGTGTTGTCGTTAATGTAAGTATTTGTGATTGTAAATACTTTACAATCGTATAAGATCAAGCATCTTTAGCTTTGTGCTTTTTTTCTTGTTGCTGTTGTGGGAAGTTAAACAATTAGCTTTATTTTTCTCGAATTGCTCTCAGAAGATTACGATTTTTTTCTTTTTGGTCTTAAATAGAAATGATTTAAAACCATGTAATAATGATAATGAACCGTGTAATATACGAAAAAGGTGTTACTTAGAAGTCTTTACTCTTTTAAAGTGCTTTTGTAAGAATTTTTCATTTGTCTTATTCATTTGTCATAAATGATCGTTCGATTGCAATTAATATTGTGGCGAGTGAGGGCAAATGTAAAGAAAAAAAAAATAATAATATAATTTATTAAAATAAATAAATATAATTTAAAATTATACAGAGAAAAATAATTCATATATTTGATTTTTTTTTTCATAAATATTATGAATCGAACATGACTTTTTTCCCAAACTTTTTTCATAAAAAATAAAATTTTAAATAAATTGTTCATAATGAAAATTTTAGTAATTTTGAAAAAATTTTGTTAAATCTTTGTTTTAGTTTTATTAGATTTGATTACAAATGGTAAATAAAAATAGTTATACATGAAAATAATAACAACAAACGCCTTAAAATGGCAAAATTCCAAGGAAAATCTTCTCTTCTGTTCCCATAATGTAGTTAAAAATCATTAAAAACCTAAAATTTTCCGAAGAAAATTTCAAACATGTTTTTTACAAATGGAAATGAATAAATGAAAATTTAAACAATTTTTTTAAGTCTTCTTGACTTTTGATTCATTACAAAAAATTTAAAAAAGTGTTAATATTTAAGACATTATTCTTAAATATTATGAACTAAAATCTCAATGAAAGTAAATTCTTATATTTATGTACAAACTTTTTTCTGTGTAATTGTAAATGTTTGAAATGATAATGAAACGATATAGGATAATAAGGCACGTATCATAGCACGTATCTTACTATGTCGTAGGAAAGGAAAAAAATTAGAATAATATTTATTTATTTATTAGTTTCAGTCTAGGGATACAATATTATCCTTAGAGACATCAATGATATTTTAATATATATAATTAAATTAATTATTTAAAAAAACTGTTTAACAAATTTTTAAATTCAGGATTTGATATAATTAAGTCTAATTCATTAGAATATTTATTAAATAATCTCCTACCTTAAAGGTTCATTCAAAGCATACGTTGTTCTATGAATATCTATTAAAATATATAATTTTGTTGCCTTAGAGGTCTAGGAGGTACATATAGTTTTCTGGTATGTAGCAAATCAATTAATCGATGAATTATAACATATAGGAAATATATAGAAAAAATTTTACATCTTGTTTCTAAAGTTTTCATAGAAATCAAGGCACACTTATCAGGGTATGTAGGAATCCAAATTTGAGGGTTTATAAATGAATAATTTTAAAATGAAAAAGCAAACTTTATAAATTTTACTTGAATTTTTTCAATTCTATTTATATATAATTGAGTACAAGGGCTCCAGGTAAATAAAGCATATTCTAATTTAGATCTCACAAAAAATCTAAACAGAACTTTTTTTGTGTAATGATCAAAATTATTCGAATTACGGCATAAAAAGCTTAACATTGAATAAGCTTTTAGTGTAATATAGTTTAAGTGATTATTAAATAATAATTTTCTATCAAATAATATCCCTAAATCTGAAATTTCATCCACGGATGATAGTAAATGTTGATGTATTCTATATCGGGATATAACTGTGTTATTACATCTATGATAAGTCATAGAAAAACATTTATTTAAATTAAAAGGTAAACCATTGCGGAATGACCAAGAACTCACCCTATCTAAATCCTAATGGAGATTACGTTACTGTTTTTTTTTATATGTTTTTTAATAAAGTGTGGATCAGAAAAGGCTGAAAATAATATCTTATACAGTTTTGCTATGAATAAAAAATGTGTATATACTTTTTTAAAAAGATAAGGTAGTTTTTGCTTTCTAATGAAACTTAAATTATATCGGAAATTAAAAAATCTACTCACACATACCTACAAACTACATTATGTTATGTTCCAAGTGTATTCATTTTTTTATTTTGTAGCACTGTTTTATTATTTACTTTTTATGGAGGATATAAATTCTCCTTTACATTCCAAATTTGAATATCATTAAGAAGTTTGCTTTAATTATAACATTTATTTATACGTTAGAAGTTACTTAACTTTGTCTCAATTATACAATTTATTAAAAGAGTAATTTCTGAAAACCATTAAGATTTTAGCTGTAACAATTCTTTAAATATTCATCTCAATTATCGTATTTACTAAGTAAATTATTTTCATAAAATCTTAAGACTTTTACTATAATAGTTCTACATATATGCGATAATTAATATTTACTGTGTATTTTGTATCTATTTTGATCTCAAATTTGTATCTTTAACATAAAACTTTGCCACAAAATTTTAAGAGTTTCGTTGCTTTAGTTGTTTAGTTTTGTAATAGTTAATATATACTTTGTATGGGGGATAGCATTTCCCCTTAACTTGTCCTCCCAATTTTAATCTTAATTATCGGATTTGTTAAATAAATTATTCATACAAAGGTTTAAGACTTTCACTATAGTGGTTCTTCAGCTATGCAATAATTAATATTTGCTTTAAATAGAAGGTACAATTTCTGCTCCTGCTCCATCCCTTCAAACATCACTTTCAACTTAATTGAAAAATTTCAAAAAAATTTAGGAAGGAAAAAACACATATGGGCCATTTGATAATTACTTTCTCTCTGATGACACATTAAAATCTATTTGTATAAATATTTATAAAGCGAGTCGAATACGAATGCGCAACAGGGAGCCCGAAAGTTATAGCGGTTTTAAGTTGAATAACATATAAACGTTTTTAGAAACCTGAAGCTTATGTATAATTCTGATAAAAATTACGCGTAATATAAAAACCTACTGAGTTATTTAAATAAAATTTATGATATTTTCAGCGTTTGGTGGTATTTATACAAATTATGGTCAATTTCTTACTGTCCATGCGATGTGCCTTAGTAAAATATGTTTTGACAAAAGTTTCCTGTCTTCAATTGTCAACGACATTTGACTAAAATTTATGGTACCGATCAATTATATTTATCGCCGTTCCTATATCTATATATGCAAATTTTTTACAAGTTGCAATTTGCTATATAAAAATACAAAAACAAATTTTAAATTTTCGCTCTTGTTTTCCAAAATTGAGACTGTCTGCTGCATGGACTATTTCGGACTCATCAACGAGATATAGCGCAAAATATGCATAATTACTACAAGTATCAGTCCCTGTTTCAAAATTTGTATTTCATTGAGAGGCACACAGACCACGGCCAAAAAACCACAAAAATCTGAAATTAAAAAATTTTGTCATCAAAATTTTACTACCCTGTATGTAACTGTTGAAAGTCTGCACAACATTAAAGAGGATGGTAAATTATCCACAAAGTCAGATAAGTTTATATAACATCGAATAAGTTCAAAAAGTATAAACACACGAACAAACAAATGTAGAAGAATGGGAAAAGGTAAAATAATTTTTAGCTCTTTGAACTTTGAACAACAATCATGTTTATAAAATTAATCCTATGATGCAAAAATTTTGCACTCTATTAGTTTTGAGTTTTACATTGCATTCTCTGCTAATAGTTTTTGTTCTTATATTAATATTTTTGTAATTTTCATAAATATGTTAATTCAAACTGCTAGTTCTTATCAAAAGAAGAATTTTGATACCCAATTTGACTATGTTCATGTAAAATTGTATAACAGGAAAACTGTCTGGTAAAACATAAAATTGCAAGATAATTGAAATAAAAAATAAATAGACACCAGCAAATCATATCTAAAACAAAGTAAAAATTTAAAAATTTGAATTCTCGTTCAAAATAATAAACATATTGTGAAAAACAGGATATTTTGCTGAATGCAAAAATATTGAGGTCACTTTTGAATATGTTTTATATACCAAGGGACGAGGCTTTCAAAATTTCTTCTAAATGATACCACATTTTCTATGAGGACGAAAATGAAATTCACTTAATATATTCATTGGATAGGATAACAATCAAAGAGCCTCTCAAACGTAAACAACTTTTTGACACGTCAAGAACTATTGTACCTTATGTACTGTATGCGTTGCATGTGGGGACCTGTATTCCTCAACAGAATTTGATATACTTAAGAAAAGTCTCAATAGAAAGGGTAAGTAGAATTATAATGTTTTGTTGTTTTATTAAATCAAATCAAAAAATTCCACTAAAAAATGGAACTTTAAAGGAAGCAGGTTTGTAAGGGAGAAAATGAATAAAGTACATTTTGCATGAATTTTGTATGGCGGTTAGAAGCAATACATTTTTGACACAAAAACCGCTCTTTTCAATGTTAAAAAAGAAGTTAATATTGTAATTATAGTAAACATATAGATTATTTTCTCCCTTGCAATTGCGACTTTACTCGCTTACTCTAGGGCATCGTATTAAGGCTTATTTCGAAGGGCAAATGAGTGTGCAAAATATTATTGTTATAGAGTTATGTTACCTCAGTAATTTTCTATGTAACCGTTTATAACGAAAATATTGGTCAATTCTAGAAAAGTGATTTATAGGCTTAGAACTATATGATTACGTGTATCCAAATTGTATGAGAAATTTATTTTTGAATAAAATTAATATTTGTTCATAAATTTTCATGATAAGCCATATAATCTTATTCGTATATACCTAACTTAATGACAAGTGACTAAACATTTTCTGCCATTGTAAAATTTTTAAGAACACTTTTTCGCTACTAATTTCTGAATAACTCCGAAATTATAGTGCGAATGAAAGTATCATATTGAAGGCAATTTTAGTCAGTCTCTGTTGGTGTTTCATTTATTTAAATTGGATAATAAACCGTTCTTGAGCTGTACTAATCTGATCGTCTTATTAGAAGGAAAAAAATTTGATTAAAAATCCACGACGATTGTGGTCACTTTAACAATTTTCGGTACCGGTTTGTCTACAAATTTTAAATATACAAAATAGAAAACATATAATTCGATACTGAAGTGGTATCAACTTGATGCCAATTGGGATGAATGAATTTTCGTTAATTATTTGAACACGTAGTGTTTAATTTGTACACATGCGGGACAGATTCACTATTGACTCTGAATGGTCTAGTTTTCAACACGTATGTGATCTATTTTTCTCTGGATATATTACATAGGTACACACTGATTTTGCATCGCGGTATTTATAAGTCAAATTAAATGTACGTTATTATGAAGTACTAAGTCTCTAAACCACTTTTTTGAAATTGACGCCATTTGTAAAATTAATGAGGTTGCACCATATATTGAAGCATATCTTGAAAGCTACTTGTTGATTTGGTTAAATAAAATATCAAAAAATTTTAATGAAAATTTTCTTCAAGTTACGCACACATTATTTTTAATTTAAATTTTTTTCATAAAATTGGCTTAATATCTCCATAACTACTTAGAGTATTCAAAAATGATGTGAGTATAACTGAAAGGCAATTTTAATTTGAATTTTTTGATACATTATTTAGCCAAATCAGGGAAGTAGTTTTCGATATATGCTTTAATATAAATTAAAAAAAAGTTTAAAGGTTTAGTACATTATAATAACGTACATTCACAATGACAGAGATATCCTGTCTTATAACCATAAGAAGAATTTTATAACTGAGAACACATTCTTATTCAGCACATTAAAATAACCATATTCCATCTAGTCTTGTTTAAGAGAAGATTTTGTTGCGGGTCAGTGTAATTAAAAACTCCATGGGTAACATATTGGATTGTAAACATCAAAGAATTGAGGGAAAGAACACAAAACTCATAAAGAAAATACAAATTGGAAAGCCACACAAAATTGGTTATTATTTGTATGAATATATTTCGTAAGAAAATGCACAATTTATAAAATTTTCAAGTAGTTGAATAAAAAGATAATTTTCGTGATTATAAAAATTGTGTGCTAATAATAGTTTAGACATTAGTCTAAGGGGTTCAAATAAGATTTATTTTAACTGAATTTTAAATGGTAATTCAAATTAATATCGCATGCAGTTATCTTATAACTACAAAATATAATTTGATTAAAAGAACGGATAGACACTTAGATATACAGACAGAAAAACGGACACTCAATTGGACATAAACGGCCAGACATCATTATTATTTAAGTAGTTGTAATGAATTAACTTCCCAGCAAAAATAAATTGAAGTCATTTTTAAGGTAATACTTTTTCATTACTTCCAAAGTTTCAATAAGTGCACGGTTTCTTGTGCTTAAGGAGTTATATAAACTCCATCCAAAGATGTTATTAAAAAGCAATTCAGAGAAATTTTTCTGATATAAAACGTTGAGTATTTACAAGTACTTGTTACTTAATAATAACTGTTTTAACCAAATAAAAATATCATTATGCATTTCTGTGTTAATAAATAGTATTTGATTTATACAAAAATTAAAATTAATTTCCTTGAATTGAACATGAAAGAAATCAATTTGACATGACATCGTGAACACTACTTCATACTCGAAAAGAGAACATCTTCCAATGACAAGCCTATGTTAAATTAATTGGAAGTAATCCGAATTTGCACTACTTCTGGATCACATGCTGGGTTTTTTCTTTAGTAAATTTTTTAAAACATGTTTGATATTTGTTCAAATTGTTTTGTCTATATTTTTGTAAGAAAAAATTTGTTTTCTTTTTAGAAACATGATCTTTTGTACAACAATAAATTAATTTTGTAACAAAAAGGAGACACGACAGACCAATATATAACATCAATGCTTTTTATTGTGATGAAAAAAATATATAGTTCAAAATTAGTTTTGCTTTCTTATTAATTAAAATTTGGTAGAAGATAATGGATAGCAACCGTAGTTTTACTTAAAAACTCTGTCAATAACCTATTGAAATGATACTTGTTACACGTTCACTAAGAAATTGAAAAACTTTAAAATGTTTAGAAAACTTTTCTCTTTATTCTTTTCGTTTAAAAAGAAATTTTTATTTTTCTTACAGATTTTTACCTGACATAAAAAAGCTAGGAAATTTTGTTAAAAAAAAAACACTTAAATTATGGGTCCCATCGTTTAACTTAAATAAGAACTTAAAGAGCTGCGTTTACAAAACATTCCAAAGAAAGAGTCTAAACGATAAAAACAAGTTAATAGAAATGAACAAATGAATTAAACCAAATGCAAATTTTGTTTATACAACAACAATAGCTACCTAGCTGAAATATCAAACTAATATTTAAATTATACCATCAACAAGTTATGGAATTGATATGGATTTAAAAGCAAACTCATTAACAGAATAGAGCAGAAAGATCTTTAGGAAAGTGATAATGAGTGTGACAACTGTCTGTCTGCGGCTGGTATGATGGCTAAGCAGTTTTAAAATACAACAATTTCTTAACACCTGTTCGGGACTACAAAATTTTTAGTTTGAACTAACCACTGTTAACCAATATATACACATATACAAAGGCAATAGTAGGTTTTAAATGTAAGCGAGAGGAATATTTAAAATTTAACAGACGTATTAAAAAATTATATTCAAAGCACAAACTAGCTAATACATAATTTAGCCCTTAAAGAAAATCAAAAAAACTGTTTGGAGCCTACATTAACTAATAAACAGGTTTTTCTTTATGTAGGCAACCCTTCTCAGTTTCTCTTTCATTTATATTGTCAGTGTTGTGAATTGTTAGAATAAATTATTCGTTAACTGCTTTATTCCACTATTATTTTTGATGTTTTAGTATATTTTTGATGATAAATAATTTTTCTATTTTGAAAAAAAAAAAAATATTATTTAGCTTATATAAATATAATTATGTATAAATGAAATACTTTTATTTAATTATTTTGTTTTTTTTTCTGGTTGTAATTGTAAGTATCCGAATAACGAATACTTTTGTGAAAAGATCAGCACCACTATTTAACATTTCGTTAAAATATAACAATTTAAAAATAGGCTTTTTTTCTGTTTATGATTTTATTACAAAGTAGCTTAAATTGAACATACAGTAGCCCAATAAAGTCAAAATACAGCATGAAAAATTTAAACTTTGTTTTATAAAAACGTCATTTATGTGTTTTAAGAAATAAAATGTATTGGTTTTTCTTTTTAGAGTTAAGTAATTAACAAAAAATGTATTCCAGTCTTAAAAAATGTCACAAAAAGTGACCATACAGCTAACGTTTTTTAAACCTTTCACGAATAAATCATTTACACCCAACAAAAACTAATTAGTTCTTGTAAAAACCGAATTTCAAAAACCACACCGTTTATATACCTGTTTTTCTCTCTATCTAGTTTTTGTTGACACGTTTTTTGTTTAACGAAATTTTATTAAAACAAAATTTGTATTAGTTTTGTACGTGAAAATGTTTTTTTTTTTAAATTTAAAAAATAATTTATTCACAAATTGTATGGAAAATTTTAATTCGAAGTGTCTCTCACATAAACTTCTATGAACAAAACTATTAAAGAAATTTGACAAGTTTTATTTTATTCATTACTTATAAAATCTGACTGTTCCGAAATCATATGAGCAGGCTGTATGGTAATTATTTTACTAGTTTTTATTTGTTTTTCAATAAAAACTGCATGAAATAGGTTTTTGATTTGTATGAAAAAAACTTAAAAAAATTAAGTCAAACTTTATTCAAAAACTATTAATTTTTGTTGGATCACCTTTTGCATCTATCGCTTCCATACTTCGAGGCATTGGTTCAACTAAATTTTTGGCAAAATCTGATCTTGAGGTCATCTTTGCTTGATATTTTATTTTTTTCGGAGCCTTCTGTCTAATTCGTCCCATAAATTTTCAATTGGATTAATGTCCGGAAATTTAGGGGGAGAATGGAGTTATTTGGGGACATTATATAAAAGCCACTCTTTTACAATAAGAGAGGTGTGCTTAGGATCATTATCCGGCTGAAAGAGCCATTTTTGTAGTGGAATCTTTTAAATAATATAAAAAATCTGATTTAATAAAACTTGATTTTGTGGACTAGTGTATGTGCAGAAAATACTATCCTTTCCCGGAATTCAGTTTATACATTTTTAAATAGTTATATTGGCGCATTTTTTAATTTCGAAACAAATCCTAACATCTGTAAATTACAAAATGTGACCTTTTTGTCAACAATTTGCTTATGAATACAAATATTTTTTTTTCTTGAAATATGTATATAACGTAAATAGTCTTAAAGTAGCTTTAAATTGGGGTCGAACCTACTTTAAAATATTTAAAGTTAACAATGATTTACTAAAGATATATTAAGCGAATCATAGTTTTTGAATACAACTTTAAGGAATTGTGTTTAAAAGTAGTTTTTAAAGCTGTATTAAGTTTTTTTGAATACAGCTATAAATCTTTAATAGCTGTTTAAGTGTGAGAAATAGATAAACTTTACGAACACTCTATAAATTGGGTAGGGTATCATTTGATTCAAATTTTCCTACTTTTATTTATTTTAAAAAGGACTTAATTAAAATTAATTTCCTATTTTATTATTTCTTTTTTCATAAATATTTTATCATTCTAATCTTTTTTGCCATAAAAAATTTTCTATTATAGTAATAAATTGGACATATGTATTGATGCTTCAAATTTTTTTATATTTTTGATATATTAGTTTACTAGTAAATGTCATTTGAAATATATAGTTTTATTTTATTTTATTTTTAAAGTATTTAAATTTTCAAAAGTAAAGAAATACTATTTATTAATAATTTTTGCAAAAAAAAAGAAGATTTTTAAAGATTTTAATAGCTTTAAAAATTAATGCAAATTTTGCTAACATAGGAGCCATAGTGGAAAAAAAAATATCTAAAAATATATAAATGACCGTCATTCAGGTTAATTTGTCTATTTAACGATTATCTAACTAAATATTACTGTTAACCTTTAATATTTCATTTATTAAGTTTTAAAATTGAATAGCTTATGAGTGTTTGTGAGTGTTTTGTGTATTTTTTGCCAGTTTATTCAATATGTGGCAACGTTAATTTAAATGCCGTTACGTATTAAAAACCTTATAATTAGTGTTAACACATTCATTTCATTCATATTGATTATATATTTCGATATATTTTGTTACTTTCATATACACAAATACGTTTTCAGATATCATTTGAAATAATTTAAAAAATTAAGCAAAAAACAACAACAACAATACTTAATACCTAAAAGCTTTAAATGTATTTTTGTTTTACGTGCAAAAATAAAAGACTATTAAATACTGATACATTTTTGTTAATGTTTTTGTTTCTTTTATGAAAAAAAAACAAAGTATTTCATTCACGAAAACTTAATTAAAAAATAAATGAAAAAAAGAAAATGAGTATAAATCTTATTTAAAATATTTGAGGCGAATCACAACGACTATATAAAACCTTATTAAAAATATTATTAATCTTAGAGTTTCATATTAATTTTCAAACTAATTTTTATTAAGTAGTCCTCACTGCAAATGTAAATAGATGACAAAATTGATTTTCCTTTAGAAATTGCCAAAAAAGCCAATATAAATCTTTTCCCAGCTAAAGTTAAGAAATAAATAGTTCATAATATATTATTTAACAACTAATTTGAAGTTAATAACCAGTGAGTTCATTAAAAAATATATCAATACCTCTACGTGAAAACCTTTAGTATTTTGCCTGTTTGTTTGTATATTTTGCTATTATGTCTACGCCAGCTATTTTACGCTGGTGGTTTTGCTTTAACTGCTATGATAAATTTTGATCATGTAATCATTATTTTTTATTATAAAACCAAATCATTGTATGATCAAAGCGGATCATCACTCAGACACATCAGAACATAATGTAACTAAATATGATCATATAATTTTTAATTGCATAATTAAAGAAAATCGGATCATAATAAAATAAACATGGAACATTTTATAATTGTCATGATTATATGTAATATTGTTTATTATGACCATAACAATTTTAATAGCAACCACATAATCCAATTAATATAAGTTGATGTTAGATTATGGTTACCATAAACACATTTTTTATCAAGTTATTTTTACAATTTGAACCTGTCAATCTTAAATTCTCAAAAAAAAAAAAACAAAAAAATTGAACTTCTGTTTTTTATGCAGTTCAATATTCGTCAATATGAAATTATTTAATTTTAAAACTACGATTAAAAGAAATCCCTTTCAGGTGGCCGCAATCTTCAAATGTGAAATTCAAATCAATTATTTTACAGAAGATTTAAATAAATATTTACCAATTAAATATTATACTTAAATTAAAAAATATTTATATAATATAAAATAATAAAAACATTGTTACAAAATTACACTTTTTTTATTTTCAGTCAAAAAATGACATAATGCCAGCTAGACCTTCTCAATTTTATCACTGCACTAAAGTAAAAAAAAAATTGATTTAGAAAATAGAAGAATTACCTTATTAGATATTATAAAATCTTATTTGGAATATATACCAAGAAAGTAATTTTTAAATTTGCTTTACTTTTCTTTTTTAAAATTTCGAATTTAATGTCAATTATTTTGATATTTTTTCTTTAAAACTTGTTCAGAAAAAATTTCTAAACTTTATCAAAATATTCTTTATACATATATTTTAAGGAAATGAATTTTCATGATTTATTTAGTGCATACTTTTTGGGGTAAATATGATTATTATATAAAGTTTGAGTAAGTTTTTCTATATAAAATCTAATAAGTTCTACAGTTGTCCGAATTGAAAAACCTAAATCTTGTTATATTTAAAAAAAACAACAAAATTATTGCATATTTGTATACAATTTTGTAGAAAAAATAGAAGTAAATTGCAGGTAAACTCGATAATTGATATTCTACTTCTCGAAAATATTTCAAAAGTTAACAAAAGAATAGAAGTAATAGGTATACAATTAAACAATTTTATAATTGATTTATTTATCTGTGAAGCCCTATAGCTCACCTTGTGCCAGTTTTCGCGTGATTTTTCACTATAGTAGAATGTAATTATTATTACACCAAAAAATTAGCAAATATAATTATTGATCAAAAGAGAACTTATTTAAGATTTCAGTGGAAGTTCTCTTTGAAGATAATGTTGTTTGAAAGAGTTCAAAACCATAGATCAACGAGTAGTTAGTTATCTAAGAGAAAAAACCTAATTCAATTGTTAAAAAAATAATTCATGCAACAACAAATATATGTAGTTACATATATATATTTTTTTTGTGTTTTGAAGAAAAAGGGATTTTTTTTTTTTTTGAAAACTTAGTTTGAATTGTCTCTCACATAATCTTCTAGTTGTATTTTGTATTAAATACTATAATCTTAGGTCATAAAAGATCAAAAAGGGTATGATACTTTTTATCAGTTATTGTTTGTGTAGATTATCAACTTTGGGTAGCTTACTCCTATATCAATACATACATTTTGAAGATTACATATTATTGCAATTTTTACAGTTTATTCACTGTAATCAAATGACTAAACAAAACGTTTCTTTTAAGTCATTTTGTTATAAAAATTTCATCAAATTATGATAAATAGTCTCAAAGATATATTGTTTAGATTAAAAAAAAACTAAAAAATATATGTGAAAATTTTTTTATTAAAAAAAAGAAAACAAAAACTAATTCATATTATTTTAAATTAGTGTGCAAATGACTAATGATTTGAAAAATACCTTTTCTTTTTTTTCAGAAATAAGGCAGAATTTTTGAGTGTGTATTTAAAGCTCTTTTTAAAAGATAATTATTATTATTATTTTTTAAATAAAACCTTTCCATTTTAAAGTATTCAAATTGAACATTTAAAGTTTTATTTATGTGCGTTGAAGTTTTATTTATATGACGATCAATGGATGTTTTGTTGTTTTTATAAAACTTACTATATTAATGTTGATTTTGCACAATGGTCCCAAAACAACTTTTTTTGTAAATAATTCTGTAATTTGTCAACCGGAGATATCTAAATAGAATTTTATATGGTAAAAGCTAAGATATTTTCTAGTCTTTTTATTAAGCTTTTTAAACTTGGCGCCTTAATTTGGGCCCTAAAATTTTTTTAAATATCCACTAGGCTTCTCACAAAATAATGAATAATATTGCTACAGGAATCATGTAAATATCTATCTGATAAAAAAGTTATATTTATCTGAAGTTGAAACTTAAAGACAATTTACACTTTTGGAGTTATTTTCAGATTATTATAAATTTTTAATGGGATGACTATATTAATATTATTCTTACAGCAATATTATCTAGAATTTTGTAAGAAATTGGATATTTTAAAAATATTTTGGGTCCTAAATTAAGGCCCCCAAGTTTAGAAAACTTAAAAAAGGAGGCCAAAACTTAAAAAAGGAGGCTTCGACCGAAATATCTCTTAAACTGAAAGATATAACTTACATATGTTAGCATGTTTTCTGTAGAAATTTATAAGAACTATCTATATGTAATTTTTGTTTTACATTTAAGTCATAAATGTATTTTTGGCGAATTAAAAAATAAAAAAATTACATACCCAAGGTAACCAACTTTGGTGGTATGCCCTTTACCCATACGACAAACTAGGGGCCAGTGCTCCTCCAAAACAACTTGAAAACACCGCAGCTGTGAACCATGTGAAATTTTATTTCGATATCTCCAACGGTTTACAAGTTACAGAATTATTTTCAAACTAAATCATTTTAGGACCACTTTGTGTTGTGTTTTTTATGTTGGAATTTTATAATTCGTTTTATGTTTTTTTTTTTTAATATAAATAATTTGCATATTTATTTACGTTTATGTTTCTTAATGTTTTTTTTTTTATAGAAATTAATATGATTTCGTTGCAGGTTTGGGACTATGTTTCGAACCAAGTTTTATTACCTCTTTTATGTTAATGATTTCAAAAAATTTGGCCAGTTTTAAAATTTTATGTGCATTTTTATTTCATTTTCTATTGTTCACTTTTTTTAATCGGCTTTTTTTAAATAATCGTATTATATTGCAGTGAGTCTTGTTAAATATGCATTAAAAATTCTTTATAGACACGTGCTTTAGAAATAATTCTTAAATCATCGTTATTATAGTTTTTGTTTAAATAAATAAAAAAAAATATATAATTGGTATATATTTGGTGAGTTAGAAAATGTGTTGTACTTATCTTAATAAGTCGTAAAGTTTTGAATATTATATTTTATTATACTTATGTAGCAAAAATCTTTGAATAGACTTTTTCTTATCACTGAATTTATTTATTGAAAATTTTGTTAACAAAACACCTAAAATATATTTTGTCAGAATTTTTATTAAATAGAAGAAAAGTCGTTAAAATTAAAATATTTGTTAAATGATATTAGAATTGTTAAAATAAAAGATCTATTAAAATAAGAACAATAGATAAATAGATGTGAGAATTCCGACGTGAGGGTGATTTAAAAAAATTTATTGATGTGAGACATATGGGAATTTGTATTTTTAAATGAAGATTTGGTAGCATTAAAGGTTTATGGACTGTTAAATTGAATTCAGTTTTAACACATTTTCAGATTTCATGACAGAAACTTTGGTTTTCATTAACTTTTTTCAGTAAAAAAAAAATAAATAATAAATTTGGTTAATATGAGCAATATTAACCAAATTTATTTTTAATTTAATATGATTTAAAAAATTCAGTAATGTGATACAAATAACAGTTTATGTTTTTAAATGAAAATTTGGTAGTATCAAAGGTTTATAGATTGTTAAAATAAATTCAGTTTTAACACATTTTCAGATTTTGTGACAAAAAAATTTGGTTTTCATCACCTTTTTTTCGGTAAAAAATAATAATAAATTCATAGATAAATGCTTTGATATTTTTAAAATTATGTGCTTGGTTTTAGATGTTTTACCGAATTATTTTTTATTTTCAAATTTTTTCTTTGAAAAGTAAATCTAAAAGAATAACTAATATGATCGAAGAAAAATTAAAGTTGTAGAAGAAGACCCAATATTTTAGAAAAATAATTTTACAATTTTATAGTACAGGATGATATATAGGGTGTGAAATATTTCCATATCGATACCTAAGAGGATCCGATTTCGATCATTTTAAAATTTTTGTGAAGATTCCTGAATAAATATATCTGTAATTCTGTTACTTATTATAGAAGTTTTCTTTTTAAACGTTTTTGGGATCTTAAAGAACCAGGCTTTTCAACCATGTATATTTGTGTATGGATGTTAGAAAATATAATATATATATATATATATATATATATATATATATATATATATATATATATATATATATATATATATATGTACCTATTATCTTGTCAACTTAAGTTTTAAATTGCAAAAAGCTTAAATTTGAGTTTTAAGTGTGCACTAAAGAAACAATATAAAATCGGGCCTTAATTGTTATTTTTAATTTTTATTTTGTTGTAATAATAAAAAAAAAATGTTTTGATTTTTTATACAAAAAATAAAAGTCAGTTTGTAAGTTTTAAAATATAAATGAAAAATAAAAATCAAGCAATGGGTTTTATATTTTGCAAAGAAGAGACAAACAGGCAAAACGACAAAAGCTAAAAATTCGATTTTATATCCTTAAAATTGCCTGTTATTTTAAATTTCTTACCAAAAAACATTTCTCAAACTTAAATTTAAAATTTGGTTTTAAATTAAAAATAAAACTTTTAGTTTGTTTTGAAAACTTATGAACATATGTTTTTATAATTTTTTACACTTCTTTCTATACCCTTCACCACCACCAGTGTAAATGGTTTATATACTTTTGTCATTGCGATTGTAATTTCCACAATTTGTATCAGAGAGCAAAAAAGTTGATATTTCATGGATCCTTATAAGAAATAATGCCAATAGCACGATTTCCGACTGCCGACTGTCCGTATATATATATATATAAAGATCTTTCTAGAACGTTACCATTAAAATTGGAAAATAACAGGTTCAAAAATAGCGAAGTAATTAAAAAAACGGTTTTCGATTTTCTGAAGGTGGGAACTTCGTTTCTGCAAAAATAGAAAAAAAAATCGGAAAATTTTTTCTAAAATTTTCTGCTGAAGAAATGAACGTCCAGTATTTACAGAGATATCGGCCAAAACGCATTTTTGGCCGATATTCAAGTCCTAAATAAGATACGGACTTGGTTCTTATATAGATCAACCACAAGTATTTTGATAGAATTTCGGTTTTTTGAATCAACCAAATCGGTTCATAAACAACCGAGTTGTTGGAAAATCTGTTTTTATTTATTTTATGTCTGCTTCCCTTATAGTTGTTGTTTTCATGGTTACTGAAAAACAACAACAACAATAAACTAAGACATATTTAGCTTTTTTAAACTTTTCGAAGCACCTATGTAAGTTAGAGACTTAGTTTTTTCACAAAAAAAAAAAAATTGAAATTTTTTAAAGAATTTTTGTGGAAAAAATGAAAAAACGCATGCGCCTCATTCTTGCATAAATTTATTACAAATATAATTTTTTGGAACTTCGGTTTTCTAAATCAGTCAAATCGGTCCATAAATTTTCCTCCATATCCATGTTTAATTTCATATTGTCTTACATTTATAAAATGTTGGTTATGCACTTAAATATGTGCGCATTTTTATAAAATTCCAATGTATTAAATTTGTTATTTACTAGATTTTATCGGTGCGCTTCGCTACCCTATTTAATGCGATAACTAATATTTACCTTTTATGGGAGCTCCTACTCACCCTGGACCTTCTTATCCTATTCGAAATTTGATATGAAAATTACTTCTAAAAACTGTTGTAGTCCTTTAGATGAAGACATTTTTTATACTCTTTGTATGGTGGTTTATATGGGGGATCGTATAAGTCCCCACATTTTCATATGATAGGATAAAGCTTCTCACTAAGTTTGAATGCTCTCACCTTTATGCTTTTTTAGATATGCCATAGTGAATAGTTGCTTTATATTTTATTTTTAATTTAATATGATTTAAAAAATTTAGTAATGTGATACACATAACAGTTTGTATTTTTAAATGAAAATTTGGTAGTATCAAAGGTTTATAGATTGTTTAAATGAATTAAGTTTTGACACATTTTCAGATTTTGTGACAAAAAATTTGGTTTTCATCATCTTTTTTTCGGTAAAAAATAATAATAAATTTATAGATAAATGCTTTGATATATTTTTAAAATTATTTGCTTGGTTTTAGATGTTTTACCAAATTAATTTTTATTTTCAAAGTTTTTTCTTTGAAAAGTAAATCTAAAAGAAGAACTAATATGATCGAAGAAAAATTAAAGTTGTAGAAGAAGACTTAATATTTTAGAAAAATAACTTCACAATTTTATAGTACAGGATGATATATAGAGTGTTAAATATTTCCATATCGATACATTTCCATTTCGATCGTTTTAAAATTTTTGTGAAGATTTCAATGAGATAAATATTGAAAAGGGGTATATAATAAATTTTTTATTTTATTCAGACTCGATTTCAATAATATTCAGACACTAGCATAATATAAAGCATTTTCTGGTCCGATACGAACCGTCTTCAGCATTCTTTGCGTCTTTTAATGTCAATTTTAAATATCATCTTTTTAACTTACAAGTTTTCAGAATTAGTATACGTAACTTCAATTTTGTTATAATTACAATATTCTTAATTCTTGACTTATTAAGTGGAACGAAATTTATAACTTCTTTTTTGTTTTTTATTTTTCTTCTTCTTATTATAAAAAAATTACGCTGTATTTACCATGTTATAATACGAGATGAAGTTGACCACCTCAGGCTTAGAAAATATCGATGAGTTTGAGATTATAATAATTTAAAAATTTTTAGTCTTAAAGTGGAGCATCCAATCTTTGAGAAAATTTATATTATAACACCGTATAACACCATTTTTCACACATGAACCAAACCATATACATATGAAAGTAGAGACGTCTTGTGATAGGACTGCGTACTTAGTTTTTTATTTCTTGTTAGAATATTCTTTTAGACGGACTCTGAGATCCCAAAATTAATATTTTTTTATGAATTATTTCAAAATCTGTTAGTTGCTCAACAATACCGATATTTGTATCAAACTATTCAATATGATTTAGAAATTCCAGCAATTTTTTTTGTTTTAACCCTTCAGGCCAGTATAATATCAAAAATGTTCATCAAACATTTTACTCTAAAAAAGCCTGAAAATATATTAATTTTGAAAACATCATTATGAAATTTTTGAATCCCACATTTTGTCCCTTTAGCTTCAAATTTTATAAAATTTTAAAAATGTCCTGTCAGTGCTTATGTAAATTTTTTGTTTTCAAAATATATGCCGTAATTTAAAATATTATTTAATGATAAATAGTACAGTCATTCTTTTAGACTTAAATGGTTGAAATTATTCTAAGAAATTACACAAACATCGCCCTTTAATTGATCACATCTCCCAAACAACACCAATTTCAGAATGCCACTTTAACACGCATAAATCGAATATAAGTAATTTAGTTTGTGATTTTATTTTGCAACAATTAAAATTTATATAGCTATAAATCGCACCACCGAATTCCAAGAGGTTCGGTCCATAATTGAACATAATTTATTCCTTGAAGTAATAAGTAGTAAGTATATCAACATGCGTAAAAACCACTAAATATCTAATAGAAAGTGTGTTAATTAGTAAAGAAAACTTGTTGTAACTTCTGATCCTATTTAAATCCCAATTTTAAATTTTTACATTATAACGGAAAATTGATTGCAAATATAACGCCAAAAAATAATTAAAATTAAAAGACCTTCTTCGAGGATATCCTAAGATAAAGGATATTTTTTCATTTTAGATGACCTTGTGCCAGGAAGATGGTTAACTTTTTTGACTTTTCGATAAAGAGGAATATCACTGCTTTCAATTGATGCTAATTTTGTTAAAATCGGATAATGCACATAAAAGTTAAATAATCTTAAACTTTATTAATTTTTGACAAAGATGCCTTTAGAGGTTCAAAATATATGAATTATGAATGATATGGAACTGATTCATATGCGATAAAATGCACGATGAATAGTTTAATGAACAGCCCAAATCAAAAAAAAAAGAAGATATAAAGGTTTTAAAACTGTAATTTTGGCTCGAATTTTTTGGAATTACACAACACGGGATGACCTATAGGGTGACATTTACAATTTTTTGAAATATAAAAATTTGTATAAAATAACTTAGTCATTATATTATAAATACCCTGCTCGAAAATGAGCTGCAGGATATCAAAGTTGACCTCCTTGAGCTTGAAAAAGTTTTTAGAGTCTTTTAGCTATTAAAACTAAAGTTTGATTTCAAAAATTTTATATTTTTGTAAAGACTTTTTGGGCTTTCATTTATTTTTGTTTTTTGCAAATAATTCCCATAATAGAGTAGCAAAGAATTTTTAAAAAAATATTTTCTGACTCCTGATTCATTCCTAAGTATTTATTTCTTGTGAAAAATCTTGAGAGTATCACAAAGCAGGGTAGGGCAGGTTCCTGAATAAATATATATATATATATATATATATGTTACTTATTATTGAAGTTTTCTTTTTAAACGTTTTTGGGATCTTAAAGAACCAGGCTTTTCAACCATGTATATTTGTGTATGTATGTTTAGGTTAAATTTTTAGAAAAAATAAAATTGTTCAACAATATAAAAGCCTATAAAACGATGAAAAAATTTATTGTAAACGTAACAAGAATTAATTTTTAAAAATTAAACGAAAACTGTTTTTGATTTATGTGGAATAACTTTTTTTTAAATCTTGCAAAGACGAAACTTATAAGGTTTAAACCACACTTTGGTTATAGTAATGATTTTAGTATTTTTGTTGATGGAAATGAAGTTCGGGAGGTTTCATCTGTTGAATATTTGGGTACATGTTTGCAGGGAAATCTTATGTGGGATCAGAATATTAGGAATCTTAAGGTTAAACTTTCTGCTGCCTTAGACTTAATATATAAGTTTAGAAGTTTGATAAAAAAACCAAATTTTTAATTTATCAAGCATTAATATATTGATTAAAAAAAAAAAAAAACTAAAGAGTTTAAATCGCTTCAGAGAATGCAGAAAAAGCATTAAAAAGTGTAGCTAACTTGCCCAGCCGATTTCCAACTGTTATTTTATTCAGTGACGTTTTTCCCACTGTTTTGTCAATTTGCGGGCTGTATAAGTTTCAGTTATTACTGTACATGTTTCAATGTCTTAATTGTATTGGGCATCATACCATACAATTAACACGGAATCAGGATAACTTCAACACAAGAAATCGTGACAATTTAAAAATAATTTTTTGCCAATCTGAAACAACTAAGCAACGAGTTGAACACTCTGGTTGTAGAGAATATAATAACTTGCCACATAATATTAAACAAGCCTCAAGCCTACCGCAGTTTAAATCTTATTTAAAAATTTTTTTATCTCAACATGTTGATGAGCTTCTGATATAATGTTTATTGGTATGTTTGATATAAACATTAAAATTGTAAATTATTATTTATTATAAATATTTTTTTAATACTTTTGTTAAAATTTTGCCAACAAGCCTCTTTAACGCCGATCTGGCGCTGAGGTGAAATTGTAATATTGTTTATTTTACAATTAAATTTGAAAAAAAAAGTTAAATTCATTTAGAAAATGCTTCAACTGATAACGATTACATTTCTGTATTAGATGATTTTGGTCACTAATGAAATTTGGAGATAGTATCGTGTCTTTTTTTATTTCATATATATATATTTTTATTCATATATGTATATTTTATGTACTACTATACATGAATACATGAACTATTAGTTATGGCACCATAAATAAAAATTGTTTGAAAATCTGAAAAAAATTTAATATTATTTTTATTGATGTTTAATAAACCCTACATATTATTGAATTTCTTAAGAATTTTCAAATACTAAAATTTATAAATAGTAAAAATATTTTAATAAGAAAAAAATTAAAATTTTTTCAATAAAATATTTACGAATTTAAATATTTGATTTTACTAATATAACTGGTTTTATGAATTTAGTAATAGAATACGAAATTTATTTTTTTCTGTGTAAGCAACATAGAAAATGAAATTTTAAAAATAAGCCTTTAGCAACAGTAAAAATCTTTTTAGAAATAACTATTATAATTTATAAAAATAAAAATTATAAGTAACGAAAAAAACTTTTATCAACTATAGCTGTTATAGGAAGATGAAAATATATATTTGTTAAAAATAACTGCTACTGAAAACGCATTTTTTTTTGCTTTTTTTAATATCTATGTCTCAACTTTTTTACATAAATCTTATATTTTTCTATTTTTTTACAATTAATTTTATTAAAATTAGGTTTTCTTGTTTTAAATTTTTTATGAATCTTTAAATAATATATAAATTTAAATTTTGCTTTAAAAATATAACATATAAATTTATAAGGCTAAACAAAAAATTATGGTAAATCTCATGCAACAAAATCGGTGTCTCCCTGTGCAATAATCTTGTTCAAAATGATACCATTCTGTGTCAATATGTAGTGTAACAGACATGTATGGGTTAAATCTGAAAACGGAATGTTTAAATGTTTAATGCAAATTTGTTAACACAATGGTATGAAATTGAAACTAAATTTGTATCGAAATGAACATGACAGAGATTAAAATTGACACTGCATCGGTGTGGACTTGAAAATGAATCGGAATTGAATTTACATGGTCTCTGCTTTTTAACCCACCTTTATTTAAAATTAATTAAAACCAATTAAGTTTGTTATTTATTACTATAAATAAAACATAATTATAAATTTAACTTTTTTTCAATCAAAAAGTTTAGTACTGAACACCGGCCTAACAGTGGCATAGTCTCCCTTAAGTCGGCAAACAAGAAATACAAGAAATAATTATATCTTATGTTAATGTTGGATATAATTTTTAAAATCACCTATCAAGTAAACAAAATTAGATGGCATATTTATTTCTTCCAGGAATAGACGGAATTGTTCGTCATCACGAGATTCTGCTGCTTCTTTGTCTGTTGAGGAAATTGTGCAATCAGAATTTTCAATAAATTTGACTTCATCGCAATCATTATTTTTATAATTTTTTTTTCATAAATATTAAATTTTTCCACATCAATTTTACGCATTTACAACCATAACTTAATAAAAACACTGAAAGAAAACTAACCCGAGCAAAACTTCCAGCGTAGTAAGATGGCAATATAAATAAAGGCGGCGACTTTTTGAGTTACGGATAATGTACGATTCGAAAACTGAAATGGAAATAAATATGCAGTTTCCAAACGAATTACAAAAATATGTAAAAAATAAATGATGCAGAAATGTTTACGAAATCATAGTCTAAATTCACACACAACAATTTTTCTTTCTCAAATTGTTCTTTTTTTTTCTCATTTGAACTTGCATTTACGTTCACGTACAAAATTTTACTTCTGCAATTCTTGCTTTAATTGACTTGATTTGTTTTTCTTTTGAACTACGAAAATAAAAAACGAAACGAATTTCGAAGTAAAGGCCTTTCATATTACCTATCGCTTACTCTCACACGTAATCGGAATTTCAGCAAAAATAATTGACTTGTGTGAACTCAGACATAAGCATTTGAATTAAAAAAAAAAAAACAAAAATTTTTAGGAACTTGAAAATTAAAAATTAAATTAACTTTGTAAAACTTTATATTACAAATAATTGAAAGCATATTATTCGTGCATTAAAAGCTGTGCGTAATTGTTGCTAATTTAGCTATTTTTTTTAGTCAAATCTAGCGATTTTTAAACGCATTTTGCTAGAAAAGATATTGGTTAGCTATTATCGGAAAATCTAATGACTTTTGCATTGCAGCTTTCGTTAATTTTAAATATTTTTTTTTACACATTTATTTGAAAATTTAACTAGTTTCAGTTTTAACTAAATTTTTCATAACATAATTTCATTATCATATATTACGAACTAACACAACATTACAAACAAAATACAAGTATTTTAATAACATATTTCTTGGTATATAGCTTTTTATATGTACGATATTTTATAAGTATAATTCTTATATCTGTATATATCTAAAGATATGAGTAAATCATGTTCTTCCATTTTTTGGTTTCAAATATATTTCAGATGATATTGATATTTGAAATTAAAATGTCTGTAGTCTTGTCTTGTATGAAAATTGCTCTCCTGAAAAGTAAAAAAAAAAAAAAAAAATTAGTATCAAGTTTTTCCATATTTCCGCAGATATACCTTTTGGAAAACTTATTTTGATACCAATATTGTGCATGATTTAATTATATAAAAAATAAAATATCACTGATACTGAGAAAATACTATTGAGAAATAAAAATCTTTATAATTGTAATGCATTTTATTTTTATATTAAATTATACATATGTATGAAAATTTACGCCTCTCAAAGACAATACATAGAAAAAATTATAAGCAAAATCTTTTTTAATAAATTGTTTCTTGGATTTAAATTTGAAATTAATAAAAAAATTTATTTGATTTTAAAATTTTGTTTTATTGATTTTAAACAATTTGTAAACCAGAAATAAACAAAAACAATGTTATATTTTGACAAGCTAAATAAAAATATTTTATTCAACTTAAAATCTTTTTCGATGGATTTTAGAAAGAAACGTAAATTAAATTTTGGAGCCTACCCATCGCCCAAAATTTCTACAACTCACTCTTCACTGGAGTATTCCGATTATGTTTTGATGGCGGACAATGATGCTAAGTGTTTACGAAATTTGTAAAAATAGTTTGAACATGTACATCGTGCAAACTACAGAAACTAGAATCGTTTAAGTACATAAATCGTTAGCTGCACAACAGCTTATCTGTGTATTAATGGCTCCATAAATGTAGAATTTAATGAATTCTAAAGGAATTTGGTACCATTTCCAAAGTATACATTTGCTCTTGGTGGCAAATGCTCCATTGGTGCCGGCCGCACGAGCATCTCATGAAAAGCACGCCATTACATGCTTGAATCGGATAATGTCATGGTTTAATGTGATTCTCGAGCTGGGAAATACATGGCTGGTGGAACGATACAACGTTCTGATGTTATAAGCCAAGATATCAATGCCGCTATTTCGGCCATCAACGCGAAACGTCACATTCAGTTTGTCAACTGGTGTCAAACCGTCTTCAGAATCGGTATTAGCTACGAAAATACTACAGCCATGATGATGTTTAAGAAACGAGCTTTTGTCCAGAGGTTCTTGAAGATCTTGCAGTTCTATAACGAGATTTCCAAGAAGTCGGTTCTGATGATGCTGCCCAGGAAAATGGTATTTACGGATATTGAGTGAGTAATGCATTTCAAAAAAAAAAAAAAAAATTCAAACTAAAAAAAAAGAATTCTATTGATATCAACATATTTTGAGGACATCGAGAGCATAATTAAACAATTTTTGTCCGAAGGAAAATATAATATATTTAGCCGATAGCGATTGAATCGATCGACTGGAATTTGACCACTTGCGCAAGGATACACAGGGCCTAACTTCAGTCTCTTTTCAAGGTTAATACGAAGTCGAATCAATAAATCTGTAATTTTCTATTTTACCATATATTGTTATTCTATTTTGAAGGTAAACAATATAGATCAAACAGCAAGCATTCCACAAAGTTGCTACCATCATCCTGTTAGGTAATGAACTCACCTTGGCCTTTTTAGGGTTCATGTTATATTCACCGTTACAATGAAAATTGAATTGAAATGCTCAATTGGATTTGAGCATTTCAAAACCTGGGGTACAAATTTTTGTAACTCATCAGATTACGGAGCCTTGTAATTATACATAAAATTATTAAACGAAGCAAGCAAAGTAAATCTGAGGATGAAAAATATAGAAATTTTGTGTGTTTTATATATAAATAATCATTAATTTTACATATAAAAATTGTTTTCTTATTATACTGATTTAAAAAGTTTTTTTTATAAATATAAGTTCTAAATTAAAAATAAATTTTGTTTGATTATCTGTTTAAAACTAAAAGAATTTTTATTAAAAAAATAATTGAAATTTCTGAGAATTTTTAAATATTGTATTTCATAAATACTATAATATTTTAATAAAGAAAAAAAGTTTTTTTTTTTTTTTCAGTAAAACTTTTACGTATTTGAGTACTTGAATTTACAATTTTAGAGGTCCGATTTCAGTAAAAAAATATTTGAGTTTAAGAAATAAGTTATTGAATATGAAATTAAATTTTTCTGTGTACATATGATATAAAAATTTCCTATTGTTGCTTTGACAGAAAAAAAAAATCCAAAGTAGTCTTAAAAAGGACACGATGATTTAATATATTTTTAATTTTTTTAATTGTAAGCAATAAATACGGAGATACCGAAAATGTATTTTCTTTTACACAAAAATAAAATAATCTTTTCTGATTTTAGTCAATTATGATGCAAAACGTCGGCGGAGCCAAATTTTTAAATTAGCAGGAAATCTAATTACTTTTTGGGAAATTTCTGAGCTGAATTTGAAAATAAACAGAAAATTTAGCAATTTGTCGTTAAACTTTTGAACGTTTTTAAAATTTAACTATTTTCTATCTATTTTGTAGTACAATTTAGCGATAAATATCTTTAAATTTGTCCAGAAGCGGCATTCGATGTTTGAAAATTTATTGGATTGTGTTTTATGACGCAAAGCGTCGGCGGATGTTTCGAAAACAATATATATTTATTTCATACACATATGTTAACAAGTTAAAATCGAAAGATTTCGAAAAATAGTTACCAAGTATGGTGGCAATGTAAACATAATTGTTGCCACTTTAGCATCGTTATTTTTCCCTTAGGTTAGATTAGATGGGCAGCTGCAGATGTAAAATAAACAGCTCAATTGGGTCTTATTTGGCCTTTTGTGTTACCCTGATGAGTCACGTGAATTTGTTTTTCATATGTCCGAGAATAGGTTCGAATCGAATCAACATGACGCACGAATAAAAGATTTGATCCGTATGACATCAATTCCAGAGAGATCAGATTATCCATGCATATACAGACTCCCGAATTTAGCAGTCCTTATATTCGCAAGAGCAGGACAGTGATAAATAACATATTCTACTGTTTCTTCCTCCCCCTCGTTAAAGCAACTTCTACAATAATCGTTAAACACTAGTCTCCTAGTGTGTGAACCAACAATCAATTGCCCTGTAATTATGGTTAAAAGTGTTCGTAAGTGACGTCTTGGCAATCCCAGAATAAGGCTCGACCGTTTTTGATCATACTGAGGTCATATCTATCTCACGATAGAACATGCGGACTCGTTTGTCCATCTTTGTTGAGGTATGCGGTATGCCAACTAGTTGGTCCTTTTCTTGACTTTAAAGAAGGGAACGAGTTCTGGATAATTCATACGCGTAATATTTCCCGAGGTACTTGAGTGACTCCTTACATAGATCAACTCTAGGTTTGAATGTCACGACCTCTCATTTAAAGATATCTGGCATTAATGTACTGACTCGGATGTCGAATAGACACCCGAAAAAGATTTAATCCCGGGTTGACTATCAGTACAAATTTGAATATCCACTCCGAATACCCTATAGTACATTAGCCATTTAAAGGAGATATTCCTCCTATATGCGGGAATGAAGACATCTCCCCCAACCTTAATCGATCCGTCTTTTATATTGGGATCGGCTGAGATTGAAACTGAGAAGCCTCTGCCCAGAAAGGTTTTGGGAATACAATAATCAATATTGTCAGGGATGTCATCCGAAATTCCCAAAATGGTCGCATGGCCATAGCTCCTACAGTGAATCTAGTCGCCGACATGATGGCGATTTGTTTAGCCGTTAGATCTGCTGGCATCCAGTTCATCAGAACGAATAATGCCTTGGATGGTATTGTACGAAACGCACCTGTAATTAGTAGCACTAACCTGCGCAGAACCTTTTCGAAGATTCCGCAAAAAGTGGATTTTTCCATCGCAACATACATAAGTATAGGCTTGATCACCATGTCGAACAGCCATTCTGTATTCTTAGAATTTAATGCCCAAGATTTACCTATGGTTTTTCTACACATATAAAGGGCAATGTTTGCCTTTGACAGTTTGGAGTCCAGTATTATACCAAGGTTCTGCGCACTATCCGACACCTCTAATTCAACTCTATTTAGGCAAGGACATGGAAAAGATGGTAGTCTGTATCTCCTTGAAAAGAGAACTGGTTCCATCTTTCCTGGATTCATGCTAAGATCACTACTTGTGCTTCACTTACAAGTAGGCGCATTTTGAAGGCGGTGGGATACGCTCACACCAACATCATCAGCATACGGGACGGTTTTGAACTTCAGAGAATCAAGTTCTCTGAGTATTGTGTTAAAGGAAATATTCCAAAGAAGTGGAGATAGAACTCCCCTTGAGGAGTGCCTCTATTTGCTACTCCATGTATGGTTTTTCCCTTAGTGTATTAGATTTTATAATTTTTTTTAAGTATTTTTGAAGATTGTCAAAAATATAAATATACCACAAAATAGGCATATCGGCCAGCATTTAAAAATATATAAAATGAACTTTTAGTTTGTGTCTTAAGTCTTTTGTTTTTCATTTCTAATACATAAAATTATTCTTCTTAATCTATATTTTTTTCTTCTCTTCATTTTTTTTGTATTTAATTTTGTATTTAATTTTCATTTAATAAATAATAATTATTTAAAATTCATCACATTATTTGCAATTAAATTTTGTTTCATTTATAACATGAATGTGCGTTTTTTCACATTGATGATTTGTTATTTCTATGCTTTCCGCTCCTCCTCCTCCTCTCAGCAAGCTTTAACAAATAACAACGGCAACATATTTGTGCGTGTTTAAGCCAAAAACAAAACTGAACGATACTACAGTAATAAAACAACAATAATGACAACAAAAAAAAACAAAATGATTTTTTTAATGTCAGTTTTGCTATATACAGTGATGTACACCAAGCAACCACCACGTTTGTTATGGCCAACAACCGCAGTCAAGGCCAAGGCCATAAAAAAAACTATAAAAGTTTTAACTAAACACAATAGCTATACTAGCATGAGAAAAAATAACGCACAAAATTACAACAAAAACAACAATTAAAACAAGCGTTAGTTAGAGTAAGAGAAATATATAGAGGCACATATTGAGATGCCAAACCCAAAAAACTAAGAGTTCAATTAAAACAAACATCCATCCCAAAACTTTTAAAAAGTTTGTGCAAATTTATCTTAAAAGTGCGTGAGATGTGATTCCATACATTTTTTTTTCCTCTTCGATGGAGCCTGTTAGTAAAAGAAAGGGGAGCGTTAAAGACATTAAAATAAATTTATTAAAATTTTTAATATTTATTTTTTTGTGGGGTTTTAATAATTTCAATTATTTTCAAAACATTAAAAGTTTAAGTTCATAGTTTTTGATTGTTTTGTGTTCTTTGTTCAAAGATATTTTTAGAATTCCTATGGTTTCTTTTAATGTAATTGCTGCGTAAATTTCCTAACAATCACCAGGAGGTTTGTGTATTAGAAAACTAGTGATCAAAATTATTAAATTAAAAATATAATATCCCACTGTGTCTTTATTTGAGACATTGCTCAAATAAAATAATTTAATTTAAAATTAGTGTTAAAATGTATCATGAATTCCATGAGACGTGACATATGAAAAATACCATAGAAAATCAGATTTGGTTGATATTTGATACTTGAATTCTTTATGTAGTTACATCGATGTATCTATTTTAACTTTTTCAAATTTCAAAAAACTTGCGATTTTATTCACGTTTTTAATTTCGTAAAAAATGAAAATATCCCACTTGTATGTTATTTTAATTATATATTTTAATTGTTTTAATTATATATTATAATTGTATATATATATATATATATATATATATATATATATATATATATATGTATATATATATTACATTAATTTAAAATTCATTAGGAATGCAATTAAAAGCTTATTAATTAAGAAATAAATTCAATTTTTAATAAATGAATTTATAATGCAAATGCATTATTTGGATGCATTTTTGAAAACTTTCTCCCCCTTGAAATATAGTTTTCTAAAATAAAATTAAAACTTGATATGTTAATAGTATTTTTTGTGACAAGAAGATATAGTATTTTTAATATATTTTTCTAAAACAAAAAAAAAAAAAAAAAAAAAAACACACACAAATCATAATACATAAATCAGAGACCATAATGTTAAAGGTTTAATAATGTTTAAATTTTTTTTGATTTTTTATTGCTTGTAAAATAAAATTTGAATTGAATTTTACCACACAAAATAAAAATTAAGTTTGATCTTGTTTTTCTATTAAAAATTAAAATCGGTGTGTTTTAAAATATAAATAAAAAATAAAAATCAAACAATGATTTAAATAAAAAAAAAGAAAAAAATATTTTCAGATTTTTATTTTTTTTTTCGACCATTACACGATTTCTATGATATCTTGATAAGATTTGGGTGGCATGCTCATCTATTTTTTTTAATCAACTTACCAAACTTAATTTTTTTTATTATTTATTGAGTTCACCCAAAAAATTAATAACAAGAAACTTAAATATACATTAATTTTGTTGATTGTAATTTTAGAAGTTTAGTACCATTTTTTATGACATTTTCCTTTCTATGTACGCACTCAAAATAATGAACAAATTTAGCATTATTAATACTGTGTTGATGAAGCTTTGTTTAGTATAAATTCCAAAATTCGGCCTGGAATTGATTCGACTAATTTTTGAAGAAAATCACTGTCAATATTTTCCCAGGTTTGCTTAATTTTTAGTTTTAACTCCGTTATTGTCATTATGATTTCATTCTGTGTATTTCTTGCGTAAACTTTACGGACCATGTACCCCCAGATTCTCCATTGGATTTAAATCCGGACTGTAAGGCGGCCAGTCCAATAGTGGAATATTGTGCTCATTAATCCACGATTTAGATTGGTTCGAGATATGAAGTGCAGCATTACTCTGTTGGAATATTCAATCTTCATCCATTTTTTCATCCACGAATGAGAAAAGAGCATCTTCCAACAGTTCATTATAAATTATTGCACTATTCATTTTAGTTGGAACAAATCATATTTTTGATTTTTCTGCAGCAGAAAAGGCTGCCCAAACTATAACACTGTCTCCACCGAAATTGCGTTTCGACATAAGAATTTCGTTCGATATCAAATCATGCCAATAGTAAGAATATGAATCGGGACCATTTAAATTGAATTTATTTTCATCATAAAAGATTACTTTATTTCACCCATCTGTCCATTTTATGTATTTGCGCTCAAATTTTAAACGATTTTCCTTATGATGATGATTTACCATCTGTTCGCAAAATGTGTGCAACATGTTTGGAAGTGACAGGAAGGTCAAGTTTATTTTTTATTTGTGTAGCATTTAATTTATTGCGGGTGGCTTCTTCTGTTATTTTATTAATTTATTCTTTTTTTTTTAATTTTTGATTACCTTTAGTTGGTTTCCGCACTCCGTATTTCTGCTCTTTCTTAAGAAAGTCTCGAATAACTATTTCGAATGGGTAATTTTTCATCTAATTTCTCTGTTGATCACGAACAAATTGAATTTGAATTTTTTTTCCTGGTCTGTAAGAAAAGTTCCTTTAGGCATCCTTTAAGCTGAAGAAATATCCCAAAAACAACTAAGTCTATTAACATTTTTTAATATAAATTTTTTAAAAAATTTTTTCTCGACTGCTTTTATAGGAATATTCCACTGAAATGATCACCAATATATTCTGATTGCTAAATTAAAGAAAACAACAAAGGCAAGAAAAAAATATTTCTTACATAAAAAAGTACCGTTATATCGCGAGTTATTGCAACAACACAACATTGTTTTCGGCTAAGAGAAACCAATATATCTTAAAGAAAAACAAACATTTTAAATGCGTTTATAGGAATATGCACAAGTGTATTTCGATGAATCTAATGAATATTTTAAAATATATGTGCATAGGTGACATGGAGGTTAATTTAAAGCAAATAATTTAATTATGAGTCAAAAATTATTATACTTGCAACTATTTATATTTATATTTATATTTATATTTATATTTATATTTATATTTATATTTATATTTATATTTATATTTATATTTATATTTATATTTATATTTATATTTATATTTATATTTATATTTTAGACTTATTTTGTTAAGTTATATATTCAGATATTCCTTGAAAATCTCTTTTTGACTGAAATTTTTCGAATTCTCTTGCTACCGCTTTATGTTACTTGTAGTAGTATAAACAACGATACAATTTTCTATGAGAACATATTATATTTACTATTTGAATTAACTAACTACTAATTAGAAGTCGCTCGGAAAATCATTCCATAGTTTAGACCTTTTATTCATCGTTAACAAATAAGTAACCCACACAGATTAATTAGCATATTAACCTGATAAACAATATATAAATATAGTGTATTTATCAATTATAATAATGTAAATTAATGAAAAAGACTTTTATTTTATGCCACAAAAAACAAAAATCATAAAATCATAGATTGATTTTTATTTTTTGAGAGAAAATAAAAATCACAACTTGAATTTTATTTGAAAAATTTTCAATAATTGTTATTTGAAACTCATAAAATAAAAATCTGAAATAATCTTTATGTATTAGAAATAAAATAAAAGTCAAAAATAAAAGTTTATTATACAATGGCTTAAATAGCGTAATAGCAAATATAATGATGTACTCAGGTTATTTTAAACTAATTTCCTTCATATTGATTTTTTTGATCCAAAATTACACAAATAATAATTATTTTTGGTCTCTAACATAAACATTAAAAAAAAAAAAATAATAATATATATTTTTTTGGTTTATTTATAAAAAATTGGGAATTGTGTATCCAAATAATGTTATATATAAGTAATTAGTGTAATAGTCAAATTTTAATAAAATATTTTTTTAAATGCAGTTAAAAAATTGCAAATGCATCTATGCATCTAATACAATTTATAACTAAAATATTATTTTGGAATTATTTAACTCAAAGTAAATCAAAATATCATAAATTATTTTTTAAATCAATTAAATCTGTCATTTAGGTTTGTAGTATTACATACAGTCATAGTCTTATACTCGTATATTTACACTTTTTTAAATTTTTTGAAAATTTGGTAAAGAAGTTAATTGTTTGTGTTGTTATAAAATATTTTGAAATAATTGTTTTGTTGTTGTAAAGTCTGAAATCTGTAGAGTAGATTTTTGGTCAATACCGAAAAGGTCGCGGTATTCATTTTTGATATTAAAAGAAAAATTTTTATGCATTTTTCATTTTAAAAGTGTTTACACAAATTTTTTATACATAAAGTTATTTATACAGCTACAAAAATCAATTATTTATGCTTAACATTGGCAAAGATAGTTGAAAATCTTATCTTTAAGATAGTATAAAGTCTTAAGATTCAAACACAACTTTAATAGGATGCAAAACTATAAAACTATGAAAACATCGATCAGTTGAGATTTAAATTAATGTTTATTAAAGGATATCATCATTATGGTTTGGAAAAAGGAATGGGAATAATTAAAGGATGGTATAATCCTTAGTTAAAAGATATCACTACATGAAAATAAAAATAATTTAAAGAGAAATTAGGAAAAATCTATTAGAAACAAAATTAATATTGCTTAGAATATTTTCAAAATTTTCTACCATCGTTGGTATGTTCGGCGAGGATACATGATTTTTAGAAAGGTTATGATATTTGTATTAAAGAAAGCGTAATTCAATATTTCCGCAAACATTTTTCTGCAATATAATATGTGATTCTTAATATTTATAGACTATATTATTATTTATTTTCCTTCTGTATTGAATTTTCTATGTAATGAAAATAAATAAAATTTTATACGTAAATTTTTTTTCTAAAATCACGAGTTTTGTTAAAAAAAAAAACAATTATAGAACCAATGTACATATAACACTTATTATTATATGAATATCACAACCTTTCTAAATATCATACTTTCTCGCTGAAAAAATAGATGACTACTGAGAAATTTTAATTTAAATTTTTATGACAGATTTTTGCTAATTTTTTATTAAAGATTACACGATCTTTAACCCCTTGCAAACTCTTTTATAAATGTTAAAGATGATTTACGCTTTTAAATCTTTATTTAAATTTCACATTGACTCTAAAATAATTTTTTCAATATTTTTGCCAATATTGTTTGATTTTTGCGACATATTTAAATTGAGTTTATATCACAAGATTTTACACTATCTTATGTGTAATAATTTGGGACCATATTTAGCAAAGCTAAGCGTAAATAATTAACTTTTGAAGCTGTATTTACATATAAATTGAAATAAAAAAATGTATTTAAATACTTTTGAAACGAAAAATGCATACGAATTTTTTTTAATATCAGAAATAAATACCGCGATCTTTTCAGAAAGTATCGTAATCTGCTCTACATATTTCAAGCTTTACAACAACAAAATAATTATTTCAAAATATTTTAAAACAACACAAATATTTAAATTCTTTTCAAAATTTTTAAAAAAATTAAAAAAAGTCTAAATATATATGACTGACCATATTTTAATTTATACCCTGTTTGCGTAAAACGTGCAAAACACTAAAATATTTAAATAAATAGCAAATTTTGAACAATAAATCATCTTTTAGTATGAATTAAAAAATAAAAATCTTAGGGAAGAACAATTTCCAAAATGCATCTGTAAAATCCTTTTGCATCTAAAATGCATTTAGAAAAAAATTTTTTTTTTATAATAAATTTATTTAAATTTATTATAGAAGGGGACAATTATGAAATCGAATCTAATGCATTTGAAATAATAAAAATACGATAAAAAATTATTTTTTTAAAAACAAGGATTTTGATTTTTTTTTAAACAATATTTGGATAAATTTTATTAGCTTCACACAAAACATACTTAATGAACACGAAAAAAATTGAAAGGAATGAAGTCAAAAATTTTACTTTTTTATGTGTTTTTTCGTGGAATTCATGTTATGGGAAATCTAATAATCTCACACAACTTTTTTTTTAAAGCACGAGGGTAGATGAACAAGTTTTGGGGCAGTAGAGTCTATAGACTAACTTGTCTAGAAGTCTTACTAGGAACTTTTAGGTTATTATATGTTTTGAAATCATACAATGTTGACTTTCTGACTGTCCGTCTATTGAAATCAACTTTCTAAAGCCACCAATAACTGAAAATGTATTTTTATAATTTGGCAATTTGCTAGTAACTGTTATTTTTTCGCAGACTAGAAACTTTGGAATTTTGCTTCGGAACTTCGTTCTGCAGAAGTGAAAAATCGAAAATGGAACACTATCGTTTCAAATAGCTCAAAAATTAGTGATTAATTGATATTTAAAATTAAGTTTTTATGATAAAGTTTAGTGCCTAGTGAAACTAGATAAAATTCTGCACCACCAATTATTAAAATCAATTATTTGTGTTGCTTAGTTTATTTGTTGTGAGCTGTTAAAATTGTAAAATAATTGGTGTTTTAATTTTGTTGAACTCGAATGTCTGTATTTTCATTTAAGCCTTAAAAAAAAGAAACTTTTATGATGAAAACCTCAATCTTAGGTATTTTGTAATCCCAAAAGCATTTTCTTATTACTGAGTGTCATATGTAAATAATTTTAAATATATTTTTTTTAAAGGTTTGATGGACCAAATCTTTTATAATGGGCGGTATCGACTGTAGATATGTATATAAGAATAAATTACTTATAATTAGCTTTTATTTAAAAGGATAAAAAACTGTGTATGTGTTGCAAAATACCAAAGTGATCAGATGTGAAATTTGGAAAGGCATTCATATGGGTAAATTTTGTCCTTTTAAGTTTCTTAAAAAATCCTTTTTATGAAGTACTAATTTTTGCGCCTTATTATAGAAAAATCATAACCAATGCATAATTATCTATTAGCGAACAGAAAAATTATAAAAATCGGTTAAAAAATGGTAAATTTATTACAAATTCCCCCAAACAATAATGTGTCTCATCAGACCATTTATGTGGGAAATAAACGCAATAAAATACATTAATCGTTTGAAATATTTGGATAAATTAATAAGGGTACTTATTTAAACGCTTAAGTTTCCCATTTGTGCAATTGCGCAAATTTGCGCGACATGTTGCTGAACCCCTTTTTCAAATATTGTGCATTTTTAAGGATAAGAAAATAAGACATCATTGTAAATAATTAAATAATTTTTTTAAATCAAAGATATATGCAATGATTTTATTATAGAGTAATTCCATTTTAGATTTAAAAATTTTGATCTCTCTGAAATTTTCTCTGTAGTAAGTATAGATATAAGGCTTCTTACCAAAAAAATATAAAAAAATAAAAATGGAATTTTTTAGATACTCGTCACTAATGAAAATTCTTGTAAAAAAATATGTTAATAAAAATATTTTTTTGACAAAAGTTATGGCCATTTAAATAAATATGTTGATCACTTTCAAAGCTATAGAATTGCCACAGTCATCAAAATAAAAATGAAAGAAATTCATTTTACATGCCTCTGTATCCTCCTCCGCTTTTATTTAAATCGGCAACTGAGGGCCAAAATTTGTTAAACTTAAAATGGAATTACTCTAATTAACATAAGTATAATTTTAAAAAAAAAAAACTGATTTGTAAACGCACAATTAAACAGTGAAAGTTTGCGAGGCTAAACAGTGTATATGTGCAAATGATTTTCTATACAATTTTTGACAGTTCATTTGGTAGTGTTCAAACTTGCACACATTGCACAGTTTGCGAGGATTTTGCGCGTTTTCATGAGGACCATTAATATTCTAATTTAATTTAGTTATTCAAATAAACATGTTTATTTGAAAGATTTCACTTTTTAGTATATATTTACATATTTACAAAATCTATTAGCTGAAAAGTGGTCCTTAGGTCTTATATGACTGCTAGGGTCAATAGTTGATCAATCCACATTTGAAAAAAATTATTTGTTGTTAATATCCATATCTATTCACAAGGAAAAACACATAAGGCATATGGCCTTATTTTTATATTTTGGTATGGAAAGTATTTGAAATAATGAACCAATTTGAGTCAAATTCAGCGCAATGAATGATTTAATCAATATAAATATATGTGCAAAATTTGGCAAAGTTATCTTAAAAACTGCCTTGTGTGCTTTAACAAAAATTGTTGTTAATTAATGACGGACAGAAGGATGGACGCTGACTTAAAAAAATATCGTATTATTTGCAAAATCTGCTCTTTTACTTGTTTGTGCCCAAATTAATAAAACAAAATATAAAGCAAATTATATTTATTATTTCTAAAATAAGCGCCACTTTTCATGCCTTTTCACAGTGGGACAGAATCGAAAATTTTTGGAAATAAAAATGTAACTTCTAATCGGATGGTTGGATTTACATAAAATTTTACAGAAAATGTTAAACCAAATTTTTGTTTTGTACACGATTTCAAAGATATTTATATCTTTTTAAAGCTCTTGATAAGACCTATAGTTTTCGAGTTTTTTTTTATCATCTTGGTCCAGTTTTTCCATATATAGCCCAATATTTCCAACCGATTTAGCTATTTTTCTCTTAGTTAGTTAAAGAATAAAATTATCTATCAAAAAAAAAAAAAAAAAAAACCTAAGATCGATATCTATTCTGAGTCGAAAAAATGAATAGTTTTTCATTTAAAAATTGAAAAAATTATGACTTCTTGTGTTTTTGCCTGAAAAAATGACTTTTTCCTGTAACATAAAATTTTCCTTAAGAAAATATAATGAGTTTATACTTTTGTGAAAGGTTTCTTTACAGATATGATTTTAAAACTGAAAACATTCATGCATGTTTTTCATAGGTTTTATAAAGAGAAAATATAAATATCCTTGAAATTGGATAAGAGACAAAACCTATAGCACCGCTGCTAGGGGCACTTTGGAGTCCCAATTACAAACTTAAAATTTTACACTAATCTGCTGCGCCTGTGTGTAACTATATGTAAATCTAACGATACGATTAGAAGTTACGTATTTATTTATTTTCTATTCTGAAAAAAAATGGACATTTAAGTACTTTGTTCTTATTTGTTATTATGACAATTAATCTCCTAAATTTCAAGACTATGCATTGCTAAGCTGAAAGTACTCAAAGATCATCATGTGCCGGATATATGCAGTTTTCGAGTAATTGATAAAAATCCCAAAATTTTGTAACATGTTTATGCAACCCTCGTATATTTCACCAGTAACTGCCCAAATGAATTTAACCGAAAAAATTTAATTTTCTATCATAACCTTTACATTCAAAGGAAAATCATTTATTTACACTCTTCCAAAAGACTAACAGAGCAGTGGCAACCGTAATGAACCAAACAGTTTGAATTCAAATACACATATATAACCAATAACATACTTGATCACTAGTAAACATTTTTTTTTAATTTATAGCTGCTATTTTAAAAATTGTCTCCCCTACAGCATGACATGTAATATTTGAAATAATCTAGCTACAAAGTCCACAGAAATCATTAACCTCTTGGTAGGTGGCTTTAGCTTACCAAAAAAAAAATGTATAATAATTTAAAAAAATTCCTATAACTGATAACTTACGCAGAATCAACTTTCCCAGATAAATCATTGCACTTGCAACTTTGACTACATGGTATGTATGTAGTGTAATTTCTATTTCTTTTTTTTTCTGTTCTAAACATTTTGAAATTCCCATGAGCATTCTTAAACAAATTGTCGGCATGACTTAAAAGTTTTTTGTGTGATTTTCTATTTTTTTTGTTTGTGGGTTTATAGTTATTTACTTGGATGCTCTAATGTTTATAGATGATGTTTGTTCTTTTATAATTTTTTTTTGCGTCAAAAAAGTGCATTAAATCTGTCAATAAAAAAACGTTGTTTTTTTTTCTTTTTATTTTTGCCACTAGTACCAAGTAGCTGTACTTGTCATTGACCAGGCCTGGGAAAAATTCATATACATATGTGTGGAAAATTGTATAAAAATTGTACAATATGTATATTGATGACTACTGTAATGATCTTGTATTATAATCATTTGATTATAATGATAGTAAAGGGGAAGTTATGCCAAGTGATAAAACATAAACTAAAATTTATCTTTTTTTAGTATTTTTAAGGCTAAATCTTTTTAGTTTGTTTTTGGACTAAACATTTTCGTTTCAGCTACTGGCTTTTTCCTAACCTTTTTTCATTCTTAAAATTGCCTTAAAAAGGCTAAAATGTTAGTATTTTAACAACGAAGAAAATAGTTTTTTATTTGCTATTATTAATTTTACTTTTACATAATCACCCATTTAAGCAGTTTTGAGTATTTATTCATACAAAAAACCGAAATTATTTATATTTAATAAAAATGTTTGCCTGCGACGCATGGTAGCTCAGAAATTAATTTCATTGGCTAAAGATCCAATTTATTCTCGCAAACTTTCCCTGTTTAATTGCGCATTTAGAAATCAGTTTTTTTATATTTAAAAATTATTTATTTAGGTTTCAATGAAACCAAAATGGATAAGACACCACGAATGCTGATGAAGTGTATAGCGACATAGAACATACGTATTCCATTCTACTGGTGTCGAATTATAGTCCACAAACTCTGGTTAGGTATCAGCAAAAAGAGACAACAAAGCAAGTTATGATTGCAATCTTGTTTAAATGAGGAGTTAAGAAGTTAAAAAAAGAAACATGATCAGGACGAATTTCTCAAATATGGGTTGATTATAGATCAACCAAAACAAGTACTGGACAATACGAATGATGGAAACACAGCAAGAATTTTCTTTTCAGATCCCGAAAAATTATCTGAAATAACAGGTGTTGATATAAATCTTATTTCAAGATTTAAAACAATTATCGATGTACTTGTGTACAATGAACAAATTGATGCTAGAAAATTTAGTGATTATGCGAAGGAATCTGCACGAATATATAAAACCAAATATTTATGAAGAAATACATCTGCAACAGCTGACAAAATTCTTTATCATGAAGAAGATGTCGTTAAGCATCATTTAGTAACACTATGAGATTTATCAGAGGAAGCCCAGGAAAAAAGGAATAAGGAATACAAATTTTATAGAAAACACAATACCAGAAAAAATATCACGAAATTCTACAAATTAAGATCTATTTAATATATTACTGGAAACGTCAAATCTGCTCATCTCTATCATTCGAAGTCAATGGAAATTAGAATATCGGGATTTAGTTGAAAGAGCAAAAGGGCTGCTAGAGGACAGAAATAATATAGAGATAAATATGGAATATTTTCAGGCTATTTTTCAAACGAATGAATAATAATTATAATTTAATTTTACTGTTATTTAAGTAAAAAATTAAATAAACATTAAAAAACTTTTAGTTGTTGTAAAAAATAAATTTTTTTTTTACTTAATTTTATTTAAATAAAAAACTGAGTAAACATTGGAAAAATCGTATATTTTTTGTCCAAAAACAATCGATTCTAGAGAAACCTGTTCTAGATTTATAAACTGGGAAACTGTTTACAAGATTATCCTGGGTATTACCAAGATTTTTTTTATCTGCTTATAACTTTTTTTTATAAGTAAAGCTTAAAAAAAAAACAAAAAATCCTCATTTTCATACTAAATGCTATAAAAAATTAAAAACTCAACTTTAGACTTTAAATTTATCAATATCTGCTGAACCGATTTTAATGAGATTAAAACTGGAGAAAAATTCAAAAAAATATCTCTCCATAAAAAAAGAAAATCTTTTCTAAAATATCTATATTGATTCAAATCTACGGAATTTTGGTCGATGAAAAACGATTCTGGGCCTCTAGGCGGTGCTTCATTCTCTAAATCAATAATAAATTAATTAATTTTATGCACTTACTTAATCGCGATTATTATAATTATTTTTCATTAACTATAGTGCTACATATTTCTGAATATAATTAAAAAAATCTCATAAAAGCGAAAAATCACCTAAAAATTTGAAAATGCTTAAGCAAAAAGGAATTATAGTTAAAATGGCGACAAACCATTTCAAAAAATTGAGTAATTTTTTATATGAAACAAAACCCAAATCTGTATGCGAATTTTTTGAAAGACTTTTCATTGGGTCATTTTGCTAGCAGCCGTTCTATGTTTGATTTATAAATTTATATATATTTATAAGTTTTAAACCTAAAAAACAGAAAAAAAAATTACAAATGGAAAGACAAACTTATATATACCTGTGGTGGAAGGAATAAAAATAAATTATAAATTTTTTTTACGGAAAACAAAGAATTGCCTATGAAGAAGAATGATGTACTATACCATTTATAATTTATATGGTTTTCTTCACTTCGCTTACCTTCCCCTTTTTTTCGTTATATTACTTGATAGAATCTTCTATTGGTATGTCAGTAAGATGTTGTTATAAAAAAACCCTCAAGGGGTTTAACTTCAAATGCTCGTAAGCGTTTATTTAAATATTTGTTTATGCTTGAGATGTCCATTAAAATGACTGCAAAATAAGCAAATATTTGCCAACGGTAATAACAACTAATTTTCAATTGAGATCTCAAAATATTTTGATAACTTTTGTAGACTTTAACATAATTTTTTGGTTAAATGTGAAAAGCAAATATGCTGGAGATACAAAGTATTGGATATTTAATACTATAGGTATAATTATATTAAAATAATTTAAAAGAATAACTTCAAAAGCAGCATATAAAAATCAATATAAACCCCATTATTCAAATATTTCTTCTGCAGATTATTTTTTAAATTAGGAACTTCCTTCTAAATATAACGGTGCACTGTATTATATTCATTGTATTTGCACCCTTTCTTAGGGATAATTTTTTAACAGCATACGTGCAATATTTTTCTGATATTATCATTTCAAATTATTATTATCAAATTAAATCAAATGTAAGCAGCCGCGCCTGATAAATACAAAAATAATTAAACTTTTTATAATAAAATAACCGACTCACAAATTCTATTCAATGACGTGATTCAAAACATCAGACCTTACATTAATAAAATTACAGCAATGTCCGAGGATTCATCTTTTATTTTTTTTAAAGAATGTCTGCTGACAGCACAGCTTCACATAAGTCCAAATTAAAATTAGTTGTTTTTTTGAAAATATTTCAATATGCAAAATAATCTACATATTCGAAGGCAAATACGTTTCCTATAGTCCATTTTACACTCATAGTGTATAACCGATTTGAATAAAAAATATGCTATTTTCTCATAGATGTGCAAAATATAAATTATAAAATCTATTTAGTATTTTAGAAGTTGCTACTAACACACATAAAAATTGCTTGTTGATAGGGTTTTGTTTTTATACTATTCCTTTTATTTTTATTTTTTTAATCGATTAACAAAAAATAAATTGTCAAAACGAAAAAAACTTAAAAAAAGCCAAAGTGAGAAAAATCACCAGAATGAAAAAACCGCCAAAACGAAAATTATCACAAAAAAACTACTAACCGGAAAAACTTGATGACATGAAAAGTGATTTTTTTTTGTAAAATTACTATTTGACTTGCGTTTTCAAGATAATCTTATTTTATTGTTTTTTTATTTTTGCATTTTTAAAAGTAGGTTGCGTAACTGTTGTGACTTTTATCGTAAAAGTCTTAGGATTTTTTTTTACTTTTGTATCTTTTGAGTAAAATAACCGTTATCTTATGACCTTTATTTTTTCTAAGTAATATAAAACTTATTTTAAAATTTTTATTTATAGATTGTAAAGCAACAAAAAATCGCCAAAATGAACAAAATAATTTTCAAATTGGGAACCCGCAAAAAATCACATAAACGGAAAAGAAATCGCCAAAACGAAACAAACGCTAAAATAAAATAAAAATTCGACTAAAAGAAAAAAATCGCCAAAAAGGATAAAATCCAAAAAAAGAAGAAAAAAAAGTCGAAAAAACGGAAAATAAGCCAAAGAAAAGAAATCGGCAAACCAAAAAAAAAAAAAAAATCGCCATTATCATTTTCATTTCAATTTGGTAGAAGCAGCGAAACACCCCAGGGATAATATGCAACAACAAATCGGTATAATTTTTTCATAAAAAAATGTGATTCAGATAGATAACAGATAGTTTTTAAATGATCGAGAACAAACATACATTTGCATGAACATTAGAGTTTTTTACGGGAAATCCCGGGAATTCTTCAAAATTTACAGTCCCGTAATCCCGGGAGATCATGCGGGAATTTCCAAAATTTCTTGTTTATACAACTAATGTGTGCTTCCACATTTCCTTTTATTTATCTTATTTGATTTTGTTACGAGTTTAAATATCTTTAAGGAAATATATTAATATATTTGATAGTTTCTGAGTCCTTCGTGCGTTTTTGAATAAAAGACAGAAAATATAATAATTATGTTTATTGAAATATTTAAACATAAGTTTTTTCTGCATAGTGGTCAAAAATATGAACTAAATCAGACATTTGAAAAGTATATTTATTAAACGATTTGAAGATGTAATTTGTAATTTCATATGAAAAAGAAAGAAAAATCTTATAATGTGTGGAATATTCAAAAAGCAACATACATTTTTAAAGCACCAGTGGAAACGTGGGACTGAAAGTATCCAAACTATTAAGTGTATATGGATTTTTTTTTTTGAGATAAATTATAAAAAGTTCATTTAAAAGACCATGTAATTTAGAGTGTTCAATTGTCCAAGAACTGAACATGATATAAATTAATTTTTGAGTTCAGATTTTCCCTAGCTATAGATTAGTGTAGCATAAAAATAGAAGGAAATTAATTATATTTTTGTATGAGAAAAACCATTATTCATAGAAATATCCCATAACATGGAAAGAATAAGACTTCAGAACTTTGTAAAATGCTTACGTAAAATTATTGAGGGATGTTTTACCCGCAGGTAAATTTAAAAATCAATCCCGATTACTCAGGAGCGGAAAATGACCAGTAAAGGAAAAACTCTAATTAAAATCCGCCCACTAGATATATTTAGATACAAACGATTTTAAGCGACTTGTATACTACTATATTTAGCATTTGAGTTGAAGCGTAAAACAAACATTGTAACTTCGCTTTAATATTCATATTTCTGTTCATCTCCTAAGCAGCTCTCTTAAATTATCTGATGAATAGATATAGATAGAGCTTAAGATACAAATAAACTAATTATTTTTTTCAAATCTATCTAAACGTATTAAGAATTTTTGCCTCCAACTCTTTAGATAGAACTTTTTTCTAATTAAAATTAAAGCATTAAATTTACTTATCGCCCACCAAGCTTAAACTAAATACCATCATAACTTTTGATATAAATCAATCATTTTAAAACTGATTTAATTATTTATGAACCTTTTATTTCCATCAATTAAAATTGGAACTCTTTGTAGTTTCTCACTTCTAAATAAATATATTACTTCACGCTTCATGGTGTCTTTTTTTTATATACATATGTATATGAAGTGTTGTTATTTGATGATGTTTTACAATTTATGCTTTAATATTGTTTATTATTTTTTATTTTAAAGTATTCCACCTGGTTTTTATATACAAAACTCTATGTATTCTTAAAGAATTTTGTTTGATTTTGTATACAAAATGAAAATAAATTGTGGTTATGCTTAGATGCTTACATTATAATGGGTGGTAATATGAGCTACGGGTAGGGTAAGATATTAAAACAGATTTAACCATTTTTAAAATAATTTTATTATATTATTGGTATTTGAAAATAAGCAAATATTATTTATTAGATTTGGGAAAAATATTTGAAAGTATTACTAAATTAAAGAGGAATAAGAAGGAAAGATATAATCGGTCAAGAATGACTATATGATACCCTACACCACTTTGTACGAGTATAAAAATTCGGGAAGGCGACTTATAATAAATGTGGCCAATTTTAATAAATGTAAAATATAATATACATATACAAAATAATTTGATTCCTTGAAGTGAGCGATTCCTGAAAGTGGGTTTATATGGGAGCTTTGGTAAAATATGGACCGATTCTCATATAATTGTGTGTGTCGAATATTAACTTGATACTATGGGACTTATGCACGTTCAAGTGATTTTCGGAAGAGGGGTTTATATGGGAGCTATGGTCTATTGTTGACTGATCTTCATAAAATTTGGTACAAAGATTGATACTTGCACAAAATTTCTTAGCACTGAATTTCATTAAAATATTCTGGGGGACATTCGTATGGGAGCTAAGTGAAATAATGGACCGATCACAATCAATTTCAATAGGCTTCGTCCTTGTTTCATAAAAGTCCCACGTGCAAATTTAAAATTGCGTCCCGTACTTTGTGCAAAACGCTTACATAGACAGCCAGTCGTCCAGCCAGCCAGCCCGCCAGACGAACGAACATCGTCAGACTGATTTAAAAAGTGATTAAGAGTCGATTGGTATACATTAAGGTGGGTGTTGGATAACTTCTTCTATGCGTTAAAACATCAGCACAAATGCATAATACATATATATATATATATATATATATATATATATATATATATATATATATATATGTATATACATTATATATATATACATACATACACACACACATACATACATACATAAATACATACATACATACATACATAATGAATTCAATGATCCATCAATTATGAAATCATCTTTAGTCTTCAGATTTAGCTCATATTTAGCATATACACACTTTACACCACCAATAAAACATAACTGTTTTAATTTTTTGAAATGATAAAGAATTCGCGGTTTTATTCACAGTTTTTATTCTATCAAAAATTCAATTCTCAGTCTTATTTTTAATTATCCATCTTTTGAATCTGACAACTGATTTCTTCCCTTTTGACGGCATTAGAAAGGAAACGTTGTCTTCTTTAAACAATATAAAAAAATAATTTTTTTAGAAAAATAAATTTCTAAAACAGATGCATTTTTTCGATGCACTTTTGTAAGCATTCTCCTCGTACGATTTTTTATTTTTTCAAATAAACTTGAAAATTGGTAAATTTATGTTCCAGTATTTTTAATAATTTTTTGTATTAAACTCCAACAAATTTTTCCATACAAAAACTCATTTACAACGAAAAAAATTGTATGACTTAAAAATAACATTTCTTGGTTTGTTTCTAAAAAATGAGGGAAATGTGTTCGGAAATGATTATATATGTAAGAGTATTTAGAGAAACTATCAAATTTTAATACCATATACTGTTTTTTTAAATCTACAAAAAATGCATTTAAAGATATACAAATTCATTAATGCACCTAATGCAATTTGGAATTTTTGAATAACTTTGAAGATATATATTTTAATTTCAATTTTTTTAATTTATATATATATATATATATATATATATATATATATATATATATATATATATATATATTCTTTAAAATTTTTTAGTTAACTTCTAAATCATTGTGATTTTAAAATATAATTAATGTATTAATAAATATAATTAATTCTTTAATTAATTGAATATTTGTTTGACATTAGCTTAAACCTCTTAAAAAAATTGAAATGAAAAATAAAGCTATCGCAGAAAAATCTATATCTATTTGAAATATGGAACACTTTTGTCCTACGGAGCTTCATTACACCAAAAATGCCGATTGTAATGAATTATTTTGATAGCATAGGTGACGTAGTATACAAACATCTTCATTTCTTTAGTAAGTAAAATTAATGGTTGATGAGAGGTTTTATCTCTTCGCTGTAATTATAGATGTTCCCGTAATTTATATGATGTATAAACCTATACTCAAATGCTGAAGTTGCATACTGCACAATGGTAAGTATTTATTTATTTTCGTGATTTGTTTAAACAGTCAGTCACATGTTGTTTAATATTTAATTTGGTGGATCATCCTGTAAATTGCACGATCACTGTTATTTAAAAACATTTTAATGGCGCGTCCTCCCAAGATGGCCAATTTGTGTCAAGTAGGAATCTTTCTGATAAAAATTACGGATTTGTATCTGCCATGTTTAAAATACACTATAAACATTACAAAAAGTACCCATATTATATTTATTACATAGTAAATAATACATTATGTGCATTATAAAAATGATATACAATTTATACTTTTATACTTTTATATATAAATATTATGTATGATATAATTTCGTGTATTCTTTAAATATTTATAAAATTTAAATAAATAATTTTATGTAAAATTGTTTGTTTAAATATAGGGAAGCATATCTGCCTATTAGTACAGATTCAATTAATTCTCTTATCGAAACAGTAAATACATTATTTTTATCAGCGATAGGCATGAAATTTGAACGTTCTAGTGTATTTGGTTTGTTGGCGCCTTGTTTGTGAGTGTGTTTTTTTATATCTAGCATACAAAAAAAATGTTGTATGTTTTGTTTTTGTTTTGGCATAACCCTGCAACGTGAACCTGTCTTGTTGAAAGCTAGAACAAACTAAATTATTTTTTGTTTTTTATTCCCAATAAATTGTTTGGCTTTTTTAATCTTCGTATTGTATATGTGAAAACGCCGAAAATACTCGGCCCGGAGAGCTAGCGATGCCGGTGTTTGATTTAGATTTATGCAAAGTTTCAATCATAAATATAAGTGATATAGTAAAATAATTAATTAAAATTATTAAAAAAAATAATTACTTTCACTTAATTTATATTATCAATTTGATAATTGGATCAAAATCAAATAGAAATTTAATCCGTATAAGAAAACTCGTAATTGAAATCCATTTCTGTGATACTGGGTTCTATATACACTTCTTGCGTAAAAGGTTAAAACCTTAAATATTAAAAAAGACAAGTTTTGTAGGAGAAAAAATAATGGTATTTTTTACTTAAAAATTAGTAAATATTTTCGTCACAAAAACCAAAATTGAATTGTTGAACCAATAAATCAGTTTTAAGAATGAAATGAAAAAAAAAAAAAAAAAAAAAAATCGAAAGGGGAAAACGTTTTTAAAAATATATTCTAAAAATGCAGTGGCATTATAAATAAATACACTTTAAATAGTATTAATTTTTCAATTATGGCATTTAAAGTGGTCCAAATTTCTTCCTGTTGAATATCTCTAAACCTTGATATTTCGCATATTTTTGACCGTTTCTTAGAAACAAAAATCGCAAATAAAATCGTGAATTTTTCGAAATTTTGGAAAATAAAAATGAATATACTTATTTTATTCCTTAGTGTAAAAATAAATATTTCAATAAATATTTCTCCTGGATGCGTTTCATTTTTCTTTCAGATAAAATTTTCTTCAAGTTTGTTTCTTAAGTCTTTTGTTTTTTACACTATATTTACTTTAAAATATTTAAAAACTACCGTTTACTATTAAATAATTTTCGTTTGCTATAATGGAAAGTAAAGTAAACCCAAAATTCTTAACACATACAAGTGAATGAAATCATTTTTATTTAAAAAATGTATTTTCAAGATTAAAAAAGTGAATTATTTAAGCTTCTTAGAAAAGAACGACTTGAAACTCATACAAGAAATTATGAATTGCAAAAAAAAAATTTGAAAATTTAATTAAAAAACAAGCAAAGTATTATCCAAAATAATACTTAATAATAAAAGCAGCTTTAAGTTATGAAACTTTTTTTATAAATACCGTTAAATTCTAAAAAGACAAACTTCTTAAACCCCTTAAAAGTATCATAAAAAAGACATAAAATCTTTGCACATAATAACAAGTGTAAATGATATAATTTAGCCAGAAAATAAAGCTGATTTATTTGTTAACTACTTTAGATATATGAGAAAAAAAATACTTAAATAACAACAAAATTTCTAAAAAATTTGTCTAGTTTTTGTCAATTTTGCTTTAGTATGGGAAGTTTGGTGACTCCCAATTTCCTCTGTTTTTTTAGTTCTTCTTTTAAACATTAAATATTAACTTAAATGCAGTCACTTTTTTTGGTTGAATTTTTTTTCTTTTTTTAATATTCATATGGAAATTTTTTTTAACTCTTTTCCAAATCAATTTTGTCACAGTTTTAATTTTAGTTGTTTTGTTTCGTGTGATTGCTTTTGTATAGAATTTATTTAATAATTTAATTAAATTTTTAAGGCACATATAGGAAAGAATATTTTAATATCCGTTATTTTAATATTTATTTATTGAATATAGTTCGTTGTTCAGTTGTATAACTTTGTGCTTTTATTTTGGTGTAAATTAATTAACAAACAATATCACGTGTGAATATCCGCTTGATGATGATCATTTTGATTTTTGGGTTTGTTGATATTATGTTTTGTCTACAGCAATAACAATAGCAACAATTCAAGATAATGAACCACGAATTATTATTGGTGCTTTTGTTGTTGATATTCATATCCGCAGGTGGAAGTAGATAAAAATTCTATAGAATTATAAAAAAAAGTTTGTCAAAAACTTTTACGAACTCTATGGAATATTAATGTTCTCTTTGTAGTTTTACAAAATGTTTTGTAGAAAAACTAATAAACTAATAAAACTAAGATAAAAATTAAAAAGCATTAATGTTATTTACATCATTTATATTTATTTAGAGTCTATAAATTATTAATTAAAATATTAAAAATTACACCTAATAATACTGGTCGTCAAAAAAAGAAAAAAAAGTTGTGGACTAAATGGAATTGCACCTGCTAAACAGTTTTTTTCCATCAGGTCGTGATTTTTTTTATAGACTCGAGAACAAGTTGTTCGATTTAGACAAATGAAACACTGAAAGATATTTTAGTCATTATAAAATAATTCTTTTTTGATCTGCCAACCAGTTTCGGAGTTATTCAATTATTAGTGTAAAATTGAAAATTTTTTTTGCTTGAAAATTTCTTTTAAGAAATAAAACTGGCATAAAACTGTCAGCTTTTGATCCATTATCACAAAGTCAGTATCACTACACACAGAAAAAAGATCAGTTGAAAAGCGGTTCCCAATCTGAACAATTAATCAATCATAAAATCTGAAATTATAGGTTTATTATAATAATATAAATTCCAACAACATTTCATGTCATAAACATTAATAACATAATAGTGATCATATTAAATATATAAAGTAAACTAACCAATTTATTCGGTTACTAAGCTTGTATATTTAGTTGATTTGGTAAACAAAGCCAACATACATTGTTTGTCGTATTCCAAATGCTGGTCATTGCAATTAATAACTTATATGTAAAGCCAAAAATGTATTTTCAGTCACTACAATCAATAAATGAATTCAAGAATATATAAATTTTCTTACAGAATAAAAACTTTCGATGTTCATAACTAATATAAAGAAAATTTGATATTAGATTTTCTATGACATTTATGCAGAAATAATTTTATTAAAATTAGTTTCCTCAAAATATTTTTTATCAAAAGATAAAGAATAACACAGAGAATGTGTTATACATATAGCGCATCTGTTAATCTTGGGTCATAATGGGTCATAATATAAATTTGGAGTAATGTAAATATGTATGTAAAATAAAAGATTTTTGATTTCTTTAATAATATATTGCAGATGAACCAAGAATATGGATCGATAATTTTTAATATGTGATAGATGACACCAAATATTGTACATTACTTATAATTGCAACCACCTAGTCTTGATTACCATTTACGAAATTAAAATTACGAAACACAGATTCAGTAGCGCCTTTTTCAATACTGTGGAATTTGATGTAGGCAAACCATTAGAGAATGAAGTTACAAAGAATGTCTGTGTCACTTCATTAAGCCTTTGCATTTTAATGCGTTTTGTTTCTTATTTTTTTCTATCTGATGTTTTTAATAAATTAAATAAAAGATGTCAAATTGTTTTGATTATAATCATTCACAATAGGAAACAATATGCTATTAATTGAATTAACACAGCTGTGTGCATAGAATACAACTAGAAGTTTATGTGAGAGACAAAAACCTAATTCAATTATCAAAAAACTAATTTATGCAACAACAAGATACATGTGTTTTTTAAAAAATGAGTATTATTTTTTAAATTTTGTTTGAAGTGCCTCTCAAATAAACTTCTAATTGTATTCTATGGCTGTGTGTACTATATAGATTCAGTTATTGCAATCGAATTAAGAGATGGTTCTTAGAACCGTCAAAACTCTATTGGCAAAAAAGTTGATTTTTACGACGAATCTGTTTTATCTGTTTATGAATAAAATAAGCTTTATAGCATTAAAATTGATACGCAAATCTTAATTTTATTTACAATTAAGTAAAAATACCAATGTATACCTATAGCTAAATAAAGAAACACGGTGAGCAAAACAATTTTTTTTTCTGTTTTAATCAAAAATTGGTGCAATTTGACATGCTGAAGTTTTTTTCTATCGGGCCTTGATATTTTGATGGGCATGTCTAATATTTCCCTGTTAAAGACCATGATTTACTATCCTATTTAGTAGTTGGATCTGTCAAAAAACGTATATATGTTCAAATGGTATGATAGTGTAGATTGGAAGTGAATATATGTGACAGATTTTTTGACAAGTCTGGCTTATTTTTTATTTTGAAAAATTTCATAAAATAGCTTTTGCTATACAATCAGAGTTGCTTATGGAGCAGCTAATAAGAAAACAATAATGGATGCTTTATTTGTGTGATAGTGTGCCACCGACAATACATTATCTTGCGATCTTTTTGAGTGGGATAGAATTCTATCAGATTTTTTACTGACAGAATGTGATGAATATGCAGGATAGTGAATCATGGCCTTTATAAAGCAATTACAAGAGTTTATTTTACTGTAACTCGAGAACAATTTGTCCGACTTAGACAATTGATGTAGGCGAAAATTTCATTCTTAGTATTATTTTATCCGCTCAATATTTTCGGAGTTATTAAAAAATTATTGACGAAAAAAATATACATTTTTCATGAAAAATTGGAAGAATTTTGCACCTTAACTCCAAAAATATTGAAAAAAATTATGTTCAGAATAAAATTTTCGTCTGCATTTTTTTACTTTTCGATTGTCTAAATCGGACAACGCGTTCTCGAGTTATAGTAAAATATACTCCTGTGATTGCTTTATTAAGACCACTTTTTGCCCACTAGCCTATCTTTTTTTGCCCACCAGTCTATTTATACTTGATTGTAGCTATACATGGGTATTTCTACTTAACTGTGAATAAAATCAAGATTTGTGCATAAATTTTGATAATGTTGTTAAAGATAAAAACAGAAACATTTTTGGCGTTTTCACTTTTTAAAACAACTTTTAAGAAAAAAAAAATATTTAACTTTGCGAGAAAAAATATTATTTCGGACACTAATTTCTAAATAACTCCGAAAATAAAAAAAAATATATAGCGGTGGCTTGGAGACATACTTAGTTTGCATCTCTTGGTGTATCATTTTATATAAATCTTACACAGCGTTCTTGAGGCTTGGAGAAATATACTCGTGTAATGTCCTTATTATGGGCGAAATATTAGATACGTCCATAAGAAAAAATCCAGAACTGGAAAAAAAACTGAGAGCAGATTCATGTTTAGCACATTAAGATCCATATAGTCCAATTATTTGTCTTTATGAGAGGATCTTTTCGCCCATCAGTGTAATAAAAGTGACTTAAAAAGCATTTTCTATTTTTTTTCGAATAATGAAAGATTTCGCCTCCATTCCGCCAAGTCACCTTTTGGAAACGATTGAAATAAAAAAAAAACTAATTCCAAAATTACTTTAGGAATTTGGAAACTTCCTTTTAGTCAATTAGTTTATTTCGTTTTGTGGAAGTGAATTTCATAATATGTCAACATCAGAAATCAACATCTTTCTTTATTGTTAAATTTAAAATGATTTATATATTTCGGTAGAAACAATTTCATAAGTAGTTGGAATTGAGAATTTTCACCAGTAAAAAATTTAACTTTTTAAACCTTTTTAATGAGTTAATATAAAGGAAAATGTTTATCTAATACATTAATAATATTAATTTTATACTATAATAACACCAGAAAAAATTTGTTTTCCGATATGAAAACTCAATATATTTTGGAAGATATACAACTTAAAACAAATCATTTAAATAACATTTAAATAATAAGCTATTATCACGCATAGAAAAAATATGGTTACACCAATATCACTATAACAATATTGTGTTCTTATTGTTAACTTTTATTAATTATAGTAATACTGTGTTCATTATAATAATGTTTTTGTTTCAGTTTTTATTATCAATCTTTTTCCTTTTTCTTAAATCATATTTTTCAAACCATATTAATATTATTTATTATTCTCATAGCAATAAAATGTTACAATTAAATATGCTTTTTTCCAAATATGTTTGAAGAATTCATAACTTATGTTTTGTTTTTAATGTTTGTTTTCCACCTTCGTTATAATTCTCATTTAGTTTGTACATGAATTAATATAAGTATACAAGGTTTTGTTATATTTGGTGTCATTCACGCAATATAAGATATTGATTAACTACTATTAAAGGGTTTAGCTACTTGTAATAAAAAATATCTTGCATTATTTTGCTCAACATATGATGGTACAAATAAATAAAACTAATTAATGGAAAAATAATATGTAAATAATTTTTTACGATTAATAAACACATTTTGTCTATTATTTTTATTTTGAAACAAATATAATGGACTCAATAATCAATTTATAAAAATAATAATTTTGAATTAATATGTTTTCTTTTAATATATAATAAAATGGAAAAATAATATTATAAGGTGGAATAATAATATAAGAAAATGAAATCATAATCTGATAGAATGGGACAATAATATACTAAGATGGATTAATAACTCGAACCACACAAATATATTTTTTCTCTGCGTGACACTGCCGGGGCTCTTACTTTTCATTTGACACTCATATTGAGTGATATAATCTTCGTAAATATTTTATATTTATTTGAATTGTATAGTCTTCTAACCTCTGAAGTTAATTTTAGATAAAATTTGACGTGATGGTGAAAAATTGTGTACGTAGTTTTATTCGTCCATTTTCAACTCTTTCATGTGTAAAAATAACTATATAGTACGTATTCGTAAAACTTAATTATTTTTTTTCTTATGAATAATTTTCAGCATAATAAAAATATTAAAGAAAAGCGGGGTATTATGGCATATGGAGTAATGAAGAAAATTTTAATTTTTCACGCATTTTTATTATTTTTTTTGCAAAGAATACTGCTAGTAAATATTTTGCATTAATGCACTAAATTTCTAAATTATATTTTATCCTAGAAGGCTTTGATATTATTGCTCTTCGAGAGCAAACAAATATAATATCGAGAACTTATATTCAAAAAAGGCTATCTGCAAAACCCCAATTTTAAGAGAGTATAAAGAATGTTTTTTTTCACTTATTTTTCAATATTTTTCAATCTGGTCTTTCACAAATTGTTAATAATACGTTCACTAAACCTCATATATAAAAATGTATTTTTTAGGCCCATTATTCACGAAGTTATGGTAACATATTATCAACGTGTATTATAAAATGTTCAGATAGCTTATCGGTAAATAAATTATTGTTTTTAAAATTTATAAAATAAATAAATTTATTTTATAATACTTTCCAAATCAAGGGACTGTAAACCAAAATGGGTGGATACTCAAAAATATTGAAATATGTTCATTATTAATATTATAAATAAATATTGTATTGTAAAAAATTTACATGTGATAAAAAATTGGAAAATTTCTGCAAAAAAATTTTAAACTGATTAAAATTATAGGAAATTGTTTACATCAGTTAAAGTTGAATAATTATAGAAGATGCGGTATCAAGGTCAGTCACTCTCGCGTTCATTTCGATACAAATTTTGTTTCAATTGGATACTATTGCGTTAATAAATTTCCGTTGCAGATTTGAATACGCCGTTTTCGGATTTAACACATGAGTGTCTGATACTCTATTAATACTAAATGGTATCATTTTAAACACTGAATGGTATCATTTGATTATCGTATTATCTCTACTTAAAATAAATATTATGGAATTGGGGTAATATGATAAAGGTATACTGGAGTAACCTATTTATTGCAAGTTGGTTGAAAATATAATAAATAATTGTAGTTTTTATTGTTTTTAATAAAAAGGTTTGAACATGTACATATAAGAAAATCTAATAAAACAGATCAAAATAGTAATGCATTAATAAAAGCAATTGAACTTATGAAAATTGGACGTAACTCGATAAACTTCATGGTTATAAGGCTAAAAGTTTCTAGAACCAACATAAAAATAAAGGAAATAGTGGATGCTGTAAAATTACTCACTTGGTATGATGAAACTCGTGCAAATGATATGATTATTATAACCTTGAGTTAGACTATTCCAAATACGAGAAATAACTGCCTTTTTATAAATTTATTTGTTTTCTGTCTTCATTACTTGCTTGAATTTTGATATATGTGTGTGATATTTGTGTTTGTGTGATTCTGTAAGCACAAAAGCATTAAAAATATTTAGTAAACACTAAATAAACTTAAACTTGCCATTTTTAATAAATATATCCCACTTTGTCCCAAAATTTCCCATTTTATCCAAAAATAGTTGAATTGAAAAAAAAAAAATGTAAAAAAAAACATTAGACAATAATCCATTCTATATACTCGTAGCAGATTCATTTGCAGGGTTCAAAAGATTGTTGGTTCATATTTTATTGAAGTTAGATTACCCTAATCTCCCCTTCATATTTGTAAAATTAACTTATGACTGAAATTTTGTTTAAAATCAAATAATTTATTTACAGTAATCGACTAAAAATTAAAAAAAAATTATATGGCTGATTCAAACATTGAAATAGATTTTAACTACAAAATTGTTTAATCCATTTCAGTGTTGTTTGATTTTGCTTTGGTCACCAAAATTGTAATATATTAGTTAATGAAAATTATATGTATATTCGCTTTATTAAATTTCAATAAAATATTTAATTAATAAAATTACAATTATTATTGAAAATTTCTTTAAAATCAAATAAACTATTTATTTTTCGATTAAACCTTTAACTAAAAATGTAAATGTATTTGGGCTCAAGTTCATTGAATAATTGTAGAATATATTGTAAAATTTTATTGAGCTCTAGGCAGAATAGAAAAAAAAAACTAGAAAACTAGAAATTCTGTCCAGTGTACAATAAACTTTTGCGATGCATTCTTCTACAATTATTCAATGAATTTGAGCAAAATAAATTTAAAAAATTCTAAAATCTCTAAAAATGTAATGTACTTCACAAAATTGCAATGATTGTACTAACATTTCAAAAAAATTACACAGTGCAACAAGAAAAAATTGCTTCAATTATTCCAACGCAATATGAAAGTGTACTAATGTCCAGCGAAGCCTCCAAAAGGGTTTTCAAAGTTAGTTAGAATTTTGGTTTTATGACCTCTTGAAATTGACTTTCTTTTTTTTTTGAACACATTTTTTTTAAATGATTGGAAATAAAATTCATTAAAATTTTTTAATCCAAATATAATTATAAGTCGTTGTTGTATTATAGAATACCTCCATTATTCACTTAGATTTCTATCTGATGCTGCCACATACATTTTAAACCGATTTTTGTCATAATATTGTTAATTTATTTAACTTTACTTTATGTTTAAACTACTAAACTAATTGAAATGAAATTTGGCACATATTAATATCCTCGAAAGAAGTACTCATTGAATGACAAGCTCACTTATTTTCGAAAGAGTTACTTTGCTTCTTAGTAAATAAAAATTTAATTCATTCAAATTTTAATTAGTACATCCGGAAAAAACATGCTACAAAAGGCATTTTAATATTTTTAAAACGACGACTTCATTGATTAAGAAATTATGTCTTGATTTAATTACAATTTCTACTTACATACTTATACATGTATATTTACAAATACTTCGACATTTTTCATATTACGAGTAGTATCCCTGCCAACATTTTCTATCCAAATTTGCACCAAAGAGTAACCTCAAGTTGTTTTTAACAGTCGAATATGATATCATTTTCTTATCCAAGAAGAGTCACCGTGCGGGAAGAAGTGTGCAGCAGTTCTAATACTTTTTTAATGACACTATTCAGTGCTTTTTTGATGTGTCAAATTGGAGTCATTTTGAGGAGCAGAAAAAGTCACTATTTCTGTCGAAATTCTAACTTAATACTATCAACATTACTATCCAAACTTTAACTAAATAGTATCCATATTTATTTTAAAATAGTAAAAGAAAAAGAAGTTATTTTCCTATCGAAAAGGACTCATCTTTCGGGCAAAACTGTATCGCAGTTTGGATACTTTTTTAATGACACTATTGACTGCTTTTTTTGTGTGACGAATAAAGTCATTTAGGGTTAGTGTTAGGGAAAATTAAAATAACTTACCTTAGTAAAAAAATTATAGATATATTTTGATAAATTGTAACAGAATATTTTTGATTTCGAAGGGCCTAACAACTTTAAAAATTTAGTTGAAAGGTTTGATGAACATGCATATATGGGTTCACTTTCATTAAAAAAATATATATATTTTTATGAGCGAAACGCAATTTGTTTCGAAATTTTATTTTATTAAAAGCAAGAAATAAATCCAAATTTATTTGCTGTCTTCAAAATGAATTTTCGCTTCGTTTTACTAAATAATATTTATTTTTTAATTAATTTAATTTAAAATTTCAAAATTTTTTTTTCACAATTTTGTTTTCATTTTGTCTTCATTATAGACAACATTCACTTTATCACTCTTTTTTTTAATTTTTTCTTAAAATTTTTAAAAAATCGATTGCTTGCCTTTGAAAGCAAGACACCAACTAAGTACCATCGCCTTCCTTACATTTTTTGTTTTTAATTTAAAAGCAGCGTAATGGTTTTTTTACTTTCAGAAGATCGAAAATCGAAATTAATGTTATTTGTTTTTGTAAAATTTTTTACTATCAGGAAAATAACATCTTGAGAACACTAATGGGAGACAGTTTTTGGTAACTTTATATTTATCCAAAAACTAACTTTTAAGAGACTTTTTCGACATTTTAGTTAGTAAGAAATGTAAAATAAGTAGATCAAAAATCGAAATTAATGTTATTTGTTTTTGTAAAATTGTTCACTAACAGTAAAATAACAACTTGAGAATACTAGAAAGAGTCAATTTTCTGATAGTGGATAAAACTATCACCTAATTGCTGGCAGGGATGGTGTTAACAAAAAGAGGAAGGGTTAATCAAATTTAATTCTGCTCTCTTTGATATGTAGATATGTGTACATACGAGTACATACAGTTGCGAGCATAAAAAAATGCAACGATGCTTTCAAAAGGGTGATTTTGCTTCTTAGTAAAAAAATTTTTAAATTCATTAAAATTTTGATCCCAATTTATGAAAGTGGTTTTAGTAGCATCAAGAAAGTAGCAACATTTATTTTTACTGACAGTAGGCTAAAAACTGATCTAAATTGTACTTTAACGAATAGTTTTCTCCATAAAACAAATGATATAAGTATTTGCTAAAGTTTATTGGATCTTTCCAAAGGATAATTGTTTACAAAAAATGGTCGCGACTTTTTAATTAATATTATTTCCTATATGTTAAAGCCCCAACAGAGGATGACGACGATGACGATTTATTGGACATCGACATGGAACTCCTGCTATAAATATGACCCCCCCGATCGCTTTGTCTGTGGTCACTTTCTCACTACTGTGAATGATGATCAATAAGGTTGACAGATAATCTTTTATGTCCTGTCAAAATGGTTGATCACCATTACTGTTGGTTTGCAGCAGCATAAACAACAACTGCGAACAACTAAAAAAAATTAATCTTTTTCTAATAAATTGCTCGTTTTTAACGTTACAAAAACTTATTTGTATATTAATCACCTTGAGCTTTGGAAACAATAAGTGTTTGCCTGAATCCCAAAATTATTTTTATTACTTAAGTAATTTTGGTTGTCCTTTGCCTTCTCATATTGAATTGAAGGCAAGACAGCAATAAAACACTCGCAATTTAAATTAAGCGTTAGAAATTTGTTCACTATATTTTCTTTCGAAGGAAATATCGAAATTTGAATTAATCATTTGAATATTTTTTTTAATCCAATGGCAAACTTTAACTTCGCGATGGAATTATTGATATAGTTATATTAGCATTAAAAACTCCTTCATCAGTTTTTTTTTTATCAATACTTCGTTAAACATTTCAAAAAGTCGAAACTATTTAAAAGGTTGACCTTTAACCTTGAAATATATTTTCGGGTTTCAGTGGACTATAAAATAATATAATATCCAAAAAGAAAACATTAGAATTTGATTTCAATAATGATATTTAAATATTAAAACCGAATTAATTTTAATTTAAATTTTTATTGAGATTGCTTTAGAATAATGGATATCATATTGTTGCATTTTTTATTAAAGTAAATTTGAAAAACTAAAAACTTTCAAATTATTTTTTGCTGTTATACCTATCAAATTTAAAAGATAATTTAGAGTTGATTAGAAATTGCAAATTTAAATACAATATTAAATTTTATTTATTTTAAAAATTCTATTTTTATATTTCGACAGTTTAATGAAATTTTAATTACTTTCTTCAACTTCAATTTAATTTAAATTTGCCATTTATTCTAAGCAACAAACCATTCTCAATTCAGTAAATTCTATTAAATAATTATCTTGAGGAAGTAATTAGCATTATTATTTTTAACTAAGGGTCTGGTTTTCTAACAATTTTGCCATTATTTATAAACTTTAGGCGAAAAAAAAACAAAAACAGCTCTGTGGTTTTATAGTTTAAGTAAAATAATATAAAATATTTTACTAGGCTTTTTTATATTTCGGTACTGTAAATTTAACAAAAAACTTAAATTTTTTGTTGCGTGTTAAAAAACAAAGTTAAAACATTAATCAAGTGTTGTTGTAGGTGACATTGAAATTTATTGTTCATTTACAATTATGTGTTTATTAGTACTTGTATTTTATTTTTATACTTTGTTATTGTTGTTGTATGTGTGTGTTGCTGTTATTATTATATTTTATTATTTTTTTATTTTTATTATTTTTTATTTCTTTTTGTTATAAAATAAAACGCTGTGTATTGTTTATGTAGAATATTGCTAAGTTAAGTTACAAACCAAAAACATTTTGTTTTAAATGGATTTGCTTGGCTGCCTGAGAATCAAGAATTGTTTTGTTTAATTTTCTATTTGAAAACAGGGGTTAATTTACAAAGAGCAATATGCTAATTCAAAATAAAATATAAATGTAACAATTGTAGTTTAGTAGTCAGTTAATAGTGACTTCACTTTTATTTTTAAAACAAGAATTGGTTATGATTTATATTTATACACAGAAAGAAAAACAGTATTTTAAAATCAAGTTTATTTTTCTTGCTTTTCGCAAAAATCGTATTTAGAAATTTGAGTACGTTTCATATTGATTAAAAAATCAAGAACGAAATACTTAGTTTAAATATGAAAATTCTAACACTTAATACATATTGTAGTGAAATCAATTAATTGATGCTTGAAATTAGAATTAAGTCTAATTTGACTTGAATTAAGACGAAAAATCTTATATTAAGGGAATATGAGCAGAATGAAATTTACTGACTCTGCTTTCTCAACCTCTATTTGTCTATCGGTTGGTTTCAAATTTCGTACTGCAATTTTCATTTCTTTTATTGTGCGTTGTTTAAATACTTTGGTAATTATTTTTAATTTTTTAAATGGTATTTTTTTTATAAATGTGTAACCGTCAAAAGAAGTTAACTTCTATTGAAGCTTTACTTCCAAATGACGATTTACTCCTGCTCAAACTCCATAAAGAGTTCAATGTGGAAGCTGATTTTGATTATTTAAAAGGTAAGTGTAATTTAAATTATTAAGCAAAACTTGGGGCATGCGGCATACATAAAGTATTTTGAAAATAACTTTACGTGTTAAGTACAGTTCATTTATTTATTTATTTATTTGTTTATTTGTTTATTTATTTATTTATTTATTTATTAATTTATAAACATAATTGTAATTAAATAAATAATAAATAATAAAAAACTCTAATTAGCATGTAAACTTATTTTCAAAAATAATTTATTTAATTATATTTATTAGTTATGTAAATACAATGTATATTGTACATCCATGCAGAAAACATGCTACATGTTTTTCAAAATACGCAGAAAAAGAAAAATTTTTCCTTAGAAACAAATGCAATTTTTGTGTTTTTAAAACTATCACTTCATTGATTAAGAAACTATGTCTTGATTTAAGTACAATTTCTACTTACATACTTATATATATATATATATATATTTATATATAGAACGTTATTAAATTAGCCAATTCTGTGGTCTTAGCTAGCCATTGCGTTTTGTTCCAAATTGTTACACGTAGTAGAAGTTATTATTATTTTCTTTAAGTAGTAAATTAATGCTAACAAAAACAAAAAAAAAAAAAAAAAAAAAAAAACGTAACTTAAAAAGTCAACGGAATTTTTTAAATTTTGATAAAAATAATTATTGAAAAATGCTGAAAGCTATAACTTAATTCCACACATTATCGTCAATTACAGCCAAACTGCATAAATTGAAGATAATTTTAATTACAAAGGATATTCATAATATTAAAAAAGGTTCCTTCTCCATTCTTTTTAAGAATTTAGGAATATATTAGAATAACATTATGATAATCATACTGAAATAATAGTGATGTGTAGTTCTAATATGATGATTCTTAAAAATTATCTTAGATGCACAATATTGAAACGATCATGCATGAAAAAATTAATACAATTCATGGAACAGAATATATTTGTTATTACTCGGATGAACACACGTGGACATTTAAAACTACTACTGCCACCAATCTTTAATTTAATGATGTTAATATGGTAACGGGAATACCTTTTAACATACCACATATTATTTACTAAAATCAAATTAGCACCTTTAATTTTGGAGGCAGGTTATTTATTATTTTAACGAGTAGTGATTAATGAAAATGAGACCCTATTACGATAACTTGAATTAATTTGACTCTAAACGCATATTTTAAAATTTAGACTGTCTAGGTAGACATATTTCCTTAAATATTAATTTCCAATAGTGGAATATAGGAAGAGTGTCAAAATAGGTATAATTCATAATATTTTTTCCTGTGTTGGAATTTGCCCCATAACATCCGGAAAAGAACATGCTACATTTTTTTAAAAATACGCAGAACAAAATTTTTTCCTTAGAAACAAAAGACATTTTTATGTTTTTAAAACAACTACTTCACTACTTCTATTAATTTAGAAATTATGTCTTGATTTAAGTACAATTTCTACTTACATACTCATACATGTATATTTTCAAATACTTTGTCATTTTAAATATTAGTATGGTGTTAGCAAAAAGGGGAAGGGTAAATCAAATTTAATTCTGCTCTCTTGGAGATTTTTTCGCATTGCATGTATTTCTAGATATGTGTACATACATACAGTTGCGAGCATAAAAAATGCAACGCTATTTTCAAAAAGGTGACTGCTTCTTAGTTAAAAAATTTAGACTCATTAAAATTTTGATCCTAGTTTATGAAAGTGTTTTTAGGAGCATCAAGAAAGTAGCAACATTTATTTTTACTGAAAATAGGCTAAATACTGATCTAAATTGTACTTTAACGAATAGTTTTCTCCATAAAACAAATGATATAAGTACTTGCTAAAGTTTATTGTCCCATAACCAAAATCAAAGGATAATTGAAAATAATTGCATTATCGGGAATTAAATAATGTCGTATCATTGCGAAAAATGTATCGCGTTATTTCGGTCCAAAGCTCTGATACAATTATGAATTATCCATTAAGGTCAAACTATCACGAATATTTAATCACTTTTTCATAGCTAATTTTTGTAAGATTTCAAACTAATAAAAAAATGAATAGTAATTTCAAAAATATAAATCTTTATGGAAAAGTTTCCAAAATAGTTTAGAAAAATAGCACAATTTAATAAAAATGGAATTATTTGATCATATTTATATTATCTGTAGACTTCATGTATTTTAGTCTATATGTAAGAATAGGAGTCATGGTATTTAACAATTCTATAGTTTCCAATCTTTTCCAATAAGGATTTTTATCAAAAATTTAAGAAATCATATTGATTTTTCTTAGAGTTGCACTTTGTTTGCTCGCTCAAATATAAAACTGCTTTTACTAAACGTTTAATAATTTTTCTTACGTAAAAAATATACGACAAAATTATGGCCACAAATAATAAAATCACAATAGTATTGTTATATCGGATCTTGCTATAAGCAAAATATATACGATCAAAAATCACACCACATAGCGTTGCACCTTTTATGCATGTATGGTTACGAGTACATGTATAAATATGCAAGTAGAAATTTTACTTAAATCGAGACAAAATCTTTAAATAAACAATAAGAGGAGGCGTAAAAAATTAGTAAATTGTTAAATCTGTCCGATTATAATACAGTGCGAGCTCTATTTACGCAACCGATATCAATCCAGGGTGACTTAATTTCCGCTAAATTTGCGATAACCTGCCATTGTTTCATTGCATTTTTTAAGTAAGAAACTTATATTAATAAATGAATTCATATAAATTCAATGAAAGAAAAATCAAATGCATTATTTCAATGTCTACCTCTAAGGGGTCACATGTTTTTTTAACTAAAAAAATAATCCGGATTCGTTGCAATTTTGATTTTGATTGGGAGATAATTCAATGTATTTGAATATATCTACAGATAATTAAAACTATGTTTGTGAGCAAGAAAAGATCGCACGCTAGGTTGATGCAATATTATAAATATTAATAGAAAGTTGCATTTATAGATACTTTTTTGGAAAAAAGTTGCACTTATAGACTTTTTTAACTTGAATTAGCTATTTCATATATGGAGAAAATTTTCATCCACTAAACATGGTATGTCATCTTATTATCTAGATTTAAAAACCTAAAACAGAATTACAGTTAAGTGATAATATTTTAAGAAAAAATATCTCAAATTTTTACAGATTTACTTCTCAAGCTTATTTTTTCACAAAAATTACGCTCGTATTGAAACAAAATTTAAACGAATTCTAAGAGGATACGAACCATGACTTGAAGGTTTGTAATCTAGAACATTTTCAATAGTCTATTAGGTGTTGCAATAATAGGTAATTGTGCAAATCTATAATTGTAAATTGCATTTTTCTTAATTTCATAATTTCTTAATTTCATATATCGAATCCAAAGTTAAAAATAGGTTGAAGGATTTAGGTTTAATTATAAATTAGTTATGAAAAATCTATAAAGAAATGCTCAAACCAAGTATATATTTGATCGTAAAATAAGTTTAAAGTTCTTGAAACAATCATAATTGGGATTGTTTCAAGGTCTACATTTCTTAAATCAAGTGCATTTTGGGATTAACCGTGACTTTAAGTGTCGGCTAAGGCTTAAATCCAGCCAATATTTTTAAAAATAGAAAAAATTAGACAATTATTCCTCTTTCAAATTGTTCCATTCTAAATTAGTCTTAAATATAGCTAAAATTAAGAATTGTTCGTGAATCAAGTATTTCACACTTGGTTCAAAAAAATTTATACTTACCGTGCTTTTGACACCGCTACGTATTGATTTAAGTATGGACTACTCAATTTATTTTTTAAATGTTAAGGAACAAATTATTTTTATGTAGGAAAAAAAAGAAAAAAAAACTGTTACAATAGTATCTGAGTTTTTCCATATCAAAACAGACAGAAAAAACCCATTTTCAGACAGCCGGAAAGGCCATGAGTCTAAAAGCTTTTATGATTTGATAAACACTTTTAATAGCCAATGTCTGTAGTGAATTTCATTGAAATTGGAAAGTTCAAATCCGACTGCTGTCTGTTTTGAGATGGAATCACTCTTTTAGTAAGAAATAATCTTAATACATTATATTAAATTTTCTAGACCAGCAATGAAAGTTTTGAAATAAGAATTTTCATCTTTATGCTTTAAATTTAAATATGTTTTTTTTTAATTCTCTATTTAGTCTTTTTCATATTTATGCATTTTCTTTATATCCGTTATTTTATATGTTGTATAATAAAAAATTTATTTACTTCAAATAAAAAATAAAATTTTACTTTAATACATATTTAATAGTTTCTTAATTGTATTTTTTATTACTTTCTTTACATGAAACCGTCTGTACATCTTTTCCATTATTAAAAAAATTAAATTTAATTTTGCTTTTATAGATCCATAATAATATAAAATTAGCTTTTTTGAAAGCAAATTATCTCCTTACAAAAAAGTGGCACACCATGAGTTGTGTGCCACTCATAACAAAAGACTTAGCACACATACGCAATTTTCCACTTATTCATACGAGTACATTTTATTGCTGTCACCCATTTTTGTTGTTTTGCTTTTACAATCAGTTTCTAATTTAGACCAAACTATTTTTATCAAAGGAAGTTGAGTAATAAAAACCATTTTTTTTTTATTAAAAATATTCTTTATTATTTAGAATTACGGCCGTTGTCATTTGCGATTTGTCATTTGTATCGTTATGTGTTGCTATTTAGAATATGGTCACTCAACCATTTAGGGGCCTTTTGTCCCCAATATTTTATACACAAAAATTGTTATTAGACTTTTTGTCTTTTTTTTTATTCAACAGCAGACAGAAAATAAATATGAATATGAAATGAATAAAAAATTTTCATTTCAACAATAAAATATAGCAAAAATTTTTAATTTTGCTTTTGTATATGAACAATTAGATAAGTTTATCAAACATAAGAATTTGGACCTAAATAGAAATTGTATTGCTTATATTAGAAGATAAATAAGAATGCAAAGATTATATTAGTCCTAATCATAGTGTTGTTTATCGATAATATACATTCAGGCCTGGAGTATATTTACTTCAGGCTATATCAATTAAATCTTTGAGATTTTAAATGAAATTCCGAAAAATGTTCAATAGATATTCTATAAATATCATTATAAGTTCATGAACATTTCTATGAAAAAAAAGAAAAACTATATAGTTGATTTTTATTGCTTTTGAGGAGAACGTTTTTTTAAGTTTTAAATTCATAGGTATATAATTTTTGATTATCTAACGTATAAATATGTCCTTAATTCGTACGAAAATTATTTGGTAAATTTTTCAAACCGATATGTATATCGACTATCAAAAAGTATAGCAAATAATTAATGGTGTTGCTTTTCCTTTTATAAAATTAATATATATTTTTTAAATAATAAATTACACATTAAGTTATACGTTTTTTTCAAAATGGAGTTTTAAAATGTATCGCGAATATGTTGAATTATGTAATAATGTGCCTACATATTTCAAATAAGTATCTAAATTAAATTCAGTCATGAAAAGCCATATGTTAATTTGTAAGATTTGTACATTTCGAAAAAAGTAAAGTCAACCGAATTAAGGACTGCGCACAAAAAAGTCCGTGCATACTTTCAGGCTTTTAGCTTTCGACACAGTGAAAAATAAATAATTCCGTTAATATGTTCACATTTATCGTTATGCTCAATAGCCATGTGCTAATTTTATTGTAATAGTAAAATTAGTTTTTCTTAAAACAGAAATTAAACATAAAACACGCAAACACATAATTCAAATTTTTGATGAAAACCCATGTCGGTCATATAAAACAATTTTTAGGAAGGCAAGTGTGTTACGAAACACAGATAACAATGAAGTCATGACCACTGAAGGGAAACTTAGCAGTGGAAAAAATTGGATATTTTGACTGTAGGACAGCAGATAAAATAAAAAGTATTTTAAGAGAAAATCCCCCCATCTCTGGAAGAAGAGTGTTACAAAATGTTAATTGCTCTGAATCTTTTGTCAGAGAAGTTAAAGAGAAATCTGGTCAGAAGACGTACAAGATATAAAAATTTGGAGATAAAAGAAAATTCGAAAATACTTCAAACGATTTTTTTAGAATTATAATTGCTGCATAATGGAATAACGTACGTATTGTATAATTTTTCGCAATTTCAGGAATTCTATGTTGCAGATACTAGAGGGAATGTGTTTAAAAACTATCTTGTACAAAAAAAAAAAAAAAAGATAAAAAAAAATAATAATAAGAATAGAATCCAAGACAGTTTATGGTTTGGCAAGTCTTTCACTTCATTCATAACAAATGGTTAAAAAAGACATATACGTGAATGAGTGCCTTCGAAAAAGACTTTTCTTTTTCGTAAGAAAACACATTGTGTCCACTATTTTCTGTCCTGATGTCGCTATTTCTCATTATAGCAACAAAGCATGGAGTGGTATTCAAGAAGTGGTTTTGTGTTTGTAACGAAAGATACTAATCTACCAAACTGAAAGGTATAGGGTTCTGTTAAAAAAAAATTAAAGGTCACAAACAGATCAGCAAAAAATTAAAAGGAATTCAAAAAATATAGACTTATTTTTGCAAAAATCTAAACGAAAATATAATAAAAGCTCTAATGAAAGGAATTCCGGAAAATATCAGATATTTTATTAAAAACCAACAAGAAGTAATTCATTCTAAATTTAAATTTAGAACTTGAATATAACAGTTATTAATATAATTAAAGTTTAAAAAATCATCCATTGTTTTAGCTTTTAAAACCACATTTGCATGTACGGATTTTTTTTGCGCAGTCCTTATTTTGTTATGCAGACTATTATATCCTAAAGTAGTGGACAGATTTTTGTAAAAACTTTACACAATATGTAATAAAATACAAGACTTTTAAAAATTAATAAAATGAAAAACGACATAACTTAAGTTATTTAGTTTTTCAATTTGGACACAGATTTATCCCTAAATATTTCCCATTGGGTCTTATATTATTTTTTGTCACTTTATCCATTAGCTGGTAGTTCGTAATTTTTTTGTATCTTATTTAAATATATGTACATTATCTTAGTATGCATATCCCCACTTCAATATAATTACATACCAATACAACACATTCATAATATGGTGCTACTGTGAAAAAACACTTGGAATGTCACATAGTGCAGTTTGTTGGTATGGGCAGGGATGTCAATTGCAATTTTTAAATTGTACTAAACAGCTGTTAAAATTGTACTAACATAGAAAATTTTTATAAAATTGTTACTTAAAATTTCAAGTTACTGTCATATAGAAAATAGTAGCTATGTTTTGTAGCTAAAGTTCATAGGCAATTTCATATAAAATTTAAATATATATACGTTAGGTGTTATAATGAAAAATTATACATTTTAATTTTAAAGTCGATAAAAGTGCTCCCAAATTACGAATAAAAATACAATTATGAATATAAAAATGACCCAGCAAAAAAGGCACTGAAAAGGAGGTGAAAAAGTCATAATTTTAACATTGTGTTGTCATTGGAAGGAAATACTTAGTGCTGAAAAGGAGCTGCAGAAATTGTGACTAGAAGTGAAAAATAAAATTAAATGCAAATTAAAAGTTTGCTAATAAATATAAAGTGCTCCCAAATCGGGTTAATATCGTTTTTTTTTGCTAACAGCCAACGTTAACACTCAGCTGGTGAAACAAAACATATTTAGTGTTATTTAACCTTTAATCTTTTGATGAATTATAATGGTATTTGTAATAATGTGTGTATTATTATTATTAGTTCTCCTTATAGATTTAGTAGAGGGGTAGAGTTAAGGGTAATTAATCTAAAAATATATAAGCTATAATTACTCGTATACAGAGTAATTATAATTGGTATAGTTTAAGAAAAGAAGGAAATATAAATTAGTAATTCTTTAAATTAGAGATAACTGAGTTACGAGTTTATTCTCACCTTTTTCTAGGGTAGCCTCATGTAGAACAAGTAAGTATTTATGTGCGATTTTCTTTTCATATAATTTATTTTAGTTTGGATTACAATTAAGGGGTAAGTATCTAACAGAGGTAGTAGTTCACGTCATGATAGATAAAAAGCAATTAAGTGTTAATTAGAATTTTTAATTAGAAAAAACTTCAGTTTTGGCAGAAAACTCGAAGTTTTGTAACTAATACTCTAGATTTTGTAATGAGTGTTATAATTTCCAGTAATCACTGTGTACTTTTATATTATGATATTAACTTCTTATAATAGAACTCAATGTAATGCTTCTAAAACTAAACTTATATTAATGTTATTTGTGTAATAATTATAAAATTTTAATTTAATTCTGTGATTAAGGTCTTCAAATTGGACAGCATTTATATAAATTTTGATAACAGTTAATAATTCCTGCCAATATATCCTTTTTATTTTTTTTCTTTAATCCTATCATAAATAGCCTTCTTAAGCTCTCCATAGTTTTTATTAAACAATGAATATTAATAATTCAAATTATTGATGACAATATGTCTCCGAATATTAAAGAGTCTTTGAGATTCTGATACGAAAATTTTATTTTAAAATAAAAAGCTGAAATTGGGTATCAAGCATAATCATAGTGCTTTGTATTAACTAATTTGAGATTTTTAGAATATTTTTGCAATTAAAATTTAAATTTGGTTTCTAAATAATATGTTTTTCTATAGAAACTTTATAAAAAATTTAAATTAGAACAAATTTAAATTATACCAAATTGGTTATTGGTGTATCATTGTACTTTTCAGCCTTGAATTGTACCAAAAAGTACAGTTGTACCAATTTTGACATCCCTGGGTAAAATATTAATTTTTCGGACTTTGCGGGTTAAAAAGTTTTTATTTCGAATACCATTTAACCAATTAAAATTTTTTAAACAACACAAGAAGGGAAGATTTAAACCTTTTGAACTCGAAACTCTTTGAAAACCACTTTAACTTTTAAAAACAGGAAAACTGTTGAAGTATTTGGTAGACCTTACAAAATACCTAAGAAATCCATAATTTAAACCTAACAAAATTGAGTTAAAACTTTCAAACTATTAACCGGTCAAGAAGGAACTCTTAGGAAATTCATATGTTGTAAACAAGTAATCGTTTTGTTATCTAGTGAAAAGTTATGCGATGATAAAAAATGAAAGCGAAAATTGACGATTTTTTAAATTTTGCAGTTTTCTTTATAGAAAATTGTGCGCATAAGTGAAATTAAATTTAGAGCACAGAATTTTAAAGACGAAATGATTCTTTATAGTTTGAAGTATATCTTGTTGATGTCAAAAAACCAGGCATTATTTTGATATTCCATATCACAAACTTCCATAAAATTGGCGTAAATGTTTATAAAATGTATATTTTCGCTACTGATAAATACCGCTTTAACAGAAATTACCCAAACTAGCGCATAAACTGTATTTTTTAATAAATGACACTTCTGATTCAAAGGGTCGTTAAAAAATTTTAAGTGTAAAAATTGTATAAATTTTCTACAAATTTTAAAATTTTGTTTCGCAATTTTTTAAGATCAGATACGACTTTAGATCATCGAAAAGTATATATAAAGAAAAATTTTAATGGTTAAAATTGATAATATGAAAAAGATTTACGAAACATCACTTAAACTAGATGGCATTCTTCTCCAAACATATTTCGCTTGCTGATAACTACCGCGAAGTATAAATTATGTTAAAATTAATGTTATTTTTTTAATACCAAAATTCAGGAGGCGCTAAAATATTTTAAGGTCTTATAATTTTATAAGTCAAAAAAGTTAGACTTAATCTCAAAAATCAGCCACACATATTTCGCATTATAGTTCGAATTTCAAAATAATAAAAACTATTTTCGATGTCAACTTTATTCCAAAATATGTCTATTATTATAGCCAGAGAAATAATTATCACAATCATGTTCAAAATGATATCATTCAATGTCAGTAGTGTATCAGACATGTATATGTCACCAATGAAAATGGAGTAAATTTGTGAACGCTATGGTTTCAAATTAAAACAAAATTTGCACCAAAATAAACACGACAGTGATTGAACTTGATACTGCATTAGTGTGGACTTGAAAACGAAGTGGAAACGAATTCACATCGTCTGTTTTTTAAACGAACCCTTATTTGGAATTAAAACCAATTAAATTTATTTTTTAATTGTTGTCATATTTGTTATAAGTATTACTATAAAAAGTATACAAATATTATTAAATGAAATATAATTATAATTTTACCTCTTTTTTTCAATCAAAAATTTTCGTTCTGAACTTCTGCCTAACACTGGCACAGCTTTTCTTAAGTCGTCCATACTGGCAAATTCTTAAATGTCACTTGTGCGGCTAAAGAATTATTTCTCGTATAATTATGTTTTATATTAATTTTAGATATAATTTTTAAACTAAAAAACCTATCAAATAAAAAAGAATAGATGACATATTTATTTCTTCTAGGAATTGATGAAATTGTTCATTATCACTGGATTCTGCTGCTGTTGAAGGAATTGTGCAATTAGAATTTTCAATATATTTGACTTCTTTAACACATATTCTCGAGAAAGTATTTTCGGTAAAGTTTCTGCTTTACTGCAGTTATTATTTTTATAAATTTTTTTTCATAAATAATAAATTTTTCCACATCAACTTTATGCATTTACAACCGCAATTTAGTAATAACACTGCACAGTGGGGCAGAATCGAAATTTTTTGGAAATAAATCTGTAACTTCTGATCGGCTGATTGGATTTTCATGAAATTTGGTATAGAAGTAGCAGAGAAGTATACAATCTTAAGTTTGGAAGGGGGTGCAACAAACCCCTCTGGGGCAGAGCTAAGGGGTCTCAAAGTTAGGTACCTCTGACATAAAAAATTTTTAATCACTTGCCAAATTTTTGTTTCTTGTCCGATTTCAAATATTTTCATATATATTGTTGTAGGCCCTGATAAGACTTATAAAAACCATGCTCACGTTTCCTATTTATCTCTTAAAGTTTTCGAGTTATTTGCATTTGAATTTTTAAGCACCATAATTTTGCATGTTCTTGGTCCAGTTTTGTTATATATATCCTAGCATTTGCCACCGATTTTATTAGTTTTTTTCTTCACTAGTTAAAGAAAAAAACACTCTATTGAATAAAAAAAAAATTAAGTCGATATCTTTACCGAGTCCAAAAATAAACGATTTGGAATTTGAAAATTGCATAAAAACGACTTTTTGTGTTTTTTTTAGCCGAAAAAGTATCTACTCTCTTTTGTATCTAAAATAAAATTTTCTTTCGCAACATATAACAATTTTTCACTTTTCTGAAAGGCAACTTCACGGAGATGACTTTAAGATAAAAGACAAGCCCAATAACTCAATTGGTCATGGTACACACCCTCCCGAATTCGACCCATTTTATATGAAAGTTTTGACTTTAGACTATTTTTTCTCAAATCTCTAAGCAGGAATCGACAAGCGGAATATATTTTAAGAAACCTAAATATGTTTTTAAAAGTTTTAAATCAAAATCTACGGGACTTCGGAAAAATGTGGATTCTATAGCCAAAAAATGTAAAAAATCCCATTTTTGGGAATTTTCATTAGTTTTTTGGGAATTCAGGAAAACCCTACCCCTGATTGAAATTTGGTTAACACGCTTTTATTTACATTAATAGGATCCATATTTGTTGCAAATTTCATTAAGATATCTTTATAAACAAATATGTTATTACAATTAAAAAGTTGGTATTTTCTCCAAAAACCCCAAATTGGGCCTTTTGTTTATAAATAGCGAAACAAATTTTAAAAATATTTATTCCACATTAAGCTTATCCTTTAGCATATATAATTTTCGATCTTTTGCCAAAAAAATTCAAGTCAATATCATGCCTCATTTCAGAAATATGCGCCTTTAAACTGTTATATTTCCAATTTATTGTATATATGACTATATTTTTACAAACTTGCAACTTTTGCTTTAGTTTTGCGTGAATAATTACTTAGAAAATTATGAATATTTCTGCATACTTTTACCAATATCTGTACACAAAATATGTTTATAAAAATAATTAATAAATATTTTTTTATTTTTAATAGGGTCGCTACATTTCCCAAATTTAAGTAAATCTTTATCCTTTTCTAAGTATTTATATATTTCTATTAATGAATTTAAAATAACAAAACAAACCAAAAATGTCTATTTGAACTTATTCAATTAGTATTTTATTAGTTTACATTTATTGTGTTTACCTAAATTTAACAAATGTATTTATCTATTGGTGATGGTGATTACTGATGGTTCAAAACATAATCAAAAATGTTTCTTTTCAGAGTAGTTCGATATATAATAGCACTTCGAAAATGACAGTTTTGACATGTGCTAATAGAATTTGAAAAATTTTATGAAACTACGTTACTTTGGATGCGATAAAATAATGACTCTATTTTTAGGCTTCTTTTTAAGTTTTAATTTTCAGAAGAAAAACATTTTTGAAAATACTTTTGTTAAAATTTTTTCAAAATTTTTTAAATTTCTCATTTTTATTTTTAGCAAAACTGTGCAAGATATGAGGAACACAAGCTCAATTTTTTATTCATTTTTTTATCTGTTCAGCCAATTTTGGATTACTATATTTTATTAGGAGTAAAATGAGCTATTATTTGATAATATCGGATTAGAATTGTAGAATTTTTTGAAATTGTATAACTTACAAAAGTCTGCTATTTTACGTTTATTTTGTTGTTGTCATATTTATGATTGAAAATAATGGTAAAAATAAAATAAACGTAAAATGACAGGATTTCATGATTTTTTCTACTTTGAAAAAAATTATATGACCTCCAATTATGATCTAAATTTTTCAAATAATATAATATAATATAATATAATATAATATAATATAATATAATATAATATAATATAATATAATATAATATAATATAATATAATATAATATAATATAATATAATATAATATATAACGTAATAAAATTCATTTATTTTATTAGGAATAAAATTATTCCTATGTTCTCTAATAAAAAGTGTGGATAAAAATGGCTGTAAAATCTAAAAAATGTGATAAAAAACTTGCCCTTGTGTCTTCAATTTCCTACACAGATTTACTATGAATATAAATTTGTATATGCGTTCTAAAAACAGTAAGATCTTTTCTTTCTAATGCCACTTAAAAAGCTTAAATTGATTAAAAGGTATTCAAGATAAAATTTCTTAAGCCAGCGAAGTCTAAAACATCGGTTTTTTGGATATAACTCCCGATTTTGGGGGTATATTGAAAAATTCTAAAAATGGTGCATTAATTTACACACCCATGCCAATAAACTGCACTATGTTTCATTCCAAGTGCATTAAACTTTTTTCATTTCGTAGTACCGTGTAATTATAGTATCAATTATAATAAATGTTAAAATATGTTTTCCAAAAAGAAAACGAAAGAAAGAATTTTTTTATTTCTTTTGGAAATCCATTCTTTATTTTTGAGCTTTTAAGGCAAAATTTAGTATTTTTTACGTTCAGTTTATTTTTTTCTAGACAAAGACAATTGTTTGTATTAAGATATAATTGAATTGAATTTATTATTTTTATGCAGACATTGTGCAGTCATTTGTGTGTAGAAAATAAAATGCATTTACAGGCAATAAAAGCCTAATACAAAAATGGTATACCGTCATTGAAACTTTAAATGGACATTGACACTTTCAGATAAGATGAGATAATGTGGCCTTAATGGTTTTTATAATTTTTGCCTGAAAATAAAGTAAATTATTGGTTTGAGAATTAAGATGTAATAAAAATTGTATCTAGTAATAACAATATATATCTAACATTTATAGGACTTTTTTTAATACATTTGAATTTATTTAAACATTTTTAATTACAATATTATGAGGATTTACTTAAAATTATTAAAGCAATTAACATCTAAATAATTTAATATGGAACTTACTAAGGAAAAGTTGACTAAAAAACTTGTAGATACTTGAACGTTATAAGAAATTTTAAAAACAACAACTAATCACTCTTTAATTAAAATGGTGTCTTAGGGATGGTTTAGCATATTTCTTAATATTTCATATGTAGATTTTCTGCATTTTTCAATAAATGATAGAGTCAGTTCCCTTGAAAATGAATTAAACATTTTACGATTAAAGTTTCTATGCAGTAGATCAGTAAAATATCTGGGGTGTAGGTTACGAATTATTTTGGGATTTTTATTTTGTATTATCAGCAGTTTTCTTGTTTAAGTTTTAGCAGCATTTTTAAACCAGATCTTTTGTTGAGTACAAATATATTGTATGTGTTATTTACATGAGTTTTTTTTATCTAAAATAATTCCCAGATATTTGATGCTGCGATTTGAATATAAATGTTTTGTAGGTATATGTTTCTGCGACCTATTATATGGAAATATCTTCCATTTAACTGGATGAATTTTAAACTGTCTTCCATTCTTTTAATTATTGCGTTAAACACTTTACCGCAGCAAATAAAAACTATCGTCTGCGTAAAAAGTTACATTTATAGGTCTATAGGTGGTCTTGGCACCGGGTGAGGTTCAATGTGCCTGCCAACGCCCCCATGTGCCTGTTAAGAACACACAGGGGGCAATCAGAGAGAGACTCATTGTCTGGATAAGTCTACTCCCCCTTGCTTAGGAGTTGGAGCTATCTAATCTACTGCCACACTATTGGTGACATGTGTTGCAATGCAATACCACATCGGGACTATAAACCCCTTCCTGCGGTTTAGGTCCAAACCACAGCCACCATGTGACTCTCCGGAGGGTCTCTCCAACAGCCAGTTCAGTACGAAAACACCGAAAAAGCAGGTGTTGCCGTACCAGGGACTACTGGCTCCCGTGGTACCAGATTGTGTTAAGTCTCTGGTCAGGCCCCGAAGGTCCTTTTCTCCCATTACAGACCCCAGAAAAGTCCAGATAGTAGCCACACTGCTACTATCTCTAAGACCGAAGCTATCTTAGAGTGTAACATGACAGGATTTTCTCTACCATTTATGAGCTATACATGAAGGAAAAGATTTAATCCGAGAAGACAAGCCGCGTGACGGAGAAAACTTCCACATAAATATTTCTTTACCCAAGTGAGTTTATCTGTAGAAAATTTTTCTTTATCCAAAAGATTTCTTTTTTTTTTTTTTGACAGCCATCCAGCCAGAATGACGGGCAGGCATTTTATATTCGACTCAAAATATGATTTGTGATTGTGAGTAGTACGCTGTATTTTAAATTGGATGTCCCAAAATTTTTTTTCTGTGCATTGCAAACATCAGTACAAGACTCATAATATCCCAAGAATATATTTTTTATTTAATATATATTATTTATTAAAAAATTCAGTAGATTACAAGTGCTGGTGTAGGGTTTAAAAATAAAGACACACTTATTACATCCTTACAATTTTTTTATAAAGTACTTTAAAAAATAAATGAAATTCTTTGTTTAACATTCTACAATGTTCTTTTTAATATTTTATTTTTAATAACAAATCTCATGTGGGCTTTGGAGGGGGTGTTTCAAATTCCCTTTTTGCAAAAATATTCATTCAAACAAAATGAATTTATAATAAGTTTTTAATTAAAAATCAACAAAGACTATTAATTTTCAAACATTGGCGAAATGAATACAAAAACGCAAAAACAACAAAATCAAGAACAAAAAAAAAAATAAAACAGTGGGCGTTATTTTTTTTATTTGAATTATAAACAAAATATATTTGTACAGAAATAAATAAAACGACAAACTCAAATATAAAGTTCAACAGAACGTTGGTTATTTTGAGAATAAATGTTTTTTTATTGCTGTTCTTTAAAGCCAAAAATCATATTGACTAAAAGGAAATATGACTGGATAACTGACTGACTGACTCACTTGATCAAAATTGGTAAATTGTTTACGTTAAAAATCACACTGAAAGCAAACATAACATATTCATTCACTCTCCAAAAAATTCCTTTCGCTTAAAACGGTAAAAAAGTAAATTTTGTTTTTATTTATTTACTTATTATTTCACACAGATTCTATAATACTCGTACACTCACACATTTATACACAAAGATCACATCATACTACCAATTGATAATCATTTTTTTCTTTATTTATTCTGTTTTAAAAAATAACTGGAAATTTGTTTATTTTATTTATTGACACTAAAATCAGGGGTGTTGGGATGATTATGATGAAATTCCAGTTAATAAAATTTAATTCTTTAAGACATTTTTTGCTCTCTACGTTTCACTCTCAGTTAAACTGATTTCTTTTTTCAACGTTTTAGAAGCTCTTAAGGGAGGGGGTGAGGAGTTTGTTTGGTAAACTTAATTATTTATTCTATTTGTGTACTTGCCCTAATTGCAAAAGTTTATTAAATTCTTTTTATTTTTTTTATTTATTTTGTATTATTACGTTATAAATTTATATAAACAACGCAATAAATTTTTATATTTTATTCATAATTTAAGAGCAAAGAAAAAAAAACTAATGCTTTTTAAATTGCTGCCATAAATATGATAGAAAAGAATTTGTGATGTGTAATTTTGGTGTTGTTTACAAAAGCATTTCGTTATTAATATTTTTCGTATACTATTAATAACGGTTTTAATAAAAATAACAGATTAGTCATGTTTAAAATTCTTAGTAACAGCAGAGTGTGTATTTTTTGTGGCTTTTACAATATTTTATTATAATTATGATTTATAATTTTGTTAATTTTGCAAAATTTTTCGTAGTAAGAACAAAACAAATCTTGGGGCACATGCGGCTGGGTAAAAAAATGGTCATAGTTTGAAATTGTTGAAATATTTTCAGCTCGAACTGAAACTAATTAAGACGTAATTTTCAAAAATATATTTTTCAAGGGAAAAATATCTGTGTGATACTTTTCTTTTAATGAATTCTATTCAAAATTATTAAACAAATAGAATAACAACGGAAATAAATTGTCCACTTTTTTTTAAGAAAAATTTATGGAAAAAAGTTTTCTTGGATAAAGAGAAATTTTCCATAAAAAGGTTATCTATCATAAAGATGCATGTCGATAGAAAAATTCTCTTGGATAAAAAATTTTTTATAGAAAAATTCTCTTGGATAAAGAGAAATTTTCTATAGAAAAGTTCTCTTGGATAATGAGAAATTTCCTATAGAAAAATTATCTTAGATAAAGAGAAATTTCCTATAGAAAAAGTCTCTTAGATGAAGAGAAATTTCCTGTAAAAAAATTCTCTTGGATAAAGAGAAATTTCCTATAGTAAAATTCTCTTGGATAAAGAAAAATTTCCTATAGAAAAATTCTCTTGAATAAAGAGAAATTTTCTATAGAAAAGTTCTCTTGGATAATGAGAAATATCCTATAGAAAAATTCTCTTATGTAAAGAGAAATTTCCTATAGAAAAGTCTCTTAGATGAAGAGAAATTTCCTGTAAAAAAATTCTCTTGGATAAAGAGAAATTTTCTATAGTAAAATTCTCTTGGATAAAGAGAAATTTCCTATAGAAAAATTCTCTTGGATAAAGAGAAATTTCCTATAGAAAAATTCTCTTGGATAAAGAGAAATTTCCTATAGAAAAATTCTCTTGGATAAAGAGAAATTTCCTGTAGAAAAATTCTCTTGGATAAAGAGAAATTTCCTATAGAAAAATTCTCTTGGATAAAGAGAAATTTCCTATAGAAAAATTCTCTTGGATAAAGAGAAATTTCCTATAGAAAAATTCTCTTGGATAAAGAAAAATTTCCTATAAAAAATTTTCTTGGATAAAGAGAAATTTCCTATAGAAAAATTCCCTTGGATCAAGAGAAATTCCCTATAGATAAATTCTCTTCGATAAGAGAAATTTTCTGTAGAAAAATTCTTTTGGATAAAGAGAAATTCCTATAGAAAAATTCTCTTGGATAAAGAGAAATTTCCTATAGAAAAATTTTCCTGGGTAAAAAGAAATTTCCTAGTGAAAAATTCTCAAGGATAAAGAAAAATTTTCTATAGAAAATTCTCTTGGATAAACAGAAATTTCCCATAGAAAAATTCTCTTGGTAAAGAAAAATTTCCTATAGATAAATTCTCTTCGATAAGAGAAATTTCCTATAGAAAAATTCTCTTGGATAAAAAGAAATTCCTACAGAAAATTTCTCTTTGATAAAGGGAAATTCTTATAGAAAAATTCTTTTGCATTAAGAGAAATTTCCTATAAAAAATTCGCTTGGATAATCGGATATTTTCTGTAGAAAAATTCTCTTGGATAAAGAAAAAATTTTTTATAGAAAAATTTTCTATAGAAAAATTTTCTTGGATAAAGATAAATTTTTTATAGAAAAATTCTCTTATATAAAGAGAAATTTTCTACAGAAGAATTCTCTTGGATAGAGAAAGATAAAGAGAAATTATATATTTTCTTTAGATTTCCTTTTCTTACACTATCAAAAATATCGTTATCGAAATGAGGTTTTATTTTATTATAAAGTCATGAAATTAATACTATTATTATTATTATTATTATTATTATTATTTTTTTTTGAGATTATTTTATTTTTTAATGACACGAATTTAATATTATACAATTATTTTGTCAGTTTTTTGGTGCGGGAACTGTAAGTCATCATAATTATGGCTAAATATATTTGAGGAATAATTTAAATTGTGACTAAATTTTAGCCAGCCTCATCATATTTTCTTTAAAATCCCTGTATTAGATTGATAGCTTGCTAAAACTGTTGATCGTATTATCACCATTTAACTTACAATAACATTTTATTTTTCCCTTAAAAATTTCCATTAAGTATTTGCCATATTTATGCAAATTCAATTTCTTTGCACATTGCTCGTATTATTATTAAATAATACAATTTATTTATAAATATTTCATAAATAAAATATTTTATATTATTTCGTTTCTTCCTAAGCATTGAGGCATAACAGCTGTGTTTTATTTTTCGCTAAAATTGTTGTATTTTAAAGTTACATATATGCTGTTTAAAGTACTCAAACTTGTTGAATTAATTCATTTGTTTTATTTAAATTTTTGCTTGTTATTTAAAAAATCATGTTGCAGGTTTTTATAAAAGAAAAAACTCTTAAGAGTGCTCGTACCAAAAAAAGAAAAGATAATAGCAAACTAAATAATTGCATATATTTCATCATCAGTAACATCTTCTTCATGTGAGTTTTAAGTTTTTGCTTAAAAGTATAGGAAACATGATTTTAATTTCTAATCAGGCATTCTTTTATTAAAGTTCAAGCATGTGGAAGTACAATGAAAATAAGAAATTGTTTAAAAGCAGCCAGCCCTTTTTTCTTTTGATTTCATGATGATGTATGCAGTAAGAAAACAAGCTGTTTGCCTTATTTTATATGCGCATCACTTAGAATTGTAGTTCTTGCCATTTTTTCCCTAATACTTTTCTGCCCTTGCTTTACACACACCCGATTTTAAAAACACAACTTGTTGCTGTTACCTTAAAGTGCCAAGATGAAGCGCCAAATGTCAAATAGCCAAACATGAAAATGTAAATTTAGTTCTTTTTTTTTGCTTTGTGAGCTTAAATAGAATTTTATTCATAACATATCAAAATGCATTATGCTTGAGAAATTTTGCAGAATATTAAATGAAATCTAAATGGGGAAAAAGAAAAAGAATTCATCTAACTAAGTTGCAACATTTAGAAATTCTAATTTTTCTTCTTTCTAAGCGGAAGTATTTTTATTCACATCATGCCAACAACTCGTTCATTTTATGCTTTACATTTCTTTTAGCAAATCCAGTAACCAAACATCCGTCCTTATCTACCTTAGCCATAACTTTGCTACTTTATTTTAAATCATAATTATTCCATGAGCATTTATTTATATATTTTATTTAGATTTTCTTTTCTTAAACTATGAAAAAATATTGTTGTCGACATGAGTTTTCATTGTTATATAAAATCATGAAATTATTTTCTTGAGTTTATTTTATTTTTTCTTTTAATGAAATTAATTTAATGTTGAATAATTCTTTTTTCAGCTTTCTTTGGTGTGGGAGTTGCTTCTTTGTTAATATGTTTAACTCATCGTAATTATGGCTAAATAGGTTTAAAAAATAATTTAAATTGTGAAATGCAATTCTGCAAAAGGTAAAATGTTACGTTTATGTAAAGGCAAGTTTTTTGTTTAAGTCTTTTGTTTGAAAATTGTTATTATTAAATAAATATTATTTGTTGTATGGCTGGAATGTAGGTTAAATCTTTAAATTTTAATAAAAGAATTTATTATGGAATTTAATTTTATAAATGTTTATTTGTTGCATTATTAAATAAGATTATGTTGTATAAATAAAATCCTTAAATATTTTTAAAGTTAAGTTATTTAAATACTTGTTGAAATTAACTAATTGTAGTTATCTTTTTTTACAAATCTTTCATTAATTGCTTGTGTAAATAAAAATACTTTTGATTAAAAATTCTTGTTTAGATAAAAAATGTTTTCTTTTAATTTTAACCATCGTCAGCCATATAGATATACGGATAAATGCAATTAAAATTGTTAAACTACAACTAAATTTAAACAAGTTGTAGAAAAGCTATGCAAGTATGTTTTAGTAAAGAATATTTGTACGAAAAATACATGTAGATAGTAGAACAGTTACAGGTATTAAATGACCCAAATAAGAATTCGGAAAATTAGATTCCATATCTCTGCAAACAGCTTTGATTTTTCAAATCTGTAATTTTTCGTTTCTGTTATACTTCTACATGAATCCGTTGGAGGAAATGAAAGCAGATTGGGAATCACTTACCATATTCTGTTCATAAGTTGAGGGCGGCATGTTATATATCGGGTCAGTAAACTACTCTTTTTTGTGGTTAATTCTTGTCGTTTTTTGCGATCAGCTGTGGGTGACATCCTAATAAAACATTGATGTGTAAACTTGCAACTGGATTTTCTCTTTGTATATACTATAATTAATGTAATGCCTCACTTGCAACTCTAAATGTCCGATAACATCAAAGGAGAAATAGCTTTGTTTACATAATATTATGTTCGTTGTTTGGTGGTAAATTTCTTATGTAAAGGTCTGCATTTCGGGATCTGTGATATGTATGTATTCATTTTCATTTGATATGGAATGTAACATTATTTAAATACCACCCATGATTTCGCACGGTTATGCGAATTCGAGAGTGGTACGAATGTACCACTGAATTTGAGCGTTGGCAAGAGAAAACAATACCCTTAATTCATTCATATGGAATATTAATTGTGACGTTTTCTTTCAGCCACGTATGCTGTACTATTAAAGATACAAATCGCTTATCTCCATATCGTTCAATCCGAACTAAAATAATTTGGTTATCATTAATATGTTCTTGTATACGCATAGTAGAAAATCTTTTTAATTTTCTGATTATAAATCTGTAATTTTTTCAAATTTAATAGTAACTGAATACAATATTGCATGAAAGATCTGTAAAATATTTTCTTCCATATTGTTCATTATGAGCCAAATCTATTCGCAGATATTTTATAGAATATTTTATAGAATTTTGTATTTAAAGGTGTTATTTTAAAAGTGGAAAAAATTATTTTAAAAATGTATGAATGTTTAAAGATATTTCGGTAAGAAAATGATAGTATTTGGCTTAAAGTATCAGTAGAAATAATTTAATTTGTTTGAATAGAGCTAATAGTTAGAATCATAGATTAATAAATAGATATTTATGTGAGAGAAAAAAAAAACCTAATTAAATTGTCAAAAACCTAATTTATGCAACAACAAAATACATGTAGCCACATTTATTTTATTTTTGTGTTTTGAATAAAAATGAGTATTTTTTTTTTTTTTTTGAAAATTTAGTTTGAAGTGCCTCTCACATAAACTTCTAGTTGTATTCTATAGTTAGAACACTCAACGAAGTTAAAGACTAATTATATAGAAAGACATTCGGATGGATGCAATAAGATCAATATATAATTTTGTAATGATCCATTGTAAATAATGTAATGTTAGGAATTATATCATCCAGTTTTCCACAAGTTTTCTTGTTGATTAATCATTGGATTTCTGAGATATTGGGAAAAACTTTGTAATAAGTAATAAAATTTAAAAAAAATGTTTTAAGTAATTTTTACTCAAAATACCTATTTTGGATGAAAAATTGTTATATACCAAAACATTTGTATTAATAACTTAATAACCGGTTGAAATTATTTTGAGAACGGGTCCATTATTTGTAAACTATATTTTATTTTTTACTCGGCTTTAAGTGTTATTCAAACATTCTTTTACTATAACCCGATGCATTTCAAATGGACTGAGTTTTGGAAAGTTTAGTGGTATATAGCGGCACCATTTGTTTGATATCACTCATATATTTTTTTTTTTGTAATGATGACATTTGATATCAGGCCAGAAAAAAGGATTTTCCCTTAAAATACGTATTATTTTATCCGAGATCCTACAGTCTGTAAATAAAATTTTTTTTTGGTTATCAGGATTCCTTTCAGTAGTTATGAATTCTTTGTATTTTTTACGACTAAAAAAACTACATTTCCCATTTGTTTGATATTATCGACATGTATTTTGATTATTAATTTAGCAAGTAATTACTGAGACTAATAAGAATTACAAACAAATTAAGGATTAATTTTTTTTTCACATACAATAAAAGTTATAAACCGGATTTTTTCGAACGCCATCCTTACTTAAATCCGTCCATGAAGCATGAAGAAAAATTTATACCAATGCCAAAAATCATATATGTACATACAGAATCAGTCAAATATTCATTTTGTTTTTAAATTAAGTATGGATGTAAAGGGAACACAAAAGGTATTTTCCATTAAAATTTAATTTTTCATCCAAAATATCTTGCACCTAATTTGTATAAGAATTTAAATTTCAGTTGTAATATTTTTGAATGTTATAACGGAATATATCTTTCATCTAAAATGGTCTTAAATATTTTTCTCAAGAAATTCACAATGCGAAAATTATGACCTTTAAGATATTCTAAGTTTATGTTAGAAAGTATTTTATTATAGATGTTTCATATTTCGTGAATATTTTGAGATTGCTATTCTGGTTAGTTTTTCAATATCTTAGCTCTGCTAATCTCAGAGAAATTATGATCACAATCATGTTCAAGATGATACCATTCTGTGTCAATAATATATGAGATACATATGTATTAAAACTGAAAACGGCGTACTCAAATGTGCAACGTAAATTTGTTAATGCAATGGTATCAAATTGAAGTTAAATTTGTAGTGAAATGCACACGACAGTGCTTGAACTTGATGCTACTTCGGTGTGGATTTGAAAACGAATCGGTATCGAATTCACACCGTCTGTTTTTTAAACCCACTCTTATTTGGAATTAAAACCAATTAAATTTGTTTTTTATTTCTTGTCATATTTACTATAAGTATTACTACAAAGAGTATACAAATATTATTAGAAAAATCCAATACATAAATAGTAAAAAATACCAACAAATTGAACCGAAAAGCAATCAAAAGTTTCAAAAACATTGCTAACTATAAATTCGCAAACAAATAACTTCAACTATGTGAAGCCTTTATATCTGTCTCATTTTTTTAAAGGTACTATCTAATCTGATTTTATTGAATTTTTAAAGACGTACGAAAATGAAAGTATTGCATCTGAATCAACGCTCAGAAAAAGTTATGAGGAAAAAGTGTACCACACCCAACTTGAAGAAATAAAATCGTGTTTGAAAAACAAATTTATATATTAAGTATGAATGAAACCACAGACATTACCGGCCGATATATTGTATATGTAGTTGTTGTAGCTTTGGATCACGACGTTAAGTGTAGTAAACAAAAGTTTTTGATTAATATCGTACAACTTGAAAGTGTGAATCACGAAACAATTACCGTACATTTCATGAGTCAGTTAAATTGTTATGGAGGACTTTTAACAAAAATTAAATTCTCTTATATTTATCGGTTACAGCATAATATATGATAAAATCACCAAAACCCATTAGGAATTTTTATCCAAAAATTTTGCATATAACCGGCTTAACCCATGCACTACACCGAGTAATAGAGGAGGTACGTAATAGTTTTTATCACATTGAAAGATATATTTGAATGTAGGGATGGAAAAATGGTATATTTTATATTCTACCAACCATAAAAATAAAATGTACTTTTTCTACCGAAATTGTACCATTTTTGTTAATATATTTAAATTACAAATATTTACATAAAAATTTAATATATTCTAAACATATTTTTGTTAAATAATTTTGTTAAAAATATTTCGTGCAATTTAAAAATTGCAACAACAAATTTATTCAGTTCAGTTCGACACGGTAGAGAAATTAACTAAAATTCTTGCTGTTGCTATACATACTAATACTTATTTTAGTAGGAAACTTTCGATTACGGCTGTCGAATAGAATGAATTCCTAAAATAACTCTCGATATGTATGGAAACAAATACTTAATTAGCCAATTTCTCATTTGTGATGCTTTGACTAGGAATACTAAATCTTTGAGTTTTTGTTCCTCCATACCGCACAGTGTTACATTTATCCAAATTAGAACGACAAAAAATACGAAAATAAAACATATCATATATTATGGAAAAAAGCATTTACAATTACAATCTATAGCGAGAATTAATATTCTCAAAGTTGCTGCTTTAAAAAGAAATTTATTTTTATTTATTTATTTTTAGTCTTGTGAAGAAGTATATTAAGTGTAACTACATATATTTCACTAAATACTGCAGATATTGATACGATTTTTTGATATATAATAATAAATTTAACCATATTATTGTATTGTAAATCTTTAGGTAAAAATTCAATATTGAAGCTATTTTTGATTTAAGTGAAAACAAAATAAAAAATAAAAAATTAAATATATATTGGAAATCCTATTTTAATGGAGTAGAACTAAAAACTGTCATCGTGTTGCAATTTAAAGATAAAATATAAATATAAAAAACCATAAAATTATATTGGAAAATATTGGCTACTACTTTTTGTGACCTTTTAAAATATTAGAAAAGAATTTGCGAACCTTATATTATATTATATTATATTATATTATATTATATTATATTATATTATATTATATTATATTATATTATATTAGCAATTAGTTAAGAACTAACTCAAAACTGTAAGACAATTTCTAAACATTTGTTATGCATAATACACAACATAGGTGTGCTTAGATCAAGCCGCGCCTACCTTAAACTATTAATTTTTTTAATAAAATTTATTAAAATATGTCCGAAATTCAAACGATTTTTCTATTTTTATATAGATTGCAACGATTCTATCCACCAATATTTTATTGGGAATATTTGCGTCTTGTCTATTAACAGCATATAAAGTTTCAGTCTAATATCTCCAAAACTAGATTTGTGTAGTTATAAAACTGCCAAATGTGATATTGTCCGCCGTTTATTGAGGACAATGTCAAATTTGCTTTCTTATTTGGGAAAATATTTTATCAAGGGAAACAATTGAATACGTTTTTCCCAAAAATTATATTTTACGGATATAAAATATAAAATGTAAATAAGATCATATCAAATTGCACCAAATAAACCGTGGTACCAACAGATATAAAAATGTGCAGAATTAATGGAAAATTACTTAAATTTGCCTCTTCCTCCTCAACTAGTTATTAGGAGATGGGCATACTGGCTTGATGCTGTAAAATATCAGGAAATTTTGATATGTTCAAAAAAGCTATGGATAAGTTGAATGATTACGACTCTAAAGTTTATAGCTTTAGAGTTAAGCAAGTATTAATATTAATAAATATTAAAAATAATCTCTCATTTGTTTGTTCCAGCTATGGGTTTCTTTCTGAAACTATTAATTTATTAGATAGTTTGGAATCATTATGTACTCGAATCTGTTCAGTGCCATTGAGAAAATCTGAGCTGTAGAAGGTCCTACTGCTTAAAGTTAAAATTTGAAAAAATAAAGGATTTGAGAATATAAAAAATATTAAACTCAATTATTCTACGTGTTTAAATCAGTACGCCGCTTTTGAACTACAATTATTGAAATAAGGTACTATAATTATAACCGTTTGGCGAATTTATTCCCCAATTGCGCCTTTTTCAACCACCTGGCCACTTTTTTGGCACCTTTTTTAAAATGGAACTAAATGCCGACTTTTTAAGACTATGTGATAAATGATGAGAAACTAAGTTGTATGAAATGTCTCAACCCATTACATATTAATTCCAATGAAGAAATTAATTATTTTGAGATTGTTTCACAGTATAGTGATGCAAAAATGACACCAAAGAATTTATAAATAAACTGCAGCTGTTAAAAACTAAAGCTAATGATAAAGCTTATGAACAACTATTTAAAATATCAAATGCCGAAACTTTTCGGATTGGATTGTGGAAATGAAAAATTAGATTTAATGAATCTATAGATTTACTTTGGTTCATAGCAGTGCCTTGGTGGGACGTTTGTTCTAAATTATCACTAATGAAAAACAAATTGTTCAATAGACTAAAGGTCAACACTTGTGCATCCATGCTTTCAGTCTTCAATTTGTTGGACGGTAATTTGTAAGACTAGAGTCCGTGTGAAGACCTGATACAAAAGTACAGAAGTTTAATATTTCATATTTATAAAATATTAACTATTTTTATGAAAAAAAAAAAAATATTTTGTTATTAATAAAATTGAGTTTATTAGTTTTTCTTAAAATACAATATTTTTAAACCCTACTTCACCATAGGTGGTTGGGGTATTATGCGTTTGAGCTAATGTTTGTAACGCATAGAGAAAGTTATACAATATCTACTTTAAAGTACACTTTAAAGCATACCGATCGACTTAGAATCACTTTTTAAATCGATCTAACGATGTCCGTTCGTCTGGCTGGCTGGCTGTCAATGTAAACCTTAAGCATAAAGTACGGGTCGCAATTTTAGAAATAATTCAATGAAATTCATACAAATGTTCCCCCGGAATAGAGTTAAAACACTCAAAATGCCTTAAAAATAAGAATACTTTAATGAAATTCAGTACAAGGAAGTTCTGTATAACTATCAATCTTTGTACCAAATTTTATGAAGATTGGTCCACAATTGATCATAGCTCCCATATAAACCTCTCTTGCGAAAATCACTTTAACGTGCATAAATGTCATAGTATCAAATTAATATTTGATACAAATAAGTTTTATTTAAGTGAAAACAACATTGCCAAATTTTATGAGAATCGGACCATAATTTACTATAGCTTCAATATAAATCCTCTTTCAGGAATCGCTCTAAAGTGCATAAAATAATTTAGATGTTAGTACCAACACATTATTTTGTATTTGTATATTTTATTTTACATTTAATAAAATTGGCCACAGGTGTAATATAAGTCCCATTCTCGAATTTTTATGCTCGTACACAATGGTGCAGGGTATCATATAACATAACTTTCTTTCCCGTTTGATTTTCTCTTTATCAAATAAACAAATTTTAAGGAGTTATTAAGGTACTTTGGCAGTTGGACCCTTTTTGAAAGTGGTGCTGACTTTATATTTTGACACTTTTTAAAAATTCACAACGTTAACGCTGGGTGCTGTCACATCTGTTGACGTAAAAAGATATTTTTTTATGTATAAAAATTGTTTACGCCAAAATAGACAATCATTTACTATTCGTAAAAACTTAGTAAAAAAACGTTTATTTATATGAGCCATTTATTTTGAAAGTGTCCTAAGTCCACATAAAAAATTAAGGTACTCAAATTTTAACTTAATTATTTGATTATTATTTAATTTTTTTCTTTTTAATAAGACCTGTTAAGATTTCTGAATGAATAAAGAAGTTATAGTGGAATAAATATAAATAACTGTTTCCTAAAGGATCACATCATTTCTGTATTTTTATCAGCTCTCGCATTGTTATCAGAGAATGAAAAAGAGCAATAACTCTTAAAACTCTTAAATTAGGATAAAATCATTACATAATTTTTTTTATTTTAATGACTAATTCGTCATTCAAAATAACGGCACATTCAAAATAAACGGCACATATAAATAAGAGCCTAAGGTGGTATTAAGCACAATATCACAAATATAAGTTAAAAAAACTGAATCTGAAAGAGTACAAATTTAAAAAAAGTACAAAGAATTATCATTGATATTTAAATAGTTTTAACTTTTAAAAATACAAAATGCATTTGATTGCTTAGCTTACCATGGACTGATTTTTATTTTTTTAAACAAATATATAATTATATATATATATATATATATATATATATATATATATATATAATTATATATAATATATGTATATATATATATATATATATATATATATGTGTGTGTGTGTGTGTATGTGTGTGTGTATATACCTCACAATATCTATTCAAATCTTAAAAACTAAACATTTAACACTATTCAATCTCTATCAAACAGGGTGGAAAGTTGGCTCTTCAAAGCCTTGTATCTGTTTTAACTTCGGCAAGATGTCTAGCAAGTGAGTTGAGGTGAGAATGTATTTTTCTAAAAAAGCTCGTCTCTTACAAATGATACCTCTAAGTCCCTATGGATATTCTCATTTCTTATGTACCATGCTGCACCCGTCATGGACCTAAGAATTTTTCATTGGTTCCTCTGTTTAATATCGATACTCGTATTACTGGCTGTTGCCCATTGTTGGATGCTGTATGTCTAAATTGGCTTTAAAATGGTTTTATACAGGCTTAGTTTTGAATGACTGTTAATTAACCAGTGAAAACTGGAAAATTTTAACTTTATATAAAGTATCTTGGTTTCTATTCATGACGCCAAGTGAGTCACCTATCTCAATGAATACCAAGGTATGTAGCATGATCTGACTGAGGTATACTTATATCACTAAGTGTAACTGGAGGACAGTTACCTCTTCTCAGGGTGAATGTAACATGGTTACTTTTCACATCATTTATCAACACATCGGAGATAAATATCTAGTTAGCTAGATTTTGGGGGTTTTCATGAAATCTGAGTATTGTAGTATCATCAGCAAATGTTGAAATAGTATATATATATATATATATATATATATATATATATAAATACATGTTTTTTAAATTTTTAGGATATATTTTGAATTTTTAAATGCATTTTTTAGGCTCATATTTGCAGAAAATAAATGCATAAAAAATCCATCGTAATTTGAATTTGAATGAATTTTCTTTACTTAGATTAAGAAAGCCTTAATGCTACTTATTTATTTCTTTAAAAATTTTAAATTTATTATTTCTTTAATAAAATATTTTTTCCATTTCATCTACTAAGTTCACATATAAAAAAAAATTAAGTTGTTATTTTTTAAAAATCTAATAAAGTTCATGAAATATGAGATTATTCTCAGTTTTATCAAGATTTTTGAGTTTTCTTAATTTTTCTTGTTAGACATAAACTACAGGTGCATTTTTTACTTTACTCGAGGTTAAATAAAGATTTTATTTGTTTTTCACTTGCAATGAGCGAAATCTCGAACGAAAATACAACGCCTGTTTTTCTTATCGCCATAATTTTGGGTAAATAATATTTGTTTATTTATTTAACACAAATAAATGTGTTGCTTCGTTTTTAGTATTTTTAAGAGAAAAATAATAAAAATATCTTTATTTATTTCGAAAGCGTGCCTTATGATTTCTTATCTTTTTGTGTTTTATTTCAAACATCCCAAAAGAAACCAAAGAAAACGAGGAGGCTGTAAAATCTGCAGCTTCTTTTACAATCAAAAAAAAAAAAAAAAAAAAAAAACAAGCGTAAAAATGATTGCAAAGCTATTGTTGGAGATTTGGTGGTAAAAGAAAATATGTAGCAAGTTGTAAGAAAATTGAGGTAGTTAAGGTTGTTTTACAAAGTACACTACTCATAAAAGATTTGAGACATTAAGAAGAGAAAATTCAAGTAATTTAAAAACGATATTTGTTGCTTATACAAAAATATGAATATTGAAAAAAGTGTGTATTTTTATTGATAATTATTTTTGCTTTGATGTGCGATCACCACTTTTAATATAGGGTACTTTTCTTTTTATCAATTTTAGTATTTTCAAATTTAACTTAAATATTTGACAGCTGCACTTGTTGGTAGTTAAAAAATATAAACGAGGAAAAAAAAGCAGCAAGATTTGATAAAAAGTGTACTAACAACGATTTTGTTTTTGTTTGCTTTGTGGTGGCTGTTATTGTTTAAACAGCATGAGGTGTGTTCACAATATCTAAAGACACAGCATGCACCCGAAAATAACACGCACATGTCATTGAATTACAGACATATGTACAGTTAGTAATACAAGTTTGCCTATGGCTGAGATTTATTAAGGAAAATCTCTAATGAGAAAGAAACTTTAGAAATTATATAAATTTTCATCTATAGAATAAAACTATATATATTGTATATTTAGGCGACTGACTTAAAAAAAGTGTTTCTGTTATCCTGCTGAAAATTTATCTTGGTATCTTATGAGGTTCCGCACAATATTACGGTTCTACTGATGATCGTTTGTGTATTTTCTTCCAAAGCAACGGATAGAAAATGTAGTATCATTAGAAAGGTATTTGGAGTGACCTCAATATTTTTATATTCCACAAAATATCCTATTTTTCAAGTTTTTTTTTTTTCAAAAATATTGTGTATTATTTTTAATGAAAGTTTACATTTTAAAATTTCTTCTTGCTTATAAATATATGTTGTTGGTGTTTTATTAATTTCTATTTAAATAGTCTTGCAATTTCGCAGTTTATCAGACAGTCAATCTGATATAAAATTTTTCATAAACATAGTCAATATGGATATCAAAATTCTTCTTTAAACTAAAATAAACTAAAATAAAAACTAATCGTTTGAATTAAAATATTTACGAAAATTACAAAAATATACAAAAATGAAAAATATTAACGGAGAATGTAGACGCCAAAATATGTTCTAAACCAAGTAAACATTTAAGTTTTTGAATTTTTTTTATAAATAAGAAGCAATATTTTGAAAAACCTTGAAAATAGGGTATTTTGTTTAATTAAATATATTGAGATCACATTTCAATATGTTTTATGTACCAATGGACGAGGCTTTCGAATACCTTTGTACTGATGCTACAGTTGGTATGAATTTCTTTGGGAGAAAATTCAAAATTTTTCAAAAAACTAAAAAGAATATTTTTTCTACAAATGGTATACCTTGCGAACAGTCAGCAGTAAAACCAAAATATTTTGTAAAATATTATAATTCATTCCAAACTTTTTTTTCAAAGGCGTAGCAAAAACATATTATTGTCTTCCATAGAGAGTGAGACCCCTTAATATTTAATTTATTCCATGAAAGAACCCCCAACATTTTTAGTTAGGTCTTCCGATTTTGGTATTATTCGCATACCCTATATTTATTATTATTATTATTAATTTTGAAAAACTCGCGAATTTATTTATGATTTTCATTTTTTGAAAAGTAAAAAAAAGTGTGTAACTTTAAACACAAACATCTGTATAAGTTGTAAATAGATTATAGTAATTTAAATTACTTACAGAAGATGTAAATGTTTCTCTAGACGCAGTGATTTAAAAGTAATATTATCACTTAAAAATGCATTCAAATGCAAATGCAATTTTAGGTTGCATTTTTGAAATATTTTTACCCTTTCAAATTTTGTCGCCCTTTAATATAATAAAAATTGTAATATTCACTAAAAATTGCAATATAAATTATTCTGGGACATAATGGTCTACTATTTAAATGAAAATTTCAAATATTCCTACAGATTTTTTAACACAAAAATAATTTTTTTTAGTTTTTGTTTTTTTTTTTTTATTTTTGTGAGTTTATCTTAAAATTAATTTTAGTTGTAACATTTCATAATTTGTTATTTGTGATATAATACTTTTTTATCCCAGAATAATTGATAATGTAATGTATTATAAACATATTTGTATTTAATATTAAGTAAAAAATATTGAAAATAAAAAAAAATATATATAAAAAATATAATATAAAATCGTTATTTTTTAATTATACTATATCATTTACAGTATTAGTTGTGATAAACTTTATACTGTTTTTGTTAATCAATAATACGACGTGTAATTAAGGACTTATGAGCTCTTAAAGTTACATATTACTGAATGAGAATAACCAAAAAAATAAAAAATAAGAATATTATGAAAAAATTAAATTTGTGTATGAAAAAACTATTGGTTATTAAAAAAGAAATAAAAATGGTAGATCACATTGTCTCAGGACAATTATTATTATATATTATTATTGTATCTTTTAGTAAAGATACTGCTTTTAAACATATTAAATGAAAATTAAAATCGTAGGTGTAGAAAATGCATTGTTAAACCGGACTTGCATTATGAAAGCATTTTGAAATAAATAATTTACCCTTAAATTGCCTTTAAAGAGATCTCGGTTGGCCTTCATAGGAGCCTTGAATCATTAAAATCCGTTTACATACTAAAGAGATATTAATATTTAAAGAAACATACTTTGTCGGATTTTATAACTTTTATAAAAATTTAAATCGTGAATAAATGCGTGATTTTTTTGAAATATGAAAAGATAATAACGAGAAAGTCTAAATGGCGAGTCAAATATGAACACAATCAGTTGACCCTCCTTCAAAAAATGGTTATTTTTGATGAATCTCTCGTGGAATGAACGATATATATTTTAAATGGTTGAAATTGAAGAAAACCATGACTCAAAGATCAGTTTTAAATTGTTCAATTATATTATTTAATGTATTAAAATGTTTTGCGGAATTTTTCTTAGACTCTGCTGTCATTTAAACTTTGTTTTTTAGAAAATTCAAAGTTGAGAAATTGATGTTATGTTTTTAACAAATTTGAGAATATTTTACTTAACTGTTTTATTTAGAATTTATGAATAACTTCAGCCCTTATTTGTTACGTATTTTGGACTTTTGATATTTGGCAATAAATATTATAATGACGCCAATTTTTGTCCGACACAGTCTGAAAACAATGCACAGTTAAATCCCTTTGTGAAATGTTCGATAATCACATTGAATTTTATTTCAAACAAATTTAGGAGGAATGCGTAATGGGATATTTTAGCTTTTAGCTTAAAATATAATATATATAACAAAATAATTCCCTCATTTTATTTTATAATGACACATAATAAACAGCATATTATTCTTTAACGGATGTTTTAGTCTCAAATGATTTCTTGGATATTTTTAAAAATGATCTGATAAGTAATAAATTTTAATTTCAGTAATACATATTTCAAGCTATTTTTTTCTTTAAATCAAAGATTTAAGTATTTTATTAATAAATATAAATAATATAGTCTATCACATAGATAAATTCATGCCAATATTTTTTCGCCCCTGATCAGATCTGCAGTTATTCGCTGATAGAATTCTATAAATTGTATACACATATATTAATTATGTAATTTATATTAATTAAAATCCAGAGTTAAAGGAAGCAAAAAGTGTGTATTCCATTATGTTTCAACCAAACTGTAAGAAAACAATTAACCCCAACTGTATGTATTTAGATGCATTATCAAACTTTTGTACGAGAGCATAAAGCTTTTTAAGTTATTTTTTGAATTTAATATCAACTAAAAGTGATATGCAGTAATCATTGCAAGCACTTGCAATAATTTCCAAAAAGCACATATTTCTTCAAACTCTTTACATTCAGTTTATTTAATATCGGGTTGGGAAGTTAAATTCCTCAGTCGTATGAGAAAAAAAAAGAAAAGAAAATTTTAAAAGGAGTGCTAGAGATCCTTTCATAGGGATTGTATGTACGAAAAGGTTATTATGACCATTTAAGGAGCTATATTATTGTTATCTTATTGTAAACTAAAAATGTAGTGTCCTTTCATGACAGCTTTGCTGAGGATGGCGTTTGTAAGAAGCGGCTGTGGTAATGGCGATGTTGTTGGCTTATTGAATGAGGCGTATTAGCAAGGTGCTTATTTTTAAAGATGTGCAAAGTTGCATTTTTTTCAAAAAGCATAATAATGCACTTATTTTGTTCTTTCGTATTTTTGTTTTTTTTGCTGTTAAGTCTTTGATTACAATTAATTTGGTGTATGTGAGTATTATTACTTACAACCTCGTTTTATTTTTATTTTTTTGTTCATTTGTTAGCAGCTGTAGTTGAAAATTCGGCTAAATTAAAGGTACTTTATTTGTTTGAGAATATGTTCTTAAGAACAAAAAATTACATATGTACTTGTTGAAGAAAGGATTGTTATTAACCAAGCTCCTTCGTTTTAAATTTGGACTTGTCTGGATAATATGTTGTAAAAAAGAACACTTAAAGCTCTAAATTACTAATGTTGGTAATTGATTGCCGATATTAAAGAACACAAGAGCAATTGTGTTTGAATTAAAAACATATTTTTGATTCAAGTACAAATTAGTTGTTGTTATTAATATCAGAAAAGGATGCTAGTTCCTTACACTTTAATTAAAGTGTTAAGGACAGGATTTATTGTTTTAAAGTAAAAGAATAATAATATAAATCTTAAAGAAACATATTGCATTAAAAGGATTTCCTTGTTTGCTGAATAATTGTTTGAAATTTAAAAGGAGGTGATTACAAACTATTTGCAGATGTTAAAATTTGGTATTTAAAAAAAAAAATATTTTAAGAATTTTTTCTTTTCGTTAAAAAAAAGACAAAGAAATTTATGCTTGATTCAGATAACTACTCCCTAGTTCAGGGGTTCCCACCTCTTCTTGATTCACTGACCTTTTTAAAAATTTTTATTTTTTTAGTATATACTTAAGTTCAGACTTAGTTAAAAAGTATTTAAGTTATAGCTCACATTTATGCAATGCTACGTTTTACAGTTTAAAGCTTAAGTTGAAAAGAAAATAAATAATGAGCTTTAAGCTTTTATGTATTTATAAAAGGGTGGTCTTAACTTTCTAAATATTTTATTTAACTAAAAATCATAGATATTTCTTATTTATACTAAAATGTTTTATACTAGTTATGTTAATTTTCTATTGAGTAACATTTAGTTTAGATTACTATTTACTTATGGTAATGGCAATAACTCAACAATTTAAACAATTTTAAATATGTAATGATATCTTAAGCTTATGGGCTGTAAAATTAAGAAGGTGTTGGTGCAAAATATATAATCACAAAGAAAATATAAATTTAGAGCGTATTTTGAAATCTTTTTAAAAATTAAAATAATTTTATTATATTTTGTATTTTTATTTATTTTGGTTTATTTTTAATAAACATTTTTTAAGACATCAAACAATTTTCATACTTAGGAAAAACTAAAGGGGTGGAACGAGAATACTTTAATTTTCAATCATAAAACAATTTTAAGAACTTAAGTACAATTTTGGCAGCAAGTGAGTATAGTAGAAATGAAATATAGTAACAACTCAAAAGGTATTTATTTTAAATAAAATTGCGTTATCAAAATTTATTTATAAAAAATAAAACTTTCATTCTAACCACAAAAGAAATTTAAAGTATTATTTTTGTTAAAATCGTTATTATTTTAAAATAGAAATTTTGTTTTTTTCCGTACCAAAGGAAATATTAGGTTTGTTTCTGTACTTTTTGGATAAAGTGCGATAAAGTGAGAAAAATCTTATTTTTCTCTCACAAAAATATAACAACGTACAAACGTACGGGAATACAAAAATCTAAATTGTTTACGCAGAAATAAAACATCAAACTGTTTTAAAAATTTGTATGTGAATGTAATTTTATTTTTCGCTTTTTTATTTTTTTTAATGAAACTTTCCTTTTAGTAACAAAAAGAAATAATATTTTATTCACTTTCGTTGAAATATTTTATTGAATATTTTTATTTTTTAATTATTTGACAGTTTACATAATCTATCCGAAGAAATATTCCGGGCTGTTTTGTAAAAGAAGAACAAGAGCATTATACTCTCATTTTCCTAATTTTTGAGAAGGGGAACGATTTCGGTAACATTGGGATCCCAATTTAGAATACGGGAACAAAGCTATTTAAAATACTGTTTAAGCTTTTTTAAACTCTTACGTTAAAAAATTTGAAAATATTTTTCAATCAATAGATATAAAAAAGATATTTCAGAAACTTATAAAAACAAAATACTCATAAGATTTCAAAACAATAAAAAACAAAAAGGTTTGTTTTTATTTAAAATAAAAATTTAAAAATTAGTTGGAAAGATGTTTTATGGTAAGAAATTGAAATTAGTAGTCGATTTTACGGGTTTAAAATTGAACTTTTAGTTTTTGTGGTTAGGCTGTATGAATCCCCTAAAGCTTATAAACAATTAAAAAATATTAGAGGCCTTAAAATTTTATATTTACAAACTTTATATCAATCAAATTTGTGTGGAATTTTTTTTATTAAGCTTTGCTAAATTCAAAATTTTTATTATAAATAAGGCAGCAAAATGCAATAAAATATCTTTATTTTTATTAATATTTTAATATTAGGAGAAATATCTGACAAAGCAGATCTGACTTCATTTTTTACATTCAAAAGTGATCCAAATTTGGATTTTATGAACTGCATGACAGAAAAAATCAATATGTTGATACAAACTTTAGTAAAAGTTTTATTGCTCCATTCCCCACCTTCTTGCAAATTTTGTAATATTTTAACCAAAAATATTTAATAAACATATATATGATACAAATATTTTCGAATATTAGCTGATATCATTCAGCAATGGGAATGAAGAATATTTTAATAGAGGGGACTGATGAAGCCTTTTCCGTAAAGAAGTTTTGCACATAAAAGCACTTATTGAATCAGATTCAGTCAGTATGTTTGCTTGTCTGTCTTGTAGTTTAATGATAAGTTGTCTACAGCCTCGAAAAATTTTGAGACAAAATAATATACAAAAAATTGTTTTCAGAAAATTTTTTATAAAAATCTTAATTTTTTTATAAAAGGAAAATGTCTACTTTTGTCTTTAGTTTCTATAAACTCTTCAGTATATTTCATTTCGAAATCTAAGGGACATCGGTATGTAGTAGTAAATTCTTATGTTCTGTAAATCAACACATAGGGCTTTAAGGATTCTAATTCTTTAGACACTAGCTTTCATAAAATTTACTACGTCTGCATTAGTTTTTTAGATGCGGCTACATCTGTACAGATTTGGAAGACCTAAGCAAAGGTTTAGTAGACAATAATTCTTTCTTTATTTTACTTTTTGCAATAAAATAAATGTTGGCTTAAACTAGAAACATCATTCGTTTCATTTCACTGCAGGCCATCAATTCTTTTCTTTCAGGCTAATCTGACAAATGGATTCTCATGACTTTTTCTTTTGTGGATTTGTCTGACATTATATCCCCAAAGACATCAAAGCAAGGCTCAATTAAAAGTTCACTAATTGTATGTGTGTGTGTTTTTTTTGATTTTGCTATTAGCGTTGATATATTGTACGAAGATTCAATAGGTTTTTCCTCATCCAAATGCCAGGCACCTGTGGAATCCAACTTGGGCATAATTATAGCCGGTCTCGACCGACTATACCTTTCTTTCTCGATATATATGCTAATAAATTAAAAAAAAAAAAAATATGTCATGTACAGTAATTACATGCACATTTGGAATTTTGCTACGTACTCCAGGGGGTCCGCGGATCCCCATTTGGGAACCTTGCTCTAGTTCATTAGCCTTTTTCCTACAAACTATAAACTTAGCTTATTTTTCTATTTTTTAGGTTTAAAACTCTATTTTTGTGGAAATTATAAAAATAATAAATTACGTTTTATAAGTTTCGCATTTACTATTTAATTCTAAAAAACAACGTACATATTTTTCTTTAAGCAAAAAAACTCATAACAAATTTTCACAATATCAAACAAGAAAATTTAGTTCTTTTTTTTAAGATTTTTCAAGAAAAAACATTTATTAAACTTAAATTCCCACTGTCAATGTCATTGCGTCACAATTATTATAAAATATCATAATTTTATAGCACTTTGTGACTTAATGTTTACATAATATGACAAAACTCGTAAATATTAAAGAAAACCAAAAACAAAGAATGGAAGTTTACTACTAGTTCCGCTTAATGGTTAATGGAGCTTTTTCTTTTTTTGCCGCCGACAAAATACAAAAAATCTGTCATAAAAAACCTGCACTGAAACACAATTCACACGTTAAAATTACAAAAAAAAAAAAAAAAACATAACGGTTTAGAAAACAAAATATACATATGTATAATACAACAAAAGAGTCTAAAAAAACAAAAAAGAAAACAATTAAACCAACAGAAAAAGGAACTATTTGATAAATTTAGTAGTAAATTATTTTAGTAGCTATTCGAGTAGGTTTTATACTATAAATTACAAATGAACACTATTTCATACTAATGTATTTTTTTCTTTTTTAAATGTATGTTTGTAATTTTCTTAATTGTTCTTAAACTAAACATATTTAAAATTATTTCTATTTGTTTTTCTGTTTAGTAATAACTTTTGTCTAATGCTTAAGGTTAATTGCTCTTAAATATCTTATCGTGATATAATAATTTAGTTTGTGACAATTATTTTAAATGTACTTGACATTAAAACTTCAAACAACAAAATATTAAATATAATTATTTTTGTATTGTCAGTGTATGGTTCTTAAGTCTTTTGTTTTTCTATGAAAATGATTCACTTGCTTGTTATCATTTCCGTAGAATATAATTTCCTTTTTATAATGATTGATTTTATGTTTATAAGAAATTATTGTAAGCAGTGTTGTCAAATTTTTTTAGCTTCTGTCGCCCAATGGTTAATCAGAAATCGCCAAAATTCGCCAAATTTTAATTGGTTTTTCTTTTAAAGAAAATATAAAAAAATTAACAAATGCCCTAAATTTTGCATAATTTATAAATGTAAATTCTGCTTCAACAAAGCCAATATTAATTGCAGTAGCTAATGGTAACAGAATGAAAAATAAAATTATAACTTAAAATACATTTGGTGAAATATATGTAGTTCCATTTTAGGGTAACATCTTTAAAAAATTATTTAAAAAAAAATAGTTCTAATAAAAAAAAAAAAAAAAAAAAAATAATAATATTTTTCTATTTAATCTTGCCAATGAAATATAATTTCTTACAAGCCAAAGGACAATATATTATGTTAAATAATTCTTATAAAATTATAATTTGTGTTATAGAAACCAAAACTTAAAAGCTAAAAATCTCATGGGTTCAAAAAATGACAAAAGGTTTTCTTTGATAACATTTACATCAACAGAGAAAACAAGAATATTGTATAACATATTAAAAGTATTACACATTCTTTGAAACGAGTCAAAATTGGAATAATTGTTACGAAAATATTGGGGTTTGCGAGGGTTTAGCCTCTTATTGTACGAAATGAAACAAAGAATTCCTGCTTACGAATAATAAATTTAAAAACAATTTTAATGGAATTCATTAAAGTTTTGATAAAATCATTAATATTCTTCATATATTTGATGGATGATGGGAAACAAATTATCAAAGATTTGTTAAATAAATAATATAAAGTATAAATACTAAAACGAGTAAGAATTTAGTATGAACCCGTAATAGTTTTTCTTCACAAATCACTTTTTATAAAATTTTAAAAATAAGCCAAGTAAAATTAGGAAAGCAAAAAAAAAAAAAAAATAGCAATGTCGCCAAACGGAAAATTCAATCGCCAAAAGCAATTAGAAATAGCCACCAACTTGATTATAAACTTAGAGATTAACGTTGCAAATTTTCAAAAAACTTCACTCTTTCACAAAAATCATAAGAAAACTAAAATTTTCTCAAGAAAGTTGCTGAAATCGAATCTTCACTCCTGTTTTAAAGATTGGTTTTTGTTCTCAAGATATCAACAAAAATAGTTTCTTGTTATGTTTGAGATTAGACCTAAAGCAAAGAATTAAGCCGCTAATAAAGGGAATTTATTTTTCATTAGTTATAAAAGACGCTTTGCCGTGGCACTCCTATGAACTAAAGTAAAAATATAAGGTAGGATATAAGCATTCATCATATCTATTTTTTAATTTCCACAGTCCAGTCTAAAAATATTCCGCATTTGATGTTTTAATAGTTGTTCATAAACTTAATCATTTGCTCTGGTTTTTAACAGTTTCAGTTCATTTATAAATTCTGCGGGGTCTTTTTTACATTATTATATTGTGAAGTAATCTCAAAATAATTAATTTTTTAATGCAATTAATATATAACAGGTCGAGATATTTCAAGTAACTTAGTTTCTCATTACTTAGCACATAGTCTTAAAATGTCGCCAATTAGTAATACTTTAAAAAAGGGGCCAAAAAAGTGGCCAGGTGGTTGAAAAAGGAGCAACTGGCGACTAAATTCGCCAAACGGTAACACTGGGTTTATTAACCAATTTTTTCAATAAAAAGTGATAAATCGGAAATGAAGATCGGTCGAGTTAAGTCGCTTCTCCCTTCTCGTTAATCTTATTGCCAAATCCTTAAGAAAAAAAATCGAAATAGGAATAAAGGAAATCAGGTTTTAAAGATATTCGAGCTCCAATCATATCTTTATTACTTTTGCTTCAAAAAAGGAAATTTGCGAATACCGAGGATGTTACAAACAATTTTTTTCCGAATTATTTATCCCTTAGCGATTTACTGAACGCTAAGCATTTTTTTAAAATTCCGTCGGTCATTATCTTTCGAATGTTAAGTTTGATATATACATCTTCTTTGATTTTTGTCCTTTGTGGCTAAGTGCTTTGAGAAAGTTCTTGATAAGGTAAAGTCCTATATGAAGATGTGACTTGAAAGGTGTTTTGTTTTCCATGACAAATGATATCGAACGGTGTATTCATGAAATCAAATAATTAGTTGATTTAATTACTGAAGTATATGTTATCTTACTCTAGAGAATCGGGAATTGTGCCTCATTTTTGTTCCTATTTACGTTGACGTTCGTTAGAGTGCCAAATATTTTTTACTCCTGCAACCATGATGCATTACTGATAATCACTTTAGTTAATTAAATTCACGTATCAAATCATTCATTTCTGTTAGTGAAGCATATAAACTACACAGAAAAAAATACTACAAAACAATTTTTCAATTAAGACTGTCGTTTAAATTTATAGTAAAATTTAATGAATTGATTAATTAATTCAATCATTTTGTTAATTGGTTATAGAAGATTTAATAAAAATAGTATCCCTTATTTATGGCAGTAACAACCTCTTAAATATCTTAGGCTGGCGAACAAATTCATAATATTAAAAATAAGGAAAGCTGCAAAAATTTATTTTTTATTTTTGTGAAACATGTAAAAAGAAAAGAAAACGAAATAGCAAAAAATTAAATAATTTTCCCAATTATCTTTTTGCTTCATTTAATCACTTCTTAATAGATACATTAAAATACGGTTCTTTTTTTATTTAAAATTTTCATACAATTTTATATGTTTTAAAATTATTTTTTTAAAGTGTTTAATAGGAAAAATTCTTTCTGTGTCAGGTTTAAAAATTATTAGTAATTGTTATAAGCATTTGGGATCAAATTTAAATATTGTTTTCACTGAATGAATCATTTTGGTAATTAAATCAATTTTTTTAAACTTTTTCTGTGTTTAGTATTGAAAATACTCACCTCTGAGTACTTTTCATTATTTTCTAATTTTTACGAATTTATAACTTTCGTAATCATAATAAAAGTACTTGAAAACGCCTTTGTTACTCTTTTTCTATATTTCTACCTGGAATATAATGCAGCATTTAGAATATGATTGAAATCAGTCCTTTAGCGACGACAACATCGAAATGATAGCACATTACTCCAACACGCGAGAACTCGAAAACTACAACCAATCTTAAGAAAAGAATATCAAATTACATTAAAATTATTTTTCATCTGCTCAGGTGCAAAAATTGACCCGAATTTGTAAACTTGTGTGATTTTTCACCGAAATTAAATTTTTTGAATAAGATCTTAAGAAAATAAAATTGGTTGTTGCTGTGGCTGATATATATATACGGCTCCGATATATTATTTTAAATAATAAAATGTACAGGAAATTAAATAAAGAAACAGCAATCCCAAAATGAATATATTCCAAATTTGTGCAAATTTGTCCCTGGCTTAAATAATTCTACAGGAATAGATTAAGAATACACTGGGGTTTCCTAAAATGTCTTCTCTTTGTAGATCGCACACTGAAAAAATTATGACCTAAAATTTTCCAATTAACAATGCTATTTGGTTTTTTATAAAAGTTAATTAAAAAGCTACTTAACTAATTCAATTATTTTTTTATTCGTTTTAAATGCTTTGGAAAACAAACGATAAATTTGAAGTTTTTTTCACACAAACCACCAAAATAATTCATCTCAATATAAATTGTTTAAATTTGCACCCCTCCCCAAAATAATTATATCAATTAATAATAACTGTAAAAAATTAAAAGCAAAAAATGTTTTCCATTAAAAAATTTATTAAATCAATTAAGTAAAAGATTGAATGTATTAAAAATTTAAATTAGAGAAACATCTACTTGAATTTTATCTTTACTATTTCTTTTATTTGTTATGTTAATTAAATTTGTATGTAAATTAAACAACTGTGTTCATTAAAAATATAAGGTGAATAATTTAAAATCGAATGTAAAAGATTTAATTAAAATATTTATTTTATTTCAAGTAACTTTTTAATCAAGTTAATTAATACATTGTCCGAATTTTTTTTGTTTTCAAATTAGTTTATTTAGTTGATATTTTAAAAGTTATTAATTGAAAAATAATTATTATTTTCCAATTTTTAGTAATTATTTTATAGGATCGGCAGGAACAACCGCAACAGCTGGAACAGACATCACACGCAGAAGAGGCGTCCAACGACTAAGAATAGCTCTGTAGAGAGCCACCTTCGCTTAGTCTCCCACTTCTTCTAGCAAAAAAGCAAAAATGCATTAAGTGAGCCATGTCCCGTCAGTAAAAAGCCAAGTCTCAAACCAAAACCAAAGTCTGGGCGTTCACGTAAAAAGTCCGCGTCACGTATAAATTCATACGTTACCCTCTCTTTGTCGCTCTTTGTCCATCGTGTCCTTCACCTAGAAACAAAATACTCATCTAGGAGTGCCTTGTTTTGCCTAAATTCCCCTTTCACCAGATCAACAGCAGAAACCCAATAATGAACAAGAAGTGGTAGTTCCTTCTTGATCTTGAAGATAATACCACGACGTATTACCTCCAAGTCAATGGGTGCTACACCTAACAGAATCTGCAGTGCGTCAGTTGAAACTGTCCGGCATACCGTCATACACATTAACATAGCGACCCGCTGACACGACAAGACCTTGTTCCTTCCAGCAATAAACATGACCGTCTCATACCACACAGAAGAACCGAACGCCGTGCAAGCAACGAAAAGGCCCGTATATACAGTACGGATAGCACGCCTGCTAAGGCCCCAGTCACTTCTAAGAATGCACCTAACCTTACCTATAACAAAATTTCATCCTCTCCCCCATCATTATTCCCAGATACTTGATCGCAGTCGCATATCTGAGACTAACGTTGCCCGACCGAATGAGTGGAGGATAACTCCGAGATAATCTGCCCTTGAGCAACATCATCTCGGTTTTGTCCATCGCCACTTCGGCGCCTACACGTTCGCATTATTCACATACGTCTCGCATGACCTCCTCACCCTTAGCTTCCAACTCAGCACGAGACTGGCCTTACACAACTTGTATGAACAGCCAAGGCGCCTCAATAGAGGATCCATCATGATGTTCCACATAAATGGACCACAGATGGACCCATGCGGACAGCCCCGAGCAACGTACCTCCAAGCTGTGTCGCTGGCACCTACCACACAAGCCTTTCTGCCGCTGAAGTAGCTCCTCCACAGAGCTAGCTCCCGGCAGCCAACTTCATCTAGCCTGCGAAGAATGCTATCCCACGAGAGATAGTCGAACGCACCCTTAAAGTCCACAAATATGCCTAAGACATATTTGGCAGGCGAGTTGCTAACACTTCTAACGTGTATCCAAGCATCATCAACACTCCTACCCTTCCTAATTCCAAATTGGAACTCGGAAGTACCCTCATTGGCACCCTCCCTCAGACGTGTCACCATGACCTTTTCCAGCACTTTTCCAAGCACCGGAAGGAGACTGATGCCCCGATAAGAGCGAGGATTACTCCTCACCTTATCAGTAGGCTTCAGGAGCACGACAACGCGAGCACATTTCCAAGCCCCAGGGAAATAGCCTTCGCTAAAACACTTCCCACTTGCCTCCAGATACTCAGTTATGGCTTACCAGATGCTTTTACACATCTCTCCAGTCATAACATAAAGAGACTTTCTGCTCTTGACGCGGCAAATACTGTCCGTAATTTCCGATCTATCTAAGTTTGGAGGATCGAAAAGCTCCCTAATGAGAGGAGAGTAGTCGATCGACTCCACACCAGGAAAGAAACCCACAACAGTTCGTCAGTATACTCTCTCTAAGTCGATAATATAACATCACCAACCTGAAGAGATGCTATGTCTGCCTGCCTACTATTCCTACCGATACAATCGTCCTCTTTAACCCTAATAATTCTGTCCTTGTACTTCCTCAAGCTAGACCGATAGTCAGCTTCACGCTGAGCAAGATCATCAGTCATAAATGCATTAATGTCCTGGCCCAGAATGTTTTTTTTTTTTGGGATTTTGCAGTTTAAAATATGCACATTGAGAGTATCCGGTTAAAGTGGATATAATTGAATATTGCTTTAGGTTAATTAAAGCACTTTCCTTTTTTAATATGCTTACTTTTAAGTGAAAATCTACCTACTTATATAGAAATATATTTTCTGATATCAAAACAGGAATAAAAAAATATACCTATATTAAGTATGCTTTTCGGTGAGTAGTACTATTTTGATTGGCCTATAACTTCAATAAATATTTTCAAAAAATTTTGTGCGGACTATATAATCAATTTTTGGGACAGAAGTCCTTTTACATAATATTGAAAAGACATTATTTTTGTAAAAATATTATCATAATCATTATAACAAATCATTAATCTTAATTGTGAAGTAAAAGAAAAATTAACAAAAAGAAATTCAGATATTGTTACTGTAAAGCTATTATTATCTTAAAAAAAATCCCAATAATAAGTGATTTTTCATACATTTTCCATACAAATAACTACGTTTATAACGAACATAGTTATAGCGAACTTTTCAAAATATTTCAAAATGTTTCAAAAATGTAAAAAAACTGATAAAAATTACTTTTAATTATTTCCATTTAAATTAATAAAGAAATAGAAATAATTTGCATTAATTGAATTAAATCAATCGATATTTTAATTCGATTTTAATATAAAATCAAATAGCAATGTTAAACGAAAAATTTTAGTAAATAAATTTGTCTGTGGGGATTATATATGAAATCATTTATATGCTATTGGCTTTTAAAGCTGTTTAGAACGGATTTTTAGAAAGCTACTGAAAAGCTCGAACTCTGTTGTTGTGGAACGTCTTATTTAATTCTGGTTTTTAGTAAAATCTAAAATATTTAAGAATTATTATTTTTATGACAATAAAATTTTTGCAAAATTAAAATACAGCCATTGTAATAAGTGTTAAATAATTATATTTTTCCCAAATTTGTAAAAATAATATTTTAAATATATGACTCATTGTCCAATCAATTAATTTCCATTAAAAAGAATTACAGTGTATTTTTATTTAACAACAAAGAATACAAACCCATATAATTTAACAAAATTTCATATAATGACCGTGTCTTTCTTTTCAAAACGCTTTTTCAGGTTCAATGAATTTCTTTGCAAATTAAAACATTTTGCTAATAAAAGCTGTTGAAACAATAACCTTGAAATGCTTTTTTGTGTTTATTTTATCTTTTTTTTTGCGAAATAAGTACTTCAAAAAAAGTATGTATTCTCTTTTTAAACAGTAAAAATGCAAAAAAGCTACCAGCAAATATTGAAATTGTTTATAAAAAAAGTTGAAATTTTGTTTCACTCAAGCATAATTTAACAGTGAAAAGAGCAAACTGTTTTAATACAACATTTAATACAATTTTGTTAAAGATAATTATTGATTTTTTCTTACTTAAGTAGAAGAGAATTGGCATAATTTAGTTTTAATAAAAAAATGATTGATTTAGTAATGTGATCATGTTTTTTTTTTTTAATTTCAAAATTTCGTAAATTTTATTTGTTAATTGATTAAAAGTCGTGTATTGTCTTTTTTCAAAATTAATTCTTTTTATTTTTATTGTTAATTCTTGATTACTTTCGAAAGTTCTCTTTTAGGTTTTTGTGTTTTTTTTTTATAACTTAACGCTTTCTGGTTTATTTAATGATATAAATTTCTAGCTAAAATTTATTTTGTTTTTATTATTTAATCCCTGTTAATGAATAAATAAAGATTGTTAGACAGAAACTACTTTGAAAGAAAAAAAAAAAAAAATGGATTCTCTACTACAATTGCTGTTATACCCGTAACTGTGTGGTTAAACGAGGGTTGGTAGAGAATTCAACATTTAAAGGGAAATTATTCTGAAATTAATTATCTTTAAGTAAAAATGCATAAATAAGGGAAAAAAATAAAAGTAATAATATTTTCATTAGTTTAAAAGCAAACACTTGATAATTAGCACTTAAAAGCTCTTAAAGCTGATATATTGTGTGAAAATTACAAAATCTATGTACCTGTGTATCTGTCTATCTATCTAACTATCTAACTATCTATCTATCAATCTATCTTTCTGTCTATCTATCTATCTATCTATCTATCTATTTATCTATCTATTTATATATATATCTATCTATCTATCTGTACATATATATATATATATATATATATATATATATCTACCTATCTATCTATCTATCTAGCTATCTATCCATCTATATATCTATCTATCTATATATCTATCAATCTATTTACATATATATCTATCTATCTATATATCTATCTATATATTTATCTACCTATCTATTTAACTATTTATCTACCTACCTACCATTTTATGCTTTCAGTATACAGCAGATATTGATAAAAAATATAACATTTTTTTAAAAAATGTTCAAAATTTGGTTAGTTTGTTAACCCACTATGAAAAATTTTTAGATTAAAAATAAAATTGGTGTAAATTTTTTTAAGAATTTAAAGCCTAGATATTTAGTTTATTATGTCAACAAATTAACCAATGATTATAATATGAAAAAAAGTTAAAATAGAAATTATTTTCAAACAAATAAAAATGAGAAAAAATTCCCTGAGGCAATCTTGGTCATTAGAGAGTTAAACGTTTCTATCAACGTTTTTTCTTAGGTTGTTAATAAACGGAATAGATTTTTCGAAAAATATTCTATAATAAAATAGGTTTTATTTACATTAAAATTTTTTATTTCAAGATTTAAGAATAGCGGAGCACCCCAAGTATAAAGTAGTTCTTAAAAATTTATAATATAAAAATAATTGAAAAGCATACGATAAAGCGAAGAATCTTCTGATGACAAATTATACAAAAAACTCTCTTAAGTATAAAATATGCTCATAACTTTAAAATATGCAAAATATGCTTTTTAGTGCAAAATATGTCAAATAATGATTTTAAGTGTAAAATTTTTAAAATGCTAAATTAATCTTTTAAATAAGGATTTTCCTTTGAAAATATAACAAAATATGTACTTAAAAGTAAAACTTGTGTGTGAAAAAATAAGCCATAGAATCCATAATTTGTGGTTGCCTTTATAAATACATTCAATTTTCAGAAAATTTCGTAAAAGAACAACTTCAAAATAAATAAAAGTCACGTTAAAAACTAATGTTCTTCTTATGATAAGCATGGGATAAAATAATTACTTTTGTAGTTTTATTTCAGCACTTACTTCCTTCTAATGACAACATTGTTCATTGCTTTTGTTGTTTTTTGTTGGAAATTTAGATCTGTAAATTTCTAAATATACCTCGTATATTAATATGAATACATATTACATAAATTACTTACTTAGTAGTTGTAAGTAATTTATTATCTTCTATACATGAAATATTTTTTTTTTCTGTTATAAAAATATATTCGGTATCTGTGTGTGTAGATGTGTGTAAGTATAAGTAGGAATGAATTCTGCCATAAGTATATTTTTTTATGAATTACATTTTGTTCATTTTGCTGTTTTAATTTACTATAAAAATACGAACAGGTTTCCTGAATCTACTCGCATTCATACAAGTGCGTGTTTAGATCTATATAAAAGTTGTATTCTTATTTTTTTTATTCCAGCTTTTGTTAATGTGACTGCTACTAGTGACTGCCTGCCTTAGCTACTTGTACCGCCATCAGCGTTGTCGTCTACATATTTACACTATTATTTAGGTGAGGGTCAACAGGAAAGTCGTAGTTGAGTCTTGATAAATTCATTGTTAACTTGCCTGGTTCTCTACATTAATGAATGAAATTGTATATAAGCAAGTGTCTGTTCTTGTCTTAAAAATAAAAAAAAAATATCTTACCTATACATACGTAGATAAAATAACAGTTAATAAATCTGTGTCGTTTTTGTTTAATTTTAATTTAAATTCTAAGAAGCTGTTGTTTTGAAGAAGTTTTTTCTTATAAATTATTTTGCATATATGCAAAAAAAAAGAAAAAAAACTAAATAAAAAAACTAAACAGTAGCATTAATTATTTTGTGTAAACAAGCGGATGTTAGAATATTGTTTCTTTTTTCTCTTCTTTTTTCTTAATCATGTAATATGATTATTTAAAAAATATATGCAAGTAAAAATAAATGAGAATATAAATAACACACGTGTTGTTCAGTAGTTAGTTTTGTAAGAAAATGTCTGAAAGAATACTAGATTTTTGAGCAGACATTTTATAACTTTAGCTTATAAAAAAAAAAACAAAAGATTTAAGCTACATACTTGTTTTTAAACGTTTAGTAGTTTTTCTTTAGTTTCTTTTTGGCGATTATTGGTTATGATTATTTTATGGACATAAATTTTGTTATTTCTTTCATAACTGTCAAAAGATTAAAAACATTTACGAGCTTTAAATAGTTTTTGAACAAAACGGTGCTGAATTTTTCTAATTTAAAAAGGAGTTTTGATTTTTGTTTGGATGAATTTTTTTATAAAAGTTATTTAATGTATGAATGTCCATTTTACTAATTGTTTAATTCTTTAAATATCATTTGGGAAATTAGAAGCATTTTTAAAGAATATGATTAAGGCAATATTAGATTTAATTTGTATAAAACAACTTTTTAATCAAGGCTTTACAGAGAGTATCATTTGCTTAATTGTCTTTTATTTAAGAGTCTAATAAAGGCTAAATTAACTAATGATTGAAACCGTAATATATGTATGTATGTGGGAAAATAATTTTAAATTAGTTAAGATTTTATATATATTTTTATATTTTTTTTTAATTCTGATGTAGGAAGACTACTCTGAAAATGCGTATTAATTAGTGAAAATAATAATAATAATAATAATAATAATAATAATAATAACAAGAACAACAACAAGTAGGAGTCCTATACTCGGCTGTGCCGAATCTTATGTACCCTCTACTCTATAATTACTTCGGTGCAGAACAAATATTTTATAAAAATAAGAAAATATTAAATTGAAAATGGATATGGAGGAAAAATTTATGGTCCTATTTGACTTATTTAAAAAACCAAAATTCGAAAAAAATTATTTGTGATAGACTTATGCGAGAATGAATACAAAATACGTTATATTGGATGTAATTACAAATATATTTACCTATACTATATCTATGTAAAGACTTAGAACTTTAAATAATTTGCATTTTTATATAAAGTTGAATAGAATCAAGTTTATTTATTTGTTTGTTTGTTGGTGCATCAATCACATGTTAACGGCTGAACAAATTTTCAGGAAATTTAACACATAGATAGCACCAGTGCCATTTTACTTTTTTACTTCAAAAAATCTACCTTTTCAATTTTATTAATTTATTTTAAATAAATAGCTTTATTAATGAAGCTATTTATATTAAAGCTGACGCACATATAGTGCTTAGACTGTAGAATGTTATAGGTTATGTTGGATCTTGATCGGATACCATGCCTATATTTACGCCCACTTTTTTAAAATTCTCAAAAGGATAAACCGATTAGCTTAAAATATACCGGAGCATATCTAATTACCTTTTACAGTTAGAGCCCTTTTCTCATCTAAAGCACAGTGAAAGTCCTAGAAAAAATTAAAAACTAATTTAAGCATCAAATTTCGATATTGAGGTAGAAGCTCTCACATAAAGTAAATATTAGTTATCGCATCAGTAAGGGTAGCGTGTCTTACCGGTAAAATCTAGTAAATAACAAAATTTGATACTTTGGAGTTTTATCGTATTTAGAGAGGATATAATTACTTCGATGTAGAACAAATATTTTATAAAATGGATATGGAGAAATATGGAGTTATTAGTTTCAAAAATCTAATAACGCGTTTTGGCGAATACTAGTTCTACTTAGTTAAAACTAGTTATACTTAGTTAATTTTCGATTAGAAAATTTTCGATTTTTCTGTGAAAGAACAAAGTCTTCAGTTTACATAGATGCTTCACAAAGTTGGAAAACTAAATATTTATTGTTACTGTTTTCAAGTAGCCATGAAAACAACAACTCTAAGCGAAGCAGACATTAAATAAATAAAAAACCGATTTGATAATAACTTGTTGTTTATGAACCGATTTGGTTCATTTGAAAATTCATATAAATATAAATATACATATATATCTATATATATTTATATATATATATATATATATATATATATATATATATATATATATATTTATTTATTTATTTATATACTATACATACATACATACATACATACATACATACATACTGACGGCATCGTCCTATCATCATTATTTCCTAAGGATGCAGAAAATATAAATCTTTTTGATTTCCTACGAAAATTGTGGAAATTACAAATGGAATGACAAACTTCTATATATACTCTTTACACCTGTGGTGAAGAGTATAAAAATGGAACAAGAAGGTTCTACTAGTATGGAATTCAATAGAATATTCAAATTATATTTTATTTTTCTCTTTTCTTAACTTTTTCGTATCAACATCGACGGTCGTGTGATTTGCATAGTTCTGTGTGTCCCCCTTTTAGCTTAACCTAACAAAAGTATGAAGTTTACACTTCTTTTGTAAAGAATTTTTTTCTCATGATGTTCAAACAAATTTTCAATATTTTCTTTCTTTCTTAACAAGTTCAAAATGTTGAGTTATTAGACCCATTTTGAAAGAAAACTCTAAAACTTTTTAGTACTAGACCTATAATCTGAGATCGCTGTTATGAAACAAAAGATACATTTCTAAATATATTTTCTTTATATTTTATCTATATGCTTCTATAAGGAAAGTACTTTAGTATTTAATAATTTAATATACTTGCCAACTTAAATTAGTATAATTGATATTTAGTCTTATACTAGCTGAAAAGTATAATTAGTAAGCCATAGAGAATAAAGCTTTATTCTAAGGTTTCGAAGTAAAAGTCTTCTTCAAAATCTTATAGTTAAGTTAGGATAATATACTAAGAGCCTGATTTTGTAAAACGAAAGAAAAATTTCTTCGATAATTTGTATTGAAAACAACAAATAAATTTGAATTTGTGTGTTTTTTTGTTTGGTATCAATTTTCAAAACGAATTTCCGTTTCGTTTTACAAAATTAGGCTATAAGACTGAAGAGTAAAATGAAAGTCTCTTTCCTGTTCTAAATAACGAAATTGTATGCTAAGAATAAAGCTTCATGCAAAGACAAAAGCCGTTTAATAATAACATATCTTGTAAAAAAACAAAGTCTTATACAAATTTTAAATTCTTATATGTTCTAATGTTTTATACTATTAGATTAAAATATTATAATTAGAATATAGTCTAATACCAGGAATAAAGTCGTATAACAAAACTGAAGTTCTCTACGAAGTACATGGTTGTATATTAAGTTTAAAGTATATTTAGAATTTTATTTGTAAATAAAATTCTAAATCTCATAATCCTATATAAAACATAATATTAAGAAATTGCGAAATTTTTGATCTTTATAAATCTTTTGAATACAAATCAAACGATTTTAATTTATTACCTATTAAACGTGATTCAGTAAATAACTTAATTAATTCCTTTTATGTTTCAAACTTATCCCTCTAATACTTTTTATTTTATTAAATTGTTGTCTATCAAATACCATCAAAAACTGAAAATAAGAAAAACCAACAAATCATTTCCTGGCCACCATCATCCAATATCAGTTTTAGTAAGCGGTTCTCTAACATAATAAAATCCTATGAAAAAATTTAAGTCTGTCACCGTAAAAAAACTCTAACTCAAAATTGCAAGTCAGTCCTCTAAACCAGTTACCACTTTTATATATATTTTTTTTTTCTTACAACTTAACTTTTGTCTCAAAAACTCTGAGATAAGCAGATAAAAAAACAACAAAAACTGACAACATTTGACAATTTTTAAATAAATATATAAAATTTTACGCCATCAATCAGTCAAACTAAGAATGATGATTATGCATTAGTAATGATAATGATCAGAGTGCATAGTAAATAAAACTATTATAAAAAAATAAACAAATGAAAAATGAAGATTCTAAAAAATAAAAAAAAGTAAACAGGAAACTCAGCTTTTGAGCAAATGCTGCTTCTTCACCTTTAAGAAAAAAAAAAAATTATTAAATACTGCAACATGTTTGAAAATTAATAAAGGAACGAAAATTTTCAAATGCAACTCTTATTTAAAATTTAAAAATTCATTACTAAACTCACACATAATAGTCCCCCATAATAATACAATCTCCATAGGGGAGATGAGTGTTTGTGAGAAGTTAAAATCGCTTATTATTTTAGATATGACTTAGAAGCTATAAAAACTAATAAGATATAATAAATTTATCACAGTTTTTGCAACATTGCACAATGTGAATAACAAAAGTCAAAAATGAATGCTAAAGAGATGAAATTTTATATACAGCAAGCGTACCCAATTTTTATCTAAAAATCACATTTAAAAATATTAATTTTTTAATATGAATTAAAAATACTTTACCTATGTGTTATACCCTCCACTACTTCTGCCAAGGTTTATAAATTACAGGAAAAAAGCCGTACTCCCAGAATAATTTCTGATTCGATATAATGGCCGTCCATCCGTCTGGCTGGCTATTTGTTCATATGAAACTTGAAACAATGTACACAATTTTTAAAATATATTAATGAAATTATGCATGAATAATAAGGCAGAAAGCCTGTTGAAATTGGTTATATTCGGAAAATATCTTCACGGAATATTGTTTAACGCCCATAAATTTGTTAAAAACTATGGCACAAATAAGTTAGCGTTTATCACAGTGATAAATTTTATGAAGACAGGTCTATATTAACATAAATGTAACTATTAGGATGATATTTGAGGCAAACAAGTTGTATATATATTTTGGAATATTTATATACCGACTAATAAACATATTTGCATTACATGTATTATAGATTTCAAAACAGAAAGGCAAAATCTATTTCTAAAAACTATGGCATTAAAAAAATAGCACAAATACTTCCGATTACACACTGTACCAATATGGCTTTAACAATATAATGGCATAACTTTGATTTAACAGTATTTCGAGGGAAGCAAATTTTATTAACAGTATTTCGAGGGAAGCAAATTTTATATCTTTAGTAGAGGGGATGTTGCTGTTACATATGATGATAAAATTTTTACGGAATTATGTGGAACTTAAAAGTTATTGATTGTTAAAAAATTTTCACAGTAATGAATTGAAAATTTTTCGAATATTCTAAAAGTGAAAAAAAATTTCCTGATTTGATAAAGAAATTCACCCAGTAAAAAAGTACAGCATATAGCACTTAAAACAGTATACCATTTATTATAATAGACTTAAAAGTAAAAAAGATACACTATTTTGAACTATGAGCAGTTTTAGTCAATTTTAAATAACATTTTTACAATGATTAAGATATCTAAATTTAGCAAGCTGCATATCTGAAAGGTAATGTAAATTCTTATTTGATCGATCATTTCCGATCCAGTTGAACTGTTTTCTAATACATATAAAAAAAATTGGTTTAATTAGGAAACTTTGATTTTTTATCACACTGTGCATTGAGACAAATTTAATTTTTCATATACCCTAATAATATTCATCTTATAAATTGATAGAAATTCTACAATTTCTTGATAAAATATATTAGATTTGAGTATTTTAAAGTGCAAAAAGAAAATATTTTTAGCAATTGTTAATAAAAACTAATTTACTTTGAATAGTAGAAAATTTAAAACTTAGCCAGATAAAATAATATTCCAAAAGCATTTTTTAATTTTAATAACATATTTTCCGATTTTAAGAGCATTTTTTATGCGCATAAAACACTCTTTTAGAGCATATTTTTGGTTGCCCAGATCATAACTTATAGTCGTAACAAAATTGTGACTTTTTAAGATGTTTTATATAAATAGGTAGTATAAGATTTAATTATTAACATAATAAACTATTTTTATTACGATATTCTATTATAAAACTTAAGTCTTATAGTTTGATTTTGAAAAAAAGTTTAGTCTTGATATAAGATTTTAGTCGAATTTGTCTTCTCGGCCAAGAAACTGAATAAAAACTTTTAAAAATCTTAGTATTAAACATATATAAGAGTTGAAAACGAATCTTTTGAAAATATTTCTAGTGTACTTTTCATTCCCATATTATTTTACTTTTTGTCATTTCCCTATTCTTTAATTAATTTTCCAACTCATTGGTCGAACCAATACACATAAAAAACAGTATATGTTCAAAAAAAAAAAAGTGAATAAAAAATTTAAATTTTTCCCAGACGTATAGAATGTTTGAAATGCCACAAAACATTTCACCTGAACCATAAAGAGAGGGAGCATGAAAAGCAAAGCAGCAACAAAAAGCAAACGCGCTGGCCGGTTGACTGCTTGACATTCAGGCATCTAAACACGTAATCGTTGAATCGCCATGAAAATACATTGCACAAAATATTGTCACTTAAACAAATGTTTAAAAAAAAGCTCTAGGCTAATTAAAAGAGTTTTAACAAAAGACAAGAAAATTAAAAAAAAATACATTCATATGCACTATACCTTGCCGTAGCAACCAGTTTTTTTTTTGAAAATTTTTCCAATAAATTCAAGTCAAAATGTACAAAAAAGAAATTGCAAATATTACAAATAAATGAAAATACCAACAAATGTCATTTATTTAATAAAAACTTGTACTCGTGTGCGTGTAGATGTGGCTAAATGATTTTCACTTTATTAAAAAAAACAACAATAAAAAATAAAAAAAATAAAAAAATAATCAAAACGCCAGAAGCCAATTTGTTGGAACTAAAAGTTATAACTGTATTTTTTTTTTCTATCAAAGTTTATGCACTTGTTGCATTCAACTCTAGACCGAATTGGTCAACTCCAATAAATTCTCACATTATTTTTGCGCTTTTTATTATTTCACATTTCGTTCGATGTTCTTTCATTTGTAGTAATTTTGTTGTTATTAGTTGATTGGTTTGTTAAAACTTTATGCGTAGTCTTATGTTTCTCTGTATTTTTATTTTTTTATTTTCCTTTTTTATACCCTACATCACTATAGGTGGTTAGGGTATTATGCGTTTGTGCTGATGTTTGTAAAGACAGAAAGAATCATTGGACTCCATCTTAGAGTATATCTTTCAAATCAGAATTACTTTCTGAGTCGATTTAGAGTCAATTGGTTCGTCCGTATATGCGTCTGGCTGTCCGTCCATGTATCTTAATGAAATATGGCACAAGCCTATTGAAATTGGTTATAATCGGTTATTCGGTTATGTTTCACCTAGCCACGATACAAATATCCTCTCCGAATGGGGGTTTTGAGCTTATAAATGCCTCAAATATATAATTAATTTAATGAAATTCGGCACAAATAAGTTTCATATAAATATAAATATAAATATAAATATAAATATAAATATAAATATAAATATAAATATAAATATAAATATAAATATAAATATAAATATAAATATAAATATAAATATAAATATAAATATAAATATGTGGACCAAATTTCATGAAGATCGGTCCCTAATTGATTATAGGTAACATACCGGAAATTACTTTAACTTGCATAAATCTTATAAAAATATTAGTATCAAGTTAAAGTTTTATATAAATAGAAACCTCAGTGCCAAATTTGATGAGAAACGACCCATAAAAGTCTCTCTTCCGAAAATCACCTAAAAGTATATAAATCCAATATATAAATATTAATATCAATACGTTATAATGAATGAGTAGGTTTAATAGAAAAATACTTTAAATTTAATACAAGTATAGGTTCACAATTATACACAGGTCTCATACAAGATCCCCTCCCAGAATTTTGATGCACATACGTTATGGTGCAGGGTGTTATATGGTCGGACTTGATCGACTTCATCTTTTTTACTTGTCTCTATTGAGCATCAACTTGCAACAAAGTTGAGATATCATTTGATCTATGGTTTATGAATGTATTCCAATCAAGAATATTGCGTGAATAAGAATTGTTAGTAAGAAGTAAATCAATAAGTATGTTGAAATTTTTTATAGATGATTCAATAAATGTTCCATGAATTTTAATGTATGAATGTAAAGTAATAAACTTTGTGCCGGGGAATTATTATTTCAGAAATATGGACATTTTTCCAAGTATAGCAACTAATGTATAACTACACCAATACAGAATATGTGTCTAGTAACTCAAAAGACTTCAAGCTAATAGAGTACAAAATCCTAGCGCCATAGGTTTCATTTTATAATCATGATTGGTGTTCAAAGTTCAAAAACTTAGAAAAAGGGATAAAAATTACTTAACTTTTTCCCATTCTTCTATACTTTTTGTTCACTCGTTTAACAAATTTTGATGACAAAATTTTTTATTTTTTTAAATTTTTTGATTTTTTGAGCGTGGTCTATGCGTCCCTCAATGGAATGCAAATTTTGAAATAGGTATTAATTTTTGTTATATTTATGCGTATTTAAAGCTACCCTAAATAGTCAACGTAGTAGATAGACCCAAAGTTTGGAAATCAAGAGCGAAAATTTTTTAAAAAGTCAGTTTTTCGCGAACACATTCACAGTTTATAATGAAATGTCATGGATTACTGTGTGAACTTAGTTTTTTATTATTTTGCATAATAAAATCGGAGAAGTATTAAAACAAATTTGATAAAAATATTCTATGAACTTTTTGAAAATTAAGCAAAAATTGCACTTGTTTTTTTATTTTTATAAATCTAAGTCAAATGTCGTTGATAGTTGCAAACATAACACTTTTATCAAAACATATTTTACTATGGCACATCGCATGGGCAGCAGGAAATTTACCTTAATTAGCATAACTGTAACGCTTAACGGAAACCAAAAAATTTTGAAAGAAACAAATTTTATGGGCAAAAAAAAAAAAAAAAAAAAGAATTGTCTTGAGTTAAAAAACGATCACAATATTAAATAGCATTTCTTTGTAAAAAATAATAATAATAAAATATATTTTCATATAACATATGGGGAAATTTTTTCGCAAAATTTTTAGAAATCTTAATTTTTATTACAAAACACATTTTTAAAATATTACAATGAAACACTAAACCATGCTGCACTGACACAGAAAATAATATAAATTGTATTTGAATATTACGCCTAATTTTTACCAGAATTATACATAAACTTCTAGTTTGTAAAAATTTTATCTGTTCAACTAAAAACCGCTACAACTTTCGCTCCTCATACTATATGCATTCGAGCTATTTTAAATTTATACAAATGGATTTTAATGTGGCATAATTTTTATTTGTTTATTTATTTATTTATTTTTATTTATATATATTGAAGACCTAAAATCAAAAATTTTTGGTAATGGCCCATATATGTTGTTTGAACATAGCACAAGACTACACAGTGGTAAATTTTTATAATTTTTATAACTCTGCAATTTTTTAATTTTTCATAAATAATAAAGAAAATATATTCTTTAATATTATTTAATATAAAATTATTTTAAATATGTACAATAGGGCTATAACTTTTTCACACTTTTTGCGAATATCAAAAACGGCATAGTATAGTCGTGTAGAACATTAAAAGTTATTAATAAAAAATATGATAATTTTTTCGGATCATTAAAAAAGTTCACGCAGTCATCGGGCTGAAGTTTGAAAACAACCATTTTTATATCACGGAAATTTTAAAAATTATACACCTGATATTTGTATTAATTAATATACGTATCAATTAAATGCTATTTTGGAATTTATCTACTGCTTTAGATTTAAAAATTTTCCTACGGTTTACAATTCATCGCGCTTCAAAATTCGTTATATGTAAAAACCTGAGTAAAATAGCTTATGCTTAAAGCGTTATAAAAATATAAACAATGATCCGAATTTCATCACTAAATGCCTAGATTATTATCTTTTATTTTAAAAACTTTTATTTAATTTAGAAAGCATATAAATTGTTGCGTATTTATATATTATTAAATTTTGTTGTTCAATTAATAAAAGATGTCTTTCAAGAAAATTGTTTTAAATGTGCAAAAAAAAAAAAAATCTAAAGTCTGGCCAAAGCCTTTGAACAAATTTCAAGATAGCGTTAAAATTCAGAGAAATATTCCCGATGTCGACAAACCATTATATAAATTTAGCAAAATACCAAGCGAAAAAATTATAATTGAAAGATTACATGCTCTGGCTATTTCAAAGAAATCAAAAAAAGAAAGGTATGGTATAATTTGTAATGAACTCAACACTTTGTGGGATAAATTGAAGAATACGAAGAACTACAAACAAATTTTAGCTGACTATTGAAACACTTGAAGTAAAGGCAATTAAGTGGCGTGATGATATGAAGTTCTTATATGAACTCGGAGCCGTATTCAGGTACTTTCAAAACAACAACAAATTTCCCAAAATAAAGTTTAAAAGCATACCGCCACTTAGCAATGCTCGATGGAATTCAAGGGCAATTCTTGCTATTTTAGCTTTTTTTATTATTCCAAAATTCTATAAACTATACCCAATTTATATCTGAAAAATGTTACGATATTTGGTTTTCCGATCAGTGCTTCAATGAAGGAAATTACAAAGGCTTAGAACAATCAGTGACCCAATTTCAAAAAGCAAAGGCGTGTTTTGAAAGACACAAGGTAAAAAAGCCTTCAGCAATTCCTTTGCAACAAAGGAATAATATATGTGCAGAGAGAGCAATAAAAGTTGTACAAGATATTTATCCACTGTGTAAATCATCGCGAACATTAAACTTAAAGTTTATTTTATCCAATAGTATATAAATTTAAAACTACTAGGTAAACATAGAATAAATTAATATATAAATATTGTACAAATATAAAAAAAAAAAAAAAAAAAATAATAAAAAATTTTTCTAAAAAAATTTCTTGGAAGGTTTTAAAAATTTGCTTCCATGCGTGAGGTTTATTTTTCGCAAAACGACGGGAGACAGATGTTTTCATTACTAAAACACTCTTGGCCTCTCCGTGGTACTATGCCAAAAATTTGGTTATAGCCCTAATGTACAAACTTAGTTCTTATTTTAAAGTATCTGCAGATATAATTTAATTTGTTGGAGAAATGCTAATAAAACATTCATCGGGATCAAAGGTAATTTTTTCAGAGAGACATACAGACGGACATAGTAAGTTTTAGAATTACCCACAAATTTTCACAAATTTTCTTTATAATGAGTCACTTAAATTCCAAGATATTAGTAAAATTGTTTCAATAATTAAAGTATATAAAAGTTTTTTTTTTTTTCATATAAAAGTTTAAATATTTTGTTTGAAAAATTATAATATACCAAATATATTTAGTAATAACTGAGAAACTAATTGAATAATTGAGTTGAAAGTTTTTCTAAGATACCTCTGAGTTATAATGGTGAGCTGTTTATTTTGAAAGTCGCCTAAATCTCTTCATCATAAAAATCGAATTCGATAAAAAAATAAATAAATATTTATCTAAAAGCTCTGTACAAATACCATTTTTTCTCTATATTCTTACTAAAATATTAACAATTTTTTGATATAAGGACTATGCACGAAAAAATTGGTGCACACCTTAAAGGTTATAACCAAGTACCAGAAATTTATGCAAATGCATGTTTTTTGCTTTTACTCCTAGAAAAGAGTAAACTAAATATCTTTGCTTTAAAATGGCATCGATTTTTTAGTGAATATTTTGTTGCAAATGAATGCTTTTGCATATTTTGCCATAAATGCATAATTTTGTATCATATTTAAAAATATTTTTCGCGTAGAAAAAAATAATTCGGTGGGTTTTTGATAAAATGATTTAAATCGACATTTAAAAATTTTCAGAAGAGCTAAAAAATATAAGCTATTTCTCAAAAACTTACAATCAAAGATGGACGTTTATTATTGTAAAAGGTGCATCATCTGAAGGCTCCTTATTTATCTCGTATTAAGATGTGAAAAGAAACAAAGTAAATAATTTCGTTTCGGAAAAGTTTTGTCCTAAAATATTCGACAAAACAATATCACTGAAAATAGCTTTTGGTATCTGAGTCCTTGGATAGCCTAAAACATAGAGATAAATACAGACTTTCAGGGTCAAATTTCCAGTAATTTATCTGAAGGCAGAACATAGTTATGTATATGAAACATTTGTTTTGATTATCATATGTTTTTGTAAAACATCGAGAATTGATTAATTTTTTTATAGAAGCTACCTATTAGATTATTCTGTCTAGGAGCGCAATAAGCTGTATAGAGCTACCATTAATATCATTTTAGAAAAATCCATCTATCATCGAAAGAAGTGTTACCGTTGTAACAATTTTAAATTCAAACGGATAATCAATAAAATCTTTCCATATTATCAAAAATACATCCATCATATCTGTTGAAGTCGAGCGGTAATTTTCTATGTACAAAAGCTGAATTAAAATTTTGTTTTTCTTTATAAAAGTTAAGAAATAAGTGTATAATTTACTTTTTTTCAGGGCATATTTTAACAGTTTTAGTGAATTTTTTAAGCGCCTAAAGCACACTTTTTAAATGCAGGAACTTCATGTCATTGTTTATAACTTTTACCAGACTACAAAAAAATTAGTGCTATTAATTTGATTGTATTTGCTGTTATTGCAAGTAACTATGAGCTAAATTTTGTTGTAGTAGCGTAATTATTTTTTCATTAAATGGAAATTGAACAAAATTAACGAAAAGGCTTAATTTAAATTTATAATCTAAATACATGTCGACCATATAAAACAATGCTGGGGATACTGATCTGTAGTGAAATACAGTTTTCTGGAACATTAAAAAATATAAAGAATTCCAGATCACTAAAAGAAACTCTGGTTGCCGAAGAAAACATGGATTTTGAAGCTTAATGCTTTTCAAAATTATGAATTCTGTATAATGGACGATGAAATATATGTATGTTCTGGTGGATTTCTTTTGGTTAGAAATTTTATGTCGTAGATATTGTGAGAAATACCAAAAGCAGATAAATATCAAGTTTTCCGTCTGTCAAGACATTCTATTATAATCACTTCGTTCATAATAAATGGCTCCATTGACACAGAAAACTACGTGAATCTGTGACTCCGAAAAAGATCATTAGATCACAATCCAGAAAACTCAAAGTATTCCAATTGGCCTTTCATCACTGAAAAGGGGAAATTAAGCCATACCAAACATAATAACTGTCATTATGTACCAAACTGTTCAGTAGTGCGATTCAGTAATTTTTAACGATTCGACAATCGCAAAACTTGTCAATAGCATTTGTTGTTTGCAGTAAAGATTGTGTGATTCACTAAGTACTCTTAAACGATTGTATATAACTATTATTTCGTGTGGCAGCTCTCCAAGGAAATGCCGAAATAAAAGTATGGTTCAAAACCAAATAAAAAAGAAAAAACAAACAAATTTGAGATAAATCGAAATTTTTTTAACAGTTTTAAGATGGTAATTGATTAAATTATCTCTTTGATATTGATTAAGATGTCTTTCTGTTAATTGTTTTCTTAAAAATGACCACTACTCCTAAAAGAAGATTCGCAAACGTAGAAGCACGGTCTATAACCATGGAAGCACAGACTACCACAAAACAACGACAGAATCATTGGGTTGACTTTTTGGCTAATTTTTGTCAATATATTAACAACACAAAAATTTTTGTCTTTAAGTTGACGCAAACAAATATCGTTAAAAATGATAGAGAATAAAGAAATCGACAATTTTGTTGTTTACTAATTTTAACGATTCGATTATCGTTAAAATAGGTTACTGAATCGCACTACAGAACTATGTCTTTTTGAAAGGTATTGGCTCTAGAAAAAAGTAATTTAAAGATTCGGCCAATGGTTTTTATAAGCAGAATTTTATGCCATAGTTTTTTCGTGCGCAGTCCTTACAAGACAAACAGAAAAAAGAAATTATAATAGAATTATTCCAAAGATAATTTAAACATTTTAATACTTAATTTATATATTTAATACTTAATATTTACAAATTGTAGGAGATATTGGGGTAAACTGGAGCATACTTTAATCTTGCTATAATAAAATACTAACCAATAATCTTTTGAACCCTCTAATGTACAGTGGAGTGGAATCGAAATTTTTTGGAAATAAATCTCGACTGGTTGGATCAACATAAAGTTTCGCACAGGCGTAGCAGAGGAGTGTACCATTTTAAGTTTACAAAGAAGACCTGCCATACTCTTCAGGAGCGGAGCTATTGGGGCTCAAAATTCGATATCTTTGACATAGAAACTTTTTCATCGCTTACCCAGCTCTTGTTTCTTATCCAATTTCAAATATTTTTACACGATCTTATAGATATCGAAAGGCTTCTGTGCCATTAATCTCTTATATTTTTTAAGTTATTTGCATTTAAGAATTTAGCTATCTTAATTTTATAATATCTTGGTTCAATAAAATTATCTATCGAATAAAAAAAAAGTAGAAGTCGATATCTCTTCTGGGTCCAAAAATAAACGATTTTGAAATTTAAAACTGGAAAAATTATGATTTGTTGTGTTTTTATCTGAAAAGTTGTCTACACTCTTTTTTCTTTAAAATAAAATTTTATTTAAGAAAATATAATAATTTGAAACTTTTCTTTTCATTTTAGCCTACATGTTCTAAATTCTAAAAAAAAACTATTTCTGCAAACGAAATGCAGTTTCGAAAACAGTTATGTGTATCAAAAAGTTTGCAATGGTTTTTTCTAAACCTGTAATAAATGCGGATTTTATGGGCTAAATTCAAAAAAAAAAAAAGAAATATATTTTTTGGATTTTCGTCGTTTTTTTAGAAATTGGGATTCCTTTTACAAAAATCTGAAATTTGTCTCCACTTTACCATTTTAAATGATAAAGTGGTCAAATATTTATAGCTTCTCAAAAATCCAATTTTTTAAACAAAATTTTACCTTAGTTACAAAAATCAGAAAATTTTTTTCTCTTTCTAGCTGATATAATTCTTAATTATATACAAAAAAGAATGAAGTCAACATCTTTTATATAACTAAAATTTTAAATCATTTTAAAATCTAATATTTCCAAAAAATTGCACTTTTTGCGTATTTTAGCACAAACATAACTTCTAACATTGGCTGCGGAAAGTTACGACTTTTTAACATCCACAATAGTACTCGTACAATATTTTTGGAATATTTCGCGACATATTAAATTTTAAAGAAACGTGGTTTTGGTCCAATAAAAGATGTTGACTTCATTCGTTTTGTATATAATTAAGAATTGTATCAGCTATATAGAGAAGTTTATATGAAAAAAAATCTTTAGTTTTTATAATTTTCGTAATTAAAGTAAAATTTTTGTAAAAAATTATATTTTGGAGAAATTATAAATATTTGATCTTTAATAAAAGCCTGGTTTGTTAAGATATCTTAACGAAATTTGCAGCGATTATTCACTTTATCATTAAAGTGTAGAAAAAGTTAAGATTTCTGTAAAAAAAAACCGACAAAAATCCCAAAAATGGAAGTTTTTAAAATTTTTTCCATAAAGTTCATATGCATTGCAGAGTTCGAAAAAAGTGTTGGCAAGCTCTTTGGAACAAATAAATATTTTCGAAACTGCATTTGGTTTGTAGAACTAGTCTTTGGGATTTTGGAATATATAGGCTAAAGTAAACATTTTGATTTAAAATAAGTCAATTTCGGGAACCGGACAAAAATATTGGGATATATATTGGAAAAACTGAATTTCAAATTCAAATAACTTGAAAACTATAAACGATAAATAATACATAAAAGCTTTATTGAGGGCTTTAAAAAGATGTAAGAATTGATGAAATCGGATAAGAAACAAACATTTGGCAAGCCATGAAAAATTTACTCTGTCAGAGGTATCCTATTCTGAGCCATAATAGCTCCGCTACAGAAGGGCCTCTCTTCTAAGTTTAAAATCGTACACTCCTCTGCTACGACTGTGTGAAATTTTGTATAAATCCATCTAGCCAATTGGAAGTTACAGAATTATTTCTAAGAAATATTGATTTTGTCCCACTGTGCAATGGAACTGTTATATAGAATAGATTGCTGTCTAACGTTTTATATAAAAGCAATAAGATTATTTTTCGTCTTTTTGGCTTATTATTTACGTTTTTTCAAATCAAATATTTTTCGGTAAAAAAGTAAATGCTGAGGTAAAGTGGAAAGTATTAAAGATTAAAAATGTTAAGATATTTAGCGTTTATCAGATATGTTTAAATTATTTTTATATTTACGAGGCTGGAAGAGTGTAAGCATTTCAATAAGTAAAAAATAGACAGATAACAAATGACAAAACTATTTGGAATAATCTAATTCATAAGTGGAATAAATTGCTATAATCTTGCACACGTTAAGTGCGCAGACCATTGACATGTGTTTTATCATACCAAATATGTAATTTTACAGCACCCACTCTAAAATCAAATGTAATCGTGCAATTTGGTTCTAGAAATTTTTAGTCTTATCGCTGTGGAATTTATTGCTTTTATTAAAGTGTTACATTTTTGATCTGTTTTATTAGATTTTCTTAAATATTTTGATTAAAGCAATTATTTACTATATTTGCAGCAAAATTTCAAAAGATATATGAAAAATTTTACATCGCATTTTACTCCAATACATTTTTACCATAATGCCCCAGTTTTATAATTTTTACATCAAGTAAAGGTCTGTCAAATTAGTATGTTTTTGGGAAAAAAATATTTTTGTAGTTGAAAAATTAAGCTTTCAATTTTGTATTCACTGATTTAAAAATGATCTTAATGATCTTATCTTCATCAAAAACATCAATAATTAGAAAAAACTTTTTAAGTATATTTTATTTGCTTGCGCTCGAAAACTATAAAAGTGAAGGTTTTAAGGACGAAATATAATTTAGAAATATAGTTCAATAATGGCAAACATATACCGTTTGCCATTATTGAACCGTTTTTGTAAAAAATACGCGAAAAATTTAAATTTTCTTTACTATCCCATACGCCTATTGTGGCGTTCTCTATTAATAAAAGCTTTCTCTATTAATATTTCCCTATTAATAAAAGTTTAATTAATTTTAACATTTTAATATGAATATATGTGAAAGATATTTGGAAAATTTCAAAAATATGTTCACATCTGCTTTCCTTATGTTTATTTCATTTAGTTTACAAACATTTCCTTAGTAAAATAAATATTTCATATATTATGAATAAAATGAATTTAATTGCGGTTTTAAATCAGATAAGAAATCAAAATAAAATCCTGTTAGTTAACATACTCATATATATATATATATATATACGAATATTTTGTTTATATATAGATCACATCTATAATATCATAAAATAAATAATTCAAATAATAGAAAAACATTATACTAAAAAATTCTACTAAAAAAAAGAAAAGAAATTCATTCATCAAGTAGAATACTGGTGCTTATAAATGATGCATTACAGATTATTTCATACGTTTGGTTAAAAATTCAAAATCCAAACACGTAAATAAAAAATAAAAGATTACGTGTTCTCCTTTTTTGAAAATAACAAAATCGATAACAAAGTATATAATATTCAATGAAATTTATTATTTAATACAAATCAAGCGAATCGATATAAAATAATACAATATAAAACAAAAAAGTGATCAATATTTTCACACATTTGTATAAAAATTAAAACGGCAGATTCGTGACGCCTCAGGTTTGTTATGAAAAATAAAATTGATAAATTAAAACAAACAAATTACAAAGTAATAATATTGACAATATATAGTACGTTGTACAATAGTTGGGGAATACGATAACGAAATGAAAACAGTTAATGTAGAATTACAAGAATTTAAATTAAAAGAAATAACATATTTAAATATATTTATATGTAGATCACTATAAATAACATGTTTCAGTGTAAGAAAATATTTCGCAAAGCTACTTACATAAAACAAGTTCGTGTCTTAAATCTTTTGTTTTGTTTCCTTTTTTTTTACTTAAATATGTAAAATGTATATTATTTTTATATTTAAGCGAATTTAAAATAATTTCAAATGAATATTTATGTCAGATTATAATTTAAATATTAAATTAAAGATAACGACGTAAATGCAAAAATATAAATATTTAAATAATTTATTAATTACAATAAAATTTAAGTAATAACAATACTTAATGATTATTTTAAAAACATACTTGTTAAACGATTAAATACTATATGAAATAAAAATGCCATAAGATTCTTAAGTGGTAACTTGATTTGTCATTAAAAAAAACTTTATTCACATGTATACGTACGACGTTTCGCTTGTTTGCTTCGTTTATACAAATATGGACACAGCTGAATTTATGAAACAATAACAAATGTGAAATGTGAAATATAATTAAATCACTAGATTTCTATATAGATAATCGACACTTGTGTAGCCATAATGTCTTGCTTAGCATATGAGTGATCATTAACTATAAAATTGTTTTATTATTATTTTTTTTTCTTTCGAACAATGATTTTGAATAGAATATATTTGTGAAAAGAAACCTGTCTCTGAGGGTGGTTTAATTGATTACAATACTTGAGTACTTAATTGTGGGAAAATAAGTTGATACACTAGTTTTTAATGTGAACTATGCCAAAATGATTTACATTATTTGGGTATTTTAAGTTGGAGGATAAGGTTTACTGGATGTATAAAGAATTGAAGTGTTTGAAAGAAAAAAAAATATATATTAAAAATATTTTAGAAAAGTACGTCCTCTTATTTATTGAGATAGTGTATTTCATTATACTAGTCTGAATTTTTAATAGTGGATTATTTTTGAGAACTTTAATAAAATATAAATTGACTCCCAAATCAATAGCTTTTAATCATATATATGTTTAAATTGTACACTGCATTGTGAACTTAACAAGGAAGAATTAATATTGCATCAGTGTCAAATTATTAAGTTAATTATGTATTTAATATTGTGTGTTTAAAAGTTGTAAGCGAATGTCGACACTGTAAATTGTCAATTTAACTACAACTGTTGTTGACATATTTTAACAGTGAGAGGAAAAGCTAAGCACAAAATCGACATGATATCTGTGAAATCTTGACATGCAATTTGATTGAAAGTTTATATAAATTAACAGATAGGTAGATAGACATTATATTACAGAATCACTAATTAAAAAAAGTTTTAAAAGTGCTCACTCTTTTAGCAAAAGAGAAGCTGAACTAATTTTCAATATGCTATCTTTAAATTTACGGCATGTATTTTGATTGAAAATTACAGAGACAAATGGGTTTATGGATGGACATTATTAAGTTAAATAAAAAAATAATTTTTAAGTCAATTTTCGTACGTAAAGATGGACTATATAAAAATACAAATATAACATCATTTAAAACTATATTCAACTTAAAGTTTTTGGTTCTTCTAGTATTATTAAGCAATCTTGTTGAATTTTCTTCAGTATATAATAAATTTAGTCAAGTCTTCGTTGAATTGATTGAAGCAATAATATACACATTCATACCTCAATACCTGGCCCATACTTCAACAGATATGACTACAAGCTACTATACTACTATTGTATATAAATATTGGAAAGCCAAAGTTTTACACCTTGACTACCAATTACTTTAAATTTAGAATATATAATGAAGAGCTAGAAGATGTCTAATCTTACATATACCTGGGCTAAATTCCCCAAAAAGTTCTCATTAGCTTTTGAAATTTTCTTAAAAATATTTCTTCATTTTTGAACTATAATTTCTTTGTGAAGAAGCATTTCTGAATTTTTGTATCTTATACGAAATTTTAATTATACCTATAAGATTTTTAATTATATTTTCATGTTTAATGAAGTATATCAAAAACAGTTACAATAATCGATTTAGTAAATTCATAAAATTAGTTATTTTTGATTTGTAGAAAGAAGTGCAGCAGGCGAAAATTTTTATTAAATATAAATAATCTTCGATTTCTTGTGCGAATAAAAATACAAAAATGCTGAAATATATGATTTTGTAAAAATAAAATTAGTAATAGCAAATAATAAATAATTTTCTTCGTATTATTTTAGCCATTTTAAGGCAATTTTAAAAATCAAAAAAAGGCTAGAAAAAGCCAGAAGCTAAAACGAAAAAGTTGAGATTAAAAGCAAAATAAAAGGCCTAGATTTATCTTTAAAAATGTTAAACTAGCAACACTGCTTGCGAGAAAATATTACTAACACCCAAACTTAAATGAATTGATTGAATTTAGCGCTCTTTTTAGATCAGTTTATAAATTTAAATCTGATTTTTATTACAACCGAAAGATTAAAAAGTTCATATTTTTGATTTATTATTATTATATATATTTTTTTTTTAATATTTTATCTTTAGAAAAAATAGTGAAAAACTGGTGTTTTTATTACAGAAGTAAGCGGTAAATTTTATGTACATTTAAAATTACACATTCGTAGCAGATTTTTTCACTTTTATCTTCGGTTAGATTTTTTAATTTTTTTTTTTTGCAAAACCTTTGATTTAGTCGCATTTCCTAAAATAAATGGAAACATGTTTGGAAGATTCTTTAAAATTGCTAATAAATCCTTTATTCAATGGGATTGGGAACATGGACAGACACCTCAAATGAACATTTTAAACAAAATAATTCTGAAGGTATATTTGGGCATATCGAAATGAAATAAAAAAAATTGTTTTAGTTTTTGGTAAACACTCGAACACTAATAAAAGTAATAATAATGTTCTATGGTAAAAAATGTATTTTTTCTGGTGAGAAATATTCTCACTTCCAGGCACCCGAATACTTTTTAATTATAACCCACACCACCATAGATGGTTGGAATATTATGTGTTTGTACTAATATTTGTGACGCACAGGAAAAGACATGCAATCATTGTAACCCAACTTAAAGTATACCAGTCGACTAAAAGGCACTTTTTGAGTCGATCTAACGATGTCCGTCCATCCGTCCGTCTGGCTGGCTGAATTGTGCAAAAAGTAAAGGTCGTAATTTGGAAGATAATTCAATGAAATTTGGTTCTTGGCACAAGGATGAAGCCTATTGAAATTGGTTATGATCGGTCCATTATTTCTCCTAGCCCCATACAAATGTCCTCCAGGAAAAGGGATTTAACGCCTTAAATATAGCAATATTTTAATGAAATTCTTTTATTTTAACTTTTATTTAGCTTAATCAAATATAATTATATATAAATGAAATATTTTTATAAAATCAACATCACTATTTCAAATTTGGTTTTGTTTACATTATTTTTGTTGAAACTTTGTAAAAATTTAACTATTTTACTAATTTTTTTTGTCAAAATGCATAATTTTTAACCAGGATTTGGTGCATTATATTAATGGTACCTTAGTCTAAGACTTGTACGTCTGAATGTACTACTCTGAATTATGTGGAAACACAAACAACGAAAAAGTCAAGCGTATGTGATTATGGCGAACATTTGGTTGAAATGCGGCTGGAATATTGGTATTTTAATCCAAAACAGGAAAAATAAACTTTTTCCTGTTTATATTTATGACTATATTACAAAATAACTTAAATAGAATATATGTACATGCAGAAAATATTATCCTATCCCGGAATTCAATTTAAACGTTTTTAAATAGCTAAATTGGAGTATTTTTTATTTCGGTACGAATCTTAATATCTGGAGATTTAAAAATGTGACCTTTCAGTCAAAAATTTACGCATGAATGCAAAAAATGATTTTTCTTGAAATATGTATATAACGGAAATAATATTAAAAGGCGGAGGGCGGATCAATAAGTCCGTGACTTTTCGAACTTCCCTCGTAGTTATATGAAATGCAACAATATACCCATCAAGTACCACCTGTTAATAGAATTTTGAGCAAGTGTCGTCATTTAGGAAATAGGATTTTTTGAGGTCTATTTTAAGGATTTGTTTGGTCAATAATTACATCGTTGGAGCTGAATCTCTTTCCACCGAGCCATTTCTTTAGGTTTGGAAGTAGGAAGTTGTCACTAGGGGCTAAGCCCGGAAAATATGGCAGATGAGGTACCAATTCGTAGCTCAATTCATAGAGTTTTGCCATTGAGACTGCACACGTGTGCACCCGCGCATTATTTTGATGAAAAATACAATTTTTCTTGGCCATATGGGGTCGTTTTTTTTTTAAATCCTCATTACATCGTTCTAATAAGTTGGCATAATATTCGCTGTTTTTTTATTTTTCCCTTTTAAAGGTAATCGATGTGGATTATCCCGCGTGCATCCCAAAAAACTGTTGCCATCACCTTATTGGCCGACAAACTTACCTTGGCCTTCTTCGGAGCAGGTTCACCCGGAGAAACCCATTGTTTAGACTGCTGCTTGGTCTCCGGAGTACAATAATAGATCCATGTTTCGTTCAGAGTTACAAAACGTCGCAAAAACTCATTCGGATTGCGGTTAAACAACTACAAACAATCCTTCGAAGTTGTCACACGTTTACGTTTATGGTCAAGAGCAAACGCGGCACCCATCTTGCAGACAACTTTCTTAAACCCAGCTGATCATTTAGAAGTGAAACCACACTTTCACTCTTCGGTTGACCAACCCCATATCGTGGATGTTTTCTACATTTTCAGGTGTACTGTATGATTTAAATAGCTGTTAAACGCAAAGTAAATGACGACACTTGCTCAAAATTTGACAGTAGTCTGCTAACAGGTGGTACTTGATGGGAATAGTGTTGCATTTCATATAACTACAAGGGAAGTTCGAAAAGACACGGACTTATTGATCCGCCCTCGTAGCTACGAAGTAGAGTCGAACATACTTTAAAATATTTAAAGTTAATAAAGGTTTTCTAAAGGTGCATTAAGCGAACTTTAAGGAATTTTTGTTAACAATGCTTAGTAAAGCTGTATTAATTTTTTTTTTTGTTTTTTGAATACCGCTGTAAAATTATTAGTGAAGGTTTGAATTATTGACGAAAATTTTAATTTTTGGTAAGAAATTTTAAGTGAAACATTTTTTTGGGATGTTTTTAATATTTAAAAAGGATGAAAAAAGCTTTTCAAAAAGAAAAAATCCGAAGTTTAAAAGCCCACAAAATCGAAATTCGAACAAATTTTGCAAAATTCTTCTCGGTTTTGATGATATACTTTTAACAATTGAGGAAATATTTACGATCCAAAATTTGCTACATAGTGTGATTTTTTGGGAATGATTTATTTATTTTTTAACTATCCCGTCTCAAATTCTACCTTCATTTTTAATTTGTTAATATAAAACCAAGTAAAGTGTTTCCTTAAATCGCCGTCAACCTACCCCAAATTTCAAAAAAGTTTTCCTATAAAATTTTAAAAGTTTTATAAACGATAATTTGCCATCATTGAAATGTATTTCAAGTATATAAATTAATTTTATTTACTTATTTTTTTAGAAATTTGAGTAAATTTCAAGAATTTCATCTACAAAGACTTTTGCAACTGTAAATAAAGTGTACTCTTAGATCGTCTTCAATCAATTTCTTAACTTTTACCAGTTTTCTCACGAATAAAAAAATATTTAAATATAGTTTGTTAATATGGAGGTGCTTATGATCATTTTCACCACAATTGTTCAATTTCAACTCATACTTATGTGGGGGTGTTTAAAGACAAAAGATATTAAACAAATAAAATGTATTTATTAAAATAATAAAATTTATGTAAATGTGCTTTAACTTGAACAGCAATTAATATATCAACGCTTAGCAAAAAAAAAAAAAAAAAGAAAGACATATATTTTAAAGGGAAAATTAAAATGTTTATAGGGAAGAAAGTTTTTTCGAACACCCGACAAATCTCATAACCTCCGATTTCGCTGAAATTCGGTATACACAGTCACTATGTCAATACAAAATTTGAAGTTCATCAAAATTTTCAAACTGTTAGTGTAGTTTTTATCGCGGTTCGAAGTTCACTTTCTTCAGATATTTTTTTTTAAATACATGAATTTTAAATTAATGCCTAATAAATCTAGTATTTAATAATTTTTATAAGAACGCCATTTTTGAAAACAAAAGGATATTGAAATCAATATTCGTCATTGTATCAAGGATATTTAAAAAATCATGTTTTCAATTTTTATAATTTTTCTTGAAAAATGTTCCTTAAATGTTGTGAACAACATGTAAAAAATTGTGATTGGGAACATGAGGGGATGCTGAGAAAATTAATTCTTAGTAAAAAATTTTTAATTTTTTAATGTATTTTTTTTTTGTGTATGAATAGATTATTCCGAAATCAATATAGTATAATGAGTGTGTCCCAGAAGTTTGGATTTCCATTGCAATGAAAAAAAAAAATCATATTTTATAAAAATGATTAAAAAAACATAAATCGAAAGTGTTATGGTCAACGCAAATTGCATCTATTCAAAATTTGAATAATTTTTCAAATTCTTTAGTTGAAAACGACAACAATACTATTTAAACACAGTTTGAATTGTTCTAATCTGTTAAATTATTTTCGAGGTATTGTTGTTTAAAGTTGCATACTTTTTTATTTTTTTAAGTTTTTTAAAATATCAATAGTTTTTTGATAAATTTTACAATTTTTGCAAAACTACGACAATAACTCATTAGAAGAACTCAGATATTCGTCATCAATCTAAATAGTCAGTTAGAAATTACCGATTTATAATCAAAATATTTTCATTTGGCTGCACTGAGAATCCTGGTTTTAAGGATTATTTTTTAAAGTTATTTGTACTATTTCTCCGAGATATAGTTATTTTCTACAATTTTTCAACTTAATAAAATAGTATCGCTATTAATAAGCTGAAATTTTTAACGTTTTTTTTTACATATACAAATGTTTTCATTCAAAAAACATTGGAAATTTTAAAATTATTTCTGAAATAAATGATTGTTTTTTTAGTAAATATTAATTTTTGCATGGTCTCACACTAATTTTTTTATATATAATTGTCAACAGTTGAAGGAATATTTTAAATAAAAATTATAAAAATGAAAGATATGATTTTTTAAATATCCTTGATATAAGGACGAATATTGATTTCATTATCCATTTCTTTTCAAAAATAGCGTAGTTATAAAAATAAATAGAAACTAGATTTAATAAATATCAGTTTGAGTCAAAGTTTGTTGGAATCAGACAAGTGAGTCTGAAGATATATTTATTTAAATTTCGTGTCTTTAAAAGAAAATCTGAAAAAAGTGAATTTTGGACCGTAATTACAACGAAACTACAACGAATTTGAACATTTTTAAGAACTTTAATTTTTGTATTTTCGTAAAAAGTCTGTATGCCAAATTTTATCACAATCGGAGGTGTTGTTGTTAAAATTGTGTTTTCTCCCTATAGAAAAATTAAATCAAAAAATATGATATAAAATAAAACATATTTTGTTTAATTTTGCTACATATTTAACGGTTATTTAAATAATGGAGCATAATTAATTTTTTGTAACAAATTTTAAATAAATTAATGAAGCACCAATAAATTTTAATGTTTAATCCAGTTTGCTTTGTGCAATCGACGCTGTTGAAAGTAATAAAATGTATTTATTTTGGTCAGCAATTTTTAATGCTAAACAAAATAAAAAAAAACACGAAATAAATGTTAAACAGTTTATTTAATCTCAACTGAATTTAAAGTATTTCTTTCGTTCAAGACTGTCGGCTTTGATTTAGTGAATTCGATATTTGAAACCATCGAGATGACACTAGAGGCGTCAACATCTGCATTCACATTTATTACCATTAACAATAACGAAAGCACTATCCATATCTTGGTGTGTACTTAAACATCTGCTATTTGGAGATAATGCAGAAAATAATGTAGAAGTGCTTTATAGCATTCAAATGCACATTTAAATTAATCTCTACTCTTATGCACTGTCATCGGCTACTGTAAATAAATATTTTATATTTTTCTTTTTTTATTCTCCTTATGTTTAATACGTACTATATATTTTTATACATTTAAATTAAACTATAAAAATTAATATCTTTCTCTAAAGTGTTTAAAATTTGAAAAAAGCGAAAAAAGAAATATCATCACCAAACATAGCAGCATTCAAATGCGTTGTAATCCATGACAAACTCTCCTCTGTCTTGTATTTGTGATACGTAAAATTTAACATCTTTAGTGTCAATTGAGGAATTTAAAATCAGGATCTTTTGGATTGAAATTACCGTTTTATATTTTATATAAAATAAAAACATAAATACCTGATGATTTCGATTGAGATCTTATTGTTAAGAAGTCTAGTTTGAAAGTTTACTGATGTTTAAAAATTGAAATATTTTTAACTATTAGCTAAATTTTTTATTATTAGAAACTGCAATAATAAAATATTTGTATTGTAAAATATTGGTATTTGTATACCAAAAAAAAGTTATTAGAATAATAAAATATTCATCAAGTTTCACATTAAAATGGACAGCAATCGGATTTAATATCTACGTTATCAATAAAATTCACTACAGACATTGACTATTGAAAGTGTTTCTCAAACCAAACAATTATAAAGTCATGACCCTTTCCGTTCCAAAAATATGAGGGTTTAAGGAGCGAAAATGGTAAAAACTTTACAAAGTTGTACAAGTTTAATTGCGTATTAAAGACAAAAATATTATCTTTATAACGATATGTATATAGAATCTACATGTCAAAAGTTCAAAGGTCAAAGTTAGATATATAAAAATCAAACCAATATATCTCAGAAACGGTATTTTTAAAATTCTAAAAAAAATATATATAACGTTGACATAACTCTTCCCCTTATGCATGTAAAATTTCAAGGTGTACACTCATTTAGTTTAGAAGATTTGGATCAAAATAAAATCTAATTAGTAATAACTTCTGAACTATAAACAATAAAGTAATCATTTTAGTATTATTTTAAAAATAAAGATACTGGCTTCGAAATGATATGTAGTAAGTTAATATAATTCGAAAGTTCAAAGGTCAAAATTAGACTAGTAGAAATTAAACCATTGTATCTTCAAAAACGATATTTTTAAAATTCTTAAATAAAATTATGTAATGTTAACACAACTCTTTTCCATACTCGTGTAAAATTCCATGTTGGACACTCCTTTGGTTTAGAAGTTATGTAATAAAATAACAAAATTTATTTTTTTTTAAGTAAGATTTCATAAAAAAACATGCCTTGAAATTAATTTCTGTAAATAATTAAAATTATAAATACAAAGAATTGTCTTTTTACCATATTTTTTTTCATAACTCCTAAACCAAAGAGTGTTCAATTTGAATTTTGGCACGAGTATAGAATAGAGTTAATTTATATATATTTTTAAGAATTTGAAGATATCGTCTATTGAGATACTCTGCTTTGACTTTATATCATCGATTTTAACCTTTGAACTTTCGAAGTAAATAAATTTTATACATGCCACTTCAAAGTAAATATCTTTTTCCATTAAATGAAATAAAAATCAGAATTCTACACTGTACAGTTTAGAAGTTATAAGCTATAAAGTATGTACACTTTTGGACAAAAATTCGAGAGTTTTTTCATTTTTAAAACTTCATATTTTTGAACCGGAATGGGTCTTCAGTGTTAAAGTTTGTGATGTTAGCAACACTTGCAATAGGTAATATCTGTAGCAAATTTTATTAAAATCGGAGGTAACAAATCCGAAAATGCCTGTTTTTTCCATTTTGATATGGAATCACTTAAATATTTATTGTGTACTATTTAATTTATTAATTTTAAAAATAAATATCATTTATTTTGATAATCACATAAAATAATATATTTTTAAGTTTAACAGTCTTAATTTAAGATACTACGACTTGTCAGGATACATTTGATGTTAAGTGACAAGTAACTGCTTAATTTGCGTAAAAAACTGTATTTTTTTTAGCAATTAGGGTTTTCAAAATTTAACATCAGTCTATTTAATGTAATAATTATAAGGTTTAATAAACTAAGGACTGGGCACTAAAAAACTTTTACAATGTATTCTTCTATAATTATTTAATAAACTTAAGACCGAAGGCAAAAATTAAAAAAAAGGTTTATAAAAATCTTATTCTAGTAGTTTAACAAATATATTAAAATTAGACATATAAGTGAAGTGAACACGATCAAATGTACAGGTGCGAGACATACGCAGACGTTGAACACACGCCGTTTAGGAAATACGATAAAGGATCGTATTTGGTTTGCATAATTGTGCAACGTGGGAATGGAATGATGAAATATTAGATTAAGTTATAGAGTAAATTATAAAGAATTATAATATTGCTTTTAGAGTTAGTTTTACTTGGAGAATCGACGTAAACGGTCGAGAATAAAATTTTAAGGAAATTGAAGTGCTTCATTTAACAATGGACAGTTGTAGTCTACTATAAAATTATTTTTCTGTGAGAGTGTACAAGGAAATGGTTAACTTTTATATTATAGAAATGAGATGTAAGTTTGTTTGTTTATTTGTTAAAGGCTAATGTTTGATCTCGATCACATTTTATGCCTATATCTAAAAAATTAATTATTTCAATTTTGCGCGTTATTATTGAAGCGATTTACATGCAACTTGATATAGTGCATGTACTGGAGGATGTTATAGGCTATATTGAATCTCGATCAGATGCCAAGCCTATATTTTACACCCACTTTTTTAAACGCACAAACCGCTGAACCGATTTTCTTAAAATATAATATTTATGATATTTTATTTTCGATTGGTGCACGGGGAGTGGTACCCTCCCATACAAAGCAAATATTAATTATGGCATATCTAAAGAACTATTATAGTGAGAGCCCTTAAACTATTTTCTTATCATATTGCATTGATGAAATGAAAATGGGGCGATTATTTCCAAGGGGAGTAGTAGCCTTATATATTAGTTTTCGCATATCAAATATTAGTTTTCGCATATCTAAATGAGTATTTCAGTGCAAGTCTTACAAAGTTGTAAATATAATTTTCACATCAAATTTTGAATAGGGCAGATAGATCGAGGAGGAGTACTAATTCCATATGATGTAAAAAAATTATCGCAACAAATGCGGCAGTAAAGAGGACTGGGATATCCTAATTTTTCATATAAATGGGCCAAAGAGCTGATAAGATGAATTATTTGGGAAAGAATTTGCTCTACATTATTTTTCTAAATAATTATTTCAATAGATTAAGAAGATTTCATAATTAATGTTATTTATAAGTTTTACATATATTACCAAGTCTATTCGGTTAATCGAATAATTTGCCATTAATCGGTTACTCGCCGATCAACTTTTAACCTCGAATAATTACTTGTCGAATTAACCGATTAATATGAAAACACAAATAATTGGACATCCTAATATCTACAAAACATATAACTTTATTTTTAGAAAAAACGGGCTATCCGTAAGTTTTTAAAAGAACACGCATTAACATACCTAAACTTGAAACACACCCAAACCCATTCGCTCTTAATATATTAAGAAATAATAGCCACATACGCTTAAAAATAAGAATTACGTCAGGCCTGAGCCGTATATAAAATCCGTGAGAAAAGATGTTTATCGTCCGCCACTGGTTGGACCAGATAAATTATAATTTTTAGATTTAAGATTTGAAAACTTATTCTTAGTTATATTTTTAAAGAAGATACAATAAATAAATACAAATATTAATAGAAAAAGTTAATAAATCCTAGACGATCGAATTGCAAAAATATTTAAAAATTTGTGAATGAAACAATTTTCATACATTTAATTAGAGTTTTGCAGATAGCACTTTTTGAACATTTTAAACTGTTTTCTAAAAGGCTACACTTAAATTAAATTTATTAAGTCTTAAATATAATATTGTAAAAATAATGCATATAATATATAAGTATTTTACAAGAGAAAATATTTACCATAAAGATTTTTATATCCTAATTTATGGAAAATTATCAAAACCATTTGCTAAGCATATAGAACTTTATTTAACTTTTTTCTATATGCTCCCAATTTAAATGCATTGGCGTATGATAAAAGTAAACTAGTTAAGGTAATAAAGTAATATATTTTATGTATTCTTATTTTAAATCATTAAATTGAAATGGATAATTTAATGGTAAGTAGTATTATAATAATAAACCATTAGTAAATACTATAATCCTAATAACGTAAACTTATTTATTTTCGTTTTTTTTTTTCGAAAACTTCTATTTTTTATTTAACACATATCTAGAAACAAAAAAAAAAAAAAAAAAAAAAAAATAAAAAACAATTTTAAAATCCACATTATAAGATATGAAAGCATTTTTTTTATAAACGAATATATTTCTAAACAACTTTTTAAACGTCTATAAATGACAATAATTTAACAGGCTATTAACGCTTTTTTTCTATAACCATTCAGCTTTTCTATAGCAATCAGCTAACAAGAGAACAAAAAATTTACTTATAGTAAGAAAGATTAGGAGACAAAATAATAACACGTGCTGAAAATATCACCGACACAAAAGATAAAAACAATCAATGGAAATATAACAAGTAAGAGATTTATTTTTGGTTGAATACGAATGTTATTGTAGGCTACTAAATAAATGTTTTTGTTTAGGGCTTAAAAAATGGTTCTTTTGAATTGCCTTGTTTGCTGATGAACTAAATACAAAAGGTTTAAGTATGGAATTAAGAATTCAAAATGAATGTTTTTACACTCAGAGAAAAAGTATAGTTACAGCACTGTTACGATAACAATATAATATTCTTATTGTTAATTTTCATTAATTTTAATAATACTGTGTTCATGATAATAATGTTTTTATTTCAGTTTTATTATTCACTGTTTCACTCAATCAAAATTTTAATATAGTTGACTACAAAAATTGCATATTTTTGAATATTTTTACCAGAAACACAATTAATATATAAAATATCATTATTTCTACAACCATAACAATAAAATATTATAAATGACTATTATACGTGTGCTTTTTACAAATATGGTTGAAAAAATCATAACTTTTCTGTTTTCAAATATATTTTGTTTCTAATGTTGTTTTTCAACTTCATTAAAATTCTCATTTAGTTTAAATATGAATGAATATAAATAGACAAGGTTTGGTTATATTTGGGGTTATTCTAACTTATTACTAACTACTAATAATATCAAATAGTTTAGTTAATAAAAAATAACTTAGTATTATCTTGCACAACATATGATAATACAAATAAATAATTTATAAAAATTAATGAATGAATAAATACTGATTGATCATTATAAGATAGATATGAATAATTAAATAAATAATATTGTAAAACTGAATCGTAATATGATGAAATCGGATCATAATATGAGAAAATTTTATTATAATGTAATAAAAGCGGATCATAACGTAATAAAACATTTAAAAACAAAATGCAAAAACTCGGATCATAATATGGAAAGTTATTATTCACGACCATACAAATTTTTAAAGCAAGCGTATTATTCAACCGTAACAATTTTTACTAGGACCATATTTTTTCTCCGCGTGTTAAATAATACCACAGAGTGATAGATATTTGTAAAGTAATGCAATTCTTAGGTATATTAAACTTGCATAGATTTATGTTTATATATGATTTGCTACAGTGTAAAAATTTTTTTTCTCAAATTCTACCAATTGAAACGATCCAGCCCTCCAAATAATATATGAGATGTTACAAATATTTTGATTTAATTTATATAATCCCGCTCTAATATGCTTAACTAGTCGAACATGTTTAAAAAAAAATTAACTATTAGAACAAATTTCAGCATCAATGAATTTTATGCAAATTTAAAATAGAAAATTGATAAGACAGGAAGAAATTGTTGTACATACAAGAACAAAAACACTGGCATGAAAGACAATGAAAATTATGCACAGAGATGTTGCCAGCATGTACTAAGTAGAAGAGTGCAATAGTCAGAGATGTGAAATGAAAGGATTCTCTAAGACTGTGGCTGTCATCCACTTCATTGTTAGGTCTATAAAATAGTTTATTGTATGATCTATAGATTTTTCTATAGTCTGGCCTATAGATTGTTATATAGTCTGCTCTATGCATTATTTTATAGTTTGGTATATAGGCTAGTTATATTATAGAAAAGAGTAGACTAGTTATAGTCCGCTCTGCAGACCAGTCTATGGTCTAGTGTATAGTCTAATCTATAGTCTGGTCTATAATCTAGTCTATAGTCTAGTCTATAATCTAGTACATAGTTTAGTCTATAGTATTGTCTCTAGTCTAGCCTTTAGTCTAGTCTATAATCTATAGTCTAATGCTAATAATTTACTCTGTAGTCTAGTCCAGATTAAAATCCATTACACCTAAAAATGTCTTTCCCTTCACACGCCCCTGTTGATATTCGTTAAACTTTCTTGTTGAAAAAAAAGAAATATTAACCAAGAAACAACTCGTTCGAAGTGTGATCATTTGAAAATATTTTCAAGCAATGTGAACAAAAGAAAAATAACTAAACTGGTAAAAGGAGCAAAAGTTTTTTTGTACGCGTAGTAACGAACAATACTCGTAGATATAATTCGACTGCTACATATTATCAAAAAGTAACATGATCTGCGCTGTTGTCATCGTCATCAACAGCAGCCTTAACATGGCCATCTGATTACAAACACGTATTTTTCTTTGCAATTTCTTTTTTCAAAGTCGCATTTGTACAATAGAGCTTAGGAGCCCAGTTAGTTCAGTGGGGCTGTGTGTCGTTTGTTGTCAACATCTTTATGTTAAGATAAAAATTTGTCTACAAAAACGATGAAAACAAAAAATAAAAAACAAAACAGAAATTGTTAGATAGTTGAATTTGCAGTAGATTTGCAACAACAAAGAAGTAACAATAGTTTGTAGCTTAAGCAGCCTTGTGTGAAATATTCAAATAGAGGTAAGTACTTTTTCCTCAGCGATCAGTTAGAGGATATTGAATTTTTATGTCGATGTTAACAAAAAACCATGACTAGCTTTTGGACCAACTATTATCCAGGAGATCGTGTATTGGAATCAAAGAACTGAATAGAAATTATGTTCATTATTAATTTTTATAAAGAGCTAATATTGTGGCTGCTGCTTGCTGTTGATCAGGCTACAGCACTTGTATTTTTATTAGTATTTGAACTGCTGCTGTTTTGTGGCATGTTGTAACAAAGTGTTAGTGTTTTTTTTTTGACTGTTCTTTGTTTTTCATAAATATATTGAAGGAAAAAAGTGTGTTGAGATGCCCAGCAGGAAGTAATTATGTGACGACTTTGGTTTATTTTTGCAAAAAATGGAAAAGAAAGAAAAAATAAAGACAAGTGGTCTTTAACACATGTTCAAATTTGCTAAGAAACGAAAAGTTGAAAATATTCTTAACAATAACAATAATTGACAATCATTGTTGGTAATTTATTACAGTATATAAAATGACATGAAGTGGAAGTTTTTTGTTGGTTTTAAATTAATTGGAAAATTTTCATATCAATTGTATGTCGATTAAGTAAAATATGGATGATTGTAAATGCGATTATTTAAAAGAAAATATTTAATCAAGGAAGAATAAGTTTTAGTAAAATTTCATTGCTATACCTCTTATATCAACGAATCTATAAGCTTGTGTTCTTTTTCACTTTGAATTTTATAATTATTATTCTTTCATTAATAATTTAATTTAATTAAATAATTATAAAAACTATAAAACCTTATAGATTGAAATGCATTAAAGATTAAAAATTATATATTAATAACAATTTTTAATTTCTATATAAAGAACAGCAAAGATTACTTAAATTATCTTTAAAATGCTCACATTTATTAAATTTTTTAGTAAACAATTTTCCAAACAATTTTATTTTAATCCTTTCAATCTTTCTGATCTATTTTCTAAAAATATTAAATCTTAATGTAACATTTTCTACTCTACACTAATTTGCATTCAAATAAAATAAAATTTTCATAATATAATTTTCCAAAGAAAATTAAAGATACTCTTAATATGGAATACTTGTGGCTAAAAGAAATTATAACAAGTTTTACATATTTTTTTAAATCTTAAAATAATTCTAGCTTGAATGAAGATATAAGATTATATATTTTTCAAATTATTTTTCTTCAAAATGAACTATATTTCTCAGCTTACCATAAAATTTAAATAAACGCTTTTGTAGCAGTAGCAGCTGTTCTTTCTTTCTTCTAATTAACAGGTGAATTAATGAAATTAAAAAAAAAATAATTTAAACTTTTTAACATTTAAAACCAAATGAACAATTTTATGTAATTCTTTTTGTTAGATTTTTTTATTATTCATGATCACAGGCGGTCTTAGTTTAAACACATTATTTATTTTCTAAAGCCTACAATAAAGCTTAATAGAAATTATTTAAGTGTATTTATTTCAGTTTATTTTACAATCAAAATAATTAAAATATCTTGGCTAATTTAAAGAGTTTTAAATTATTATTATACACAATTGCAGTAGAAAGAGAATGAAAATGATGATGATACATTCGAATTGTTTTAATTAATTTTATAATAAGATCAATTGTAGTCATTGTCAAGTAATTATAAATTTTCTCTTTTTGAAAGTGTGAAATGTTCGTTGCAAATACCAGCTGCTGACATATGTAGAATAATTTTGAAAACGTATCTGAAATTGATTTAGAAATGATGAAAAAGAATCTAAAAATTTCTTTAAACTAGTATAAAAAATAGTCTGAAATGTAAGTAGTTTTATAAAAAAAAACAGTTTTAACTAACTAATTTTAATTAAAATTTTTAATAGTCTGGGAAAAGCAAATAATCTCAAAAATATTTCTTAACAAACACAAGAACTATTACGTTTTGTAAATTAAGTTATAAACTTTTTACTTTAATCAAAATATTTCTTTCTTTCTTTGAAATCGATTAATCTTATACTCTACCGGGGGGTTTATTACTTATTTAGTATTACATTCGCTTAGCCAGAGACCCAAATAAACTTTACAAAATTATTAGTACAATAAAATGTTTTATTACTTATAATAGGTTTTCTTTATTTTTTTATATAAAACAAATATTAACATATCAAATTATCACCAACAGCGACAAAATATGCAAATATTGTAAATACATTAGCATTATAATAAACCTCCAATAATTTTAAATTGATTTTAAAAATATCATAAAATAAACAAATCTTTCAAAAATAATAATAATAATAATAATAATAATAATAATAATTTTTTCTACACATTAATCAAGATTATATCAAATAACTTTAAATTATATTAAGCTTATATAGAATTTTATGTTTGTTAGTCAAGATATAAAAGTCTTTTGTAAAAAGAGATTAAACTTAAATTTTTAGCTTGGGTGGTTTTGACATCAAATCAGGTTGGTTGCTTAAGTCTTTCGTTTTGTAAAAGTAATTTTTGTGTGTGTAAATGTTATAAAAAATAATGTAGAATTTAAATGCTGGCATAATTTTGTTTTCTTTCTTAGCTTTATTCTTTTTTTTACATTCATTCTTCTTTTTATGAAATTGATAATAGCTTCTGGTTTTTTCTTTCGTTAATATCCTATTTCTTGTTTTATTTATAATAATAATACTATTTTTCTTTTTATACCCTTCACCACAGGTGCGAAGGGTATATATAAGTTTGTCAGTCCGTTTGTAATTTCAACAATTATATATATTTCCAACAATCGGAAATCCTTTCGAGAATTTTGGTATTGAAATTCAGCGGCTTAAAAATGGTTTAAATAGCATTTGTGAAGCCTGCCGATAACATATTTATATGATATATAAAAACGGTATATGATATTAGAAACGATATAAAAAAACTTAAGTCTTCAAAAATTGGGACTTGCTTTTGCAATACAAAATCGGAAATTTTTTTTTGTGAATTTTTCTGCAAAAGACATTAAGTCAGTCGGTCCATTAGTTACAGAGATATCGGCCAAAATGTATTTTTGAACAATATCCACGTCCTAAATAAGCTACGGATTTGGTAATTATATAGATCGACCCCAAATATTTCCCTTGAATTTCGGTTTTTTGAATCAATCAAATCGGTTCATAAACAATCGAGTTATTAACAAATCGGTTTTTTATTTATTTCATATCTGATTCCTTTAGAGTTCTTGTTTTTATGGGTACTGCAAAACAACAACAACAACAATAAACTAAGACATAATTTTTTAAATTTTTTGAAGCACTTATGTTAGAGATTTCGTTCTTTCACAGAAAATTTTGAAATTTTGCTGTGGAAGAACGATCCTGTATAAGCTATGTAGCTCATTCTTGCATAAATCTATCACAAATATTTTTTTCTTATTTCGGTTTTTTAAATCAGTCAAATCGGTTTATACATTTACATTTATAAAATATTTGTTCTGCACCGAGATAAAGATATGAGAAATTTTGTTAAATTCCAAAGTATTAAATGTGTTATTTACTAGCTTTTACCAGTGCTCTTCGCTAACCTATATGATGTGATAACTACTATTTACTTTATATGGGAGCTACTACTCCCACAAAATTCTGGGGACTCTCACTGTAATAGTTCCTTATATATGATATATTGAATATTTGCTTTATATGGTTGGTATTACACCCCTTGTTCCGATTCATCCGTTTAAAAGTTTAGAAAAAGTGGGCATAAAATATGGGCATATCATCTGAGCCAACCTAATTTTTAATTAAGATCCAACCTATCACTTAACATTATATAGTGCATGCACTATGTGCGCGTCAAATTTCATGTAAATAGATTTTTATAAATTTATTTTTTAGGTAAATATATTTATAATTATATCCAATATAACATGCTTCATTTTCATATAACACATTTCAACACGGGGAAGAATATATAAGATTCGGCACAGCCGAATATAGCACTCCAGTTTGTTCTTTTTTTTCTCAGCACTTGAGTATTATTAATGATTTTTTTTTATTGCTTACAAACATTGAAATTATGTAAAAATTAGTAGTTGCATATTCGCATGTGCCGGGCAAACTACTTCCTTTAAAACACCACATATTGATTTTATTATTGATGACTTGATTTTATATTAAAGCAAAATTAAAGAAAATTATTTATTTTTAACAAAAAAAAAAAAAAAAAAAAATAATAATAATAAAAAATATCCATGTAATTTTGCTTTTATAACCTAAAGATATTAAAAATAAATGAGTTTAGGATACTTAAAAAAATCTTGATTGTTATATAATAATTATATGTGAACAGTTGATAATAAATATATATTTTAAATTTTCTTTAATTTGGCAAGTTCAATAATGAATAAAGGCAAAATGGTAGTTTATATATATAGATAGCCTAAAAAAGTGCCGATTCTTTATAGAGTTACTTTTTAAGCCGTTGTTTTGGAATATAATTTATGATAAGCTGGTATATTTAAGTAGAAGGTGGAATAAACCTGTTTGTCCAGGAATAATTGGACACTGGTTAGAAGTCATTTACAAATTTTCCATTAAATTTCAACTTATGGTGCTTTGTCTTTGAATAAAATTGGATAAAAATATAAGGAGTGGTCCTAGGTTAATGCAAATTGGCACACTTATATTCCTTTCAACAAAAAGTATACATATATACGAGGATGAATTTTATATTTCGCGAAAAATGTAAAAAACGAAAATTTTTATTTTTGAAAACGACACTGTTGTGTATTAGGATAGTATTCATGATGGTCAATAACTTTTCTGATAGATTTGAAGCAATTCTAAGGAAGTTTTTCACTTTCATTAAAATACTTCAAAAATATGTACTTTTGTTACAATTATCGATTTTTTAAGTTTTGAAATAAGTTGACAACACAATTTATTTTGATAGTGGAAAATCCAATAAAGTTATTTTATAACAGATTAAGCTTACATGGCAAATAACACTAGAGTTCAATGTTTACGCTGTTAATATTTTCCTTACTTCTTGAATTTTCCTTACTTCTTGAAAGATTTTGGGCAAAAAAATTCACGAATAAGAGTACTTCGATACTAAAACGTACATTAGCAAAGTGTCCGGATTTCTTAAAAAAAAGCAACTATAAGACTTTAAATGATTTGACTCCGCTTACCAATGATTTAAGTTGGGTTCATTTTATAAAAATTGTTAATTGTAAAATTATTTTTTTTTTTTTACTAAGACGATTTTTTAAGTAACATTAGGAAACAAAAATAGCCCTCGTATAAAAAATATTTCTGAGAACGTAAGATCTTAAAAACATCATGATTAATGTTTTCGCTATCAGATTTAAGGTATGTTGCGTAGTTTTACCGTTTCGCAAAACATAAATAGCACCTCTTGTACGTATCTTTATTAGAGTGTCCCGAGAAACTGCATTCCTGAGATTCTGATATAGGAAGACCACTTAAACGATGCGCATTGATGAGATAAGATAATTTAAAATTGAGCGATTGAAAAACCATGGGTCCCATACATTTAGGTCTAAAAAACTTTTAGATTTTTTTCACGAAATGGATCTCAAAAAATTCATAATTTTAAGCTTGTTATGTATTTTTAAATTTTCCCTAAAGGGATTTTAGGCCTTCAGAGAACTTTTAGTGCATTTTTGTGAACAATTTTTCGAAGCTTTACATGGTCCATTATTAAATTTTCAATATTTTACTCATAAAAGGAACAAAAAATAGTCAATTTTCATATATTTTGCAAATAAATATATAAAATTTTTCTCCATGAAATAAGATGACCGAAATTTTTGTAAAAAATTACGAATTTATTGACATATATTTCGGAAAAAAAACTCGAAACATTTTTGGGTAAAATGTTACTGAACTCGTTATATAGCGTAGATTTGATTTTTCGTTACGAGTTCTAGCGGTATTCAATAAGCCCTTTGTGGTTGTTGGGTTCTTCAAATTATCGACGTTATACTTTCTCAGAGCTTTATCTACTTTTCTGATGATGGCTGCTACTTTTAAAAGAATTGTGCCAATTAGAAGGTGATGGTCACTGTCGCAATCGGAAGGTGGTTTCAATTCGATGAGGGCACCTATCGCCTCTCTTGATAAGAGAACGCCTACTCCACTCATTTTCGATTGATTTGATGGTCTGCCGGTGTATATGAGAGTTAGATCATGTGATGTGGCGAACTCTCCAGATTCAGTCCATCAACGCTTCTTAAATTCTTTACACACTTGTGCAAGAAGGGTGGTATCCAAAACTGTACGGATATTCCAGGTTCCAAATAGTGTCCATAAAATAAAAAAATGTTAAATAATGTTAAAATAATTTTAAGATAATTTTTGTCTGTGTATTTTATTGTTTCAACTGTCTAAATTGAACAACCCGTTCTCGAGTGATAATAAAATATATTCCTGTAATTGTTTTATTAATGGGGAAATATTAAAAATCAGATTTGTGTTCAGCATATCAAGTTCCACCTATTTTTGTTTAAAGAAAAAAAGTTCCTAACAGGAACGCTAGAAAAAATGTAAAGGCAAAAGGACGAAATTTAATGGGACTATTTTCGTTCAAAAATATAAATGTTGCCTAAAGGATGATAAAAAGGACGTATCGGCGAATTTTTCACAACATCCTAATATCTGTCCATCTTAAATGGATTGAGTCATAATAAAAGAATATTTATAAATTAGATATTTATTATATACTTTTTTTACTATGATCCTGACTTAAAAAATAGAGTTTAAAAAGAAGTGGACATTGCAATAAAAAAGTAACCCAAAACAAAATAAAGCTGGAGGGTATTCTTGAAAATATTAAATAATTATTCTTTTATATTTGAAGCTTGAGCAAATAAAATATTCAATGACTTTGAAAACTTTTTGTCCTTGTAAAATTTGTGAATACAAAAAGTATCGGACAGACTAACCGATATCGATATATCGCCTTAGAGGTTTAATGTGAAGGTAAAACAATTTTTTTTTTTTTTAAGAAAATGTTTTTTCTTTTTCATAATTATGAATGAGGCAATTTTAAACTTTTACATGCATATACGCGGGAGAGAAAAAAATATATTTATACTGACCATAATATAAGAGCTATATATTATGATTATAACATACGGCCACAGCAAAAATAGATATGATTATGAATAATAATTGTTATGGTTTCATTTTATTATATTGTATCCTATTTTATGGTTAATTTTTTCATGTTACGGTTCGAGCTTTTCATAATATTTTACCATCTTACTACATTATTATACCATTCTATCAGACTATAATTTAATTTTTCTATCCTATTATCGCATGTTCTTAAAATATTATGCCATCTTATCACATTGGGATTCTATTTTACCATAATATTATTCCATCTTATCATATTGTTATCCCATTTTCTCATGTTATTTTTCCATCTTATTATATATTAAAAAATATAAAAAATTACTGAGTCCATTATATATGTTTCGAAATAATAGATAAAAGTGTTTGTTAATCATAAAAAATTATTTACGTATTATTTGTTCATTAATTTGTTTTATTTATTTGTAACATAATATGTTGTGCAAGATAATACAAGATATTTCTTATTCGCTAAACCTTTTAGTGATAGTTAATCAATATCTTATATTCCCAAATATAACGAAACCTTGTACATACATAAACTTGTTCATATATAAACTAAATGGGAGTTACAATCAAGGTATAAAAGAAACGTTAAAAAAAATATATTCAAAAACAACCATATTATAAATTTTTCGACCACATTTGTAAAAATTATATTTATTTGTTATGAGAATAATAATATTAATATTGTTTGAAAACAAAATATGTTTTAAAAACAAGGAAATGGATTGATAATGTTTAATGGTTGTAGAAATAATTATATTTTTTATATTATTAAATGTTGTTTCTGGTAAAAATATTCGAAAAATTAAAATTTTGTAGTCAACTATATTAAAATTTTGATTGAATGTAAACATTGAATTACAGAACTGAAACAAGAACACTGTTATGATGAATACAATATTATTAAAATTAATGAAAATTAATAATAAGAACATAATATTGTTGTAGTGGTAATAATGTAGCAATGTTTTTTCTCTATCTGTAACACTTCAGAATCGTCTTAGTATCAAATAATTATATTTTAGGTGTCAAGATAGATTACTAAGTAATAATTTACTTAGCCCTACGATCATTTAAAAAGAAAGTGAATAATTTTTTATTTAAAGTTCACTTTTCCTTAATAGTCTTCAAAACAATATAACAACATAACATAATATAACATAACAATATATCTTCAATTTATTATACCAATCTTCCACATTTATTTTAATCATTATTCAAACATAATAAAATTTTATTATATAATACAGACAACATCGTAAATCTTAATTCACGTACTTTTAAAGTTATAAAAACAGAAAGCACATTTATTATTTTTTATTAACATTATTAACAAATTTACAAGTTTTATTTCCATGTCTAAAATATTCATAAATTATAAATTTAGATGTTTAAATATTCAAATATGTAGACAAATTATAATAATTTTATTATTGCAATCAATTAGAATGCTGTAAATCTTTCAAAATAATCATCTAAGAGACACAAAGAAGACGCTTTGAAAGTATTGGTGAAACAAAATCGATAAATTGAATGTATAATAAAAAATTATTATGATCCGTAAAGGAGTTTATGATATTTGATATAGCGGCGGATTATTAGACATTTTTCGAAAGAGTTCAATTTGTTAAGACAATGATAAACAAGTATTAAAAATTGTGCTTAAAGGTGGTCATGAACATTAAAATTTCTTATATGAATTCATTGCTGACTGTAATTAAAAGTTAGTATTGAGTCGGGTTTCTTACTTGTTTTATTATTGAAAATCTTTTAAATTTTTCTTTGCTAGTTGTATTTAATGGAAATTTTTTTCTTGATCAGATCCCAATTACCAAAAAATATCACTTTAGCTAAATATGATAACCAGACTTTTAATGAATTTGTTTTAAAAATTTTATATGTCCTAGATTTTTTTTCAAATTACACAAGACAACATTAAAGAAGTCTCTTGAGAAATATGCTACAGATATTGTAGGTACGGTAATTCCAATCACAAGAAACATTTCGTTTTTTCTCCATCACGTCACATTTTGAAGCCATTGAAGACCTAGGGAGTTTTTTGGTTATATAATTCTCTACGTAATAGGTGGAGCAAATTAGTCATTCATGTTTCACAGACAAAAATGTAGTAGAAGTCAAGTGAAAAATAAAAATAACAAATTTAAATAACAACAACAATAAAACATTTGAAAAAATTACATTGTGAATAATTCCGCGTAATTTTACTCTTTATATTTATTTGATCGTCAATGTGTTAAGAGTGTGATGTGATTAAATTGTTTCATTTCACTTTCTACTTTATATGTAGTCCAAGGAAAAATAATTACGGGCAATTATTCTCGATATATATTTTTACAATTCTTTTGTTACCTTTATTATTTAAATTTAAATTTGGATTTTTATTTTTTTAAACTTTTGATTACGCATTTTATGTCGGTGCGATTTTAAAAATTTTACCATTTCTGGATCTACAGTCATGTGTTAGTTTCCTCCACACTCACTCCCTGCACCTAATTTTTCCATGGTTTTATAGGGTTAATTGAGAAATTCCTGATTTTATAAATTTAAAGACTTCTAGTGTGACAAGTTGGGGACTTGACACAAAAGTGTAGTATAAATTTTTGTGGCACCATTTCTTATCTTAATTTGTTGTACCTATTGCATAGAAAATTATATAACCTAAAAACTTTTGAGATAAACATATTTTCTTCGGTCGTCAATGGGTTAAAATTGTTACATAATGGAAATATTTTATTTAACTATCTACACTAGACCAAGTCTAAAGAATAAGAATTTCGCAAAATTATTCGCAATGTTATTTTTTTGTGATTTTTTTGACCAGTGTTATCATTAAAGATATTTCTTGTTATGACTTTTCTTTCATAAATATTTTTTGTAAAATTTTTCACCATTTTAAAGGTAACAAGGAACGCGGAAAATATCTATAAAAATTGTTTATTTAATGATTAATTAGAATTTAGCACATAATTAATCATGCGATGTGGACACATGAAAACGAGATAAATTACAAGCCATTAAAAAAGAAATGAATTTAACAAATGGATGGTAAAAAGCAAACGTACTAAAGGACAGACATACAGTGCAACAGACGAAACAATTACAGATGACTTATGAAAAGTGTTAAAAACAAAAACATGTTTAGGATTTTTTTTCTCTTATTTTTTTTACTAACAGACATCATTATCGGTCTTACTTGGGGATATTTCTTTTTATTTTAAAGAATATTTTTTTAATGTATATCTCTATAAAGTCACAATGATAAGTAAGTATTTTTGGCTAATTTTATTACATCAACCATTTTTTTTATTACATGAACCATTTAAATAAAATTGATGTTGTCATATTTTAAATTCTTTATAAAACCCTTCCTTCTTTTATTTAATCTGAGGGTCAAGAAACTTTAAACATTTGTTATGTGTAAAAGGAAAACTGCATGTAATTCGAAATCACTTTAATGTGAAACAATCAAAGGCTAAAGGTTTAAAATGTGCTTAAATATTTATTAAAAAGAAAAAAATTATTTTATTTATTTTTTACCAAAAACTCAGCAAAATCATTTGGAAGATATAACATTTTGACTGTTCTTTCATTATTATCATATTATGTTCGTCATCATTGTCATGAGTTTTTTTATCTTTTGTTTATTTCTTTGTTTAAATATTCTTATCATAAGCTTTTTATCATTCTTAAAATTTTATGGCAATTTTCGTTAAAGTAATTAAAATTGTTATGTTTCGTTTTTCAAGTTTGCAAATATCAAATTTATTTAACTGTTTTAAAAATATACAAATTTTTAAAACACGAGTATTTCTTTATTTTATACAAAGTTCATGTCATTGAAGTGATACATTGCATTGATATCAATATGGGAAATAATCCTTTTATGTAAATGTGCCTTTTTAAATTAGTTAATAGTAAATAAATATTTAACGAGATATTTTTTTTTAATTTGTATATAAAAATTTAATTTTTCTCGGAATTAAAAGTGATAACAAATTGAGGCTCTCTTAATTGGAGAGCTATAACATTCATAAGATAATAATATTCAAATATGTTATTTTAATTTAAGTCAGAACTGTAATTGATCATAATTTGAGGCTTTTTTTTTAATTAGAATTTTATTTACCGAGATATTAATGTTTAAAGACTTTTTCCAATTTTCATATAAAAATTGATTTTTTGTCAGAATTATAGGTGATCACAAATTGAGCCCCTTTTCTAAGTTAGAGTCTTATTTACCGACATATAATCGTTTCAAGATTTTTTCTCAATTTTCATATAAAAATTGATTTTTGGTAAGTGATCTTAAATGAAGGCCCTTTTCTTATTTGGAAGCCAGTATTGCCAAGAGGTGAGAAAAAAGAGGCTAAACTGAACTTTAAAAAAGATCAAAAAGGCAAAATGTCACAAAATATAAGGTCAGAAAAAAGTTACTTATTTTTATTTTTTTTTTTAATTTACAAAATTTTTTTTCCCGTTATCATTTGATTTTGATATATTTTTTTCGGTTATTGTAATAAATTTATAAATTAGGCATAGAATGGTTGCCAGCAAAATGCTCAATGTCTAATCGCCATAAAAATTTCCATACAAAAGTGGGTTATATTTTATATGAAAAACGACCCAATGTTTTAAAGTAATTTTTCGTAACTTTCAAACTGTAATTACGTTCTGATGTGATATGTCACTTTTATAAGAATTTACTTAAAATTATATTCATAAATAGTTTATACGATTAATTAAGTATATTAAAAAAATGTAATCGATTTATTAAACCCATGAAATTAGTTAAGTTCTTTCTGTTTTACAGAAGAAAATGCAACGGGCGAAAATTTTTTCTCGATTTATTATACGAATAAATAAACAAAACATTTTAAATGGATGATTTTGTAAAAATAGAATTAGTAATACCAAATAAGGAATTATTTTCTTCTTTGTTAAAATACTAACAAAAAAGACTAGAAAAAACTAGAAGCTAAAACGAACATTTTTGAGGCTAAAAGCTAAATAAAAAGCATAGATTTAGCCTCAAAAGGCTAAACTGGCAACACTGTTGGGGGCCTATTTAACGAGAAATTAACGTTTAACATTAACGTTTCTAATTCTGATGCAAGAATTAATTTCTTGTCAAACTGAGGCCTTTTTCTTAATTGGGGACCTACTTACCAAGATTTTCATATAAAAATTGATTTTTTTGTCAGATTACAAATGGAGGCCCTTTTTTTAATTAAAGGCTTATTTACCGAAATATTTAGGTTTAAATATTTTTTCTCAATTTTCATATAAAAATTATGAAGTATAAGTGATCAGAACTTGAGAACCCTTTCTTAATTACCTTTCTTAATTTCATAAAAAAATGAAGGCCTATATACCGAGATATTAACGATTAAGGATTTTTTTTAATTTGTATATAAAAATTTAAATTTTGTCGGAATTACTAGTGATTTTCTTAATTGGAAGCCTATTTACCGAGATAATAACATTCAAAAAAAAAATTAATTTTTTGTCAGTATTGTAATTGATCACAAATTAAGGCCTTTTTTTTCTTAATTATAGGCTTTTTTACCGAGATATTAATGTTTAAAGACTTTTTCTAATTTTAATATAAAAATTAAATTTTTATCAGAATTAAAAAAAAATTGTTTTTTTTTCCAAAAATATTGGCGTATTTTACGAGGTATTAATGTTTAAAGATTTTTCTAATTTTTATATAAAAATTAAGTTTTAGTCAAAATTACAAGTGATAAAAATTAATGCCTTTTTCTTATTTAGGGCTTATTTACCGAGATATTAACGTTTAAAGGTTTTCTCTTAATTTTCATAAAAAATGTGATTTTTGTTCAGAATTATAAGTGATCTTTTTTCTTAATAAAGAACCTATTTATCGAGATGTTAATGTTTAAATATTTTTTTCATAATTTTTATATAAAAATTAATTTTTTGTTAGAATTATAAGTGATCACAAATTGAGGCCATTTTCTTAATTGGAAGCCTATTTACCGAGATATTAAAATATAAAGATTTTTTCTTAATTTTTGCATAAAAATCTATTTTTTTCAACGATCAGAAATAGGGACCACTTCCATTAAAAATGCTTTTGAGCTTTGCAAGTCTCGCAATTAAAAATATTTCTGTTTGTAATGAGAAAGTTAATAACTAAATTATAATACGCCTTCTACTACTCAGCACGTAATGAAATGGAAATTAAAAACCAAAGTTATTTATTTAAATTTACTTGTAAAACACATTAAATCCGGAATATATTATTTAATATCTATTTTCAGTTTATCTGCATCTTATATTGTGTATTTCGTTTGTTTAACAGATTTATTTTCCATAAAACGTGCAAAAAGGTTTGATTTCTTTCTACCCACTCAGCTGACTTTTGCCATAAAATTGTTGATGTGTTTTGTATTATGCTTGTATATATTTTGTGTGTGTGTGTGTTTTGACTTGATTTTGGGTTAAGTGAAGGTGAAACTGTTGCAGTGTTATTATGCCTTTTAAATTAGTTTCGTTTTTATGGCTGTTTAACAAAAAAAATTTTCGTTTTTCAATTCTAAGGGGGCAATCAAGATAACACAAGGTCAGAAGATTGTTTTTGAGAGAACAAACAAATGCTCATGTTAAACATTAAACAAGGAGTTTTTAAATATTTTCCTTCTTTTTTGTTTTGTTGAGAGCCTGTGTAAAAGTAAGGATAGCAGCAAATAACATTCAGTTATTTTAAACGTTTGCCAGGTTGAAAACTTGTTTTAAAATCAAACTAAAAAATAACGTTTGCTAAAAGGGCATCATTTTTTGGTGGAGATGCAGGGAAGGGCAATAGAATCGTTAATACAATAAGTGTTTCTTCTTTTGACATACTGATATTTTACACCGATCAAATAAATGTTCAATTCAAGCAAAAAAATTCCAATAATCAAAATTCAAAAAAGATTTGTGGACCAAAATTTTCAGGTATTAATCACCACTTCCAAAGTGGAACTAAGAGCATATTTTATGCTTTTTTGGAAGTTATTAATAATTACTTCCAAAAATGTGGAAATATATGTTACAAATTTAAAAGTGTTTTTTTTTTTGTATGTAGTGTTAAGAGTAGTACTTCATAAGCAATGGAAGAAGAACGTCCTACTCATGACAACCATGAGTTAAAAGTAAAAATAATAATAAAAGCTTTTGAAGTGCCCTAGTTTAGCCACTTCTGCCTAACTTAAAATTCCCTTCTAACTTACATTTTTCTTTTTGTCTAAAATTAAATCTCAGCCTTTTAATAAACGTGTTCTTGTTTATATGTCTGTGTTTTTTTTACTTTTAGCTTCTTTCTCCCTCTCTCTCTTCAAACAAAAGGTTCTCCCTTAGGCTATTTTGGTGTGTATAATGACTACTTTTTTCCCTGTTGTTAGCAGGTCTCAACTTTATTTTACTTGAGTCTCTTTTCAAGCAATTTCTGGAAATCAACTGTATTTGAAAAGGGAAAACCGGTCCATATAAAAAATATTAGTACTAGTATCTTTGGTCTCTGTCTGCAACTGTTGACTAAATGACTTTAGAATATTTTTTTTTTCTTTTTCTCAATTCTTTTTTGGTATAGTATTTTACTTGATTTTATTATTTCAAATTCTTGCATTAAACGAAAATGTAAGCACAACAACAAACGCACTGTGCTACAACAAACTTATTTACTAATAAATATTTGCTTTGGAACACATGGCCGTGATTTGATTTTGAAACTTTTTATTGTCACTGGAAGTCATCCATCTAATTGAATGAATTGCATCATTGATTTTTAGTAGATGGTTGTTTTTATTTTTGTTGCTGTTGTTTGTTAGTTTTTAAAGCTGTTGATTGCGAAACCTGAACGAACACCAATAATATATGATGGTACTTGTTATTTCTTTCTTTTTTTCCATTTTATATTTATTAGAAAAATTGCATCTGTCTTCTTGAAGCAAAAAAGAAAGAAAAGAAAAAAAAAAACTTTATTATTTGTTTTAAGTTCTTAGAAGACATTGTTTCCTTTTAACTAAAATTGTAATTGAACCAGATGTTTGAAATAAAAGTAAATTTGTATTTTCCGGTCAAATGTAAAATGATTGTTTTAAAATGTATAAATTTTGGTAAAATAATTAAAGTCCTTACGAAAAGTGGAAAAAACATGAAATCACATCTAATCAACTACAACATCCTGTGCTCAATGTTGCAATAACATTTAATTTGTCAATATTCTTGCAAGTGTTTCGTATATATTTAGCATTTGATGTTTTTGTGGATATTTGTGGTCTTTCTTGTCATATATGATATTCAGATGGAAATAGAAATAAAAATAGGTTTTATTTATCGTATCGGGATCTTAAGATCATACTAGTTACATGAAAATAATGGATGATTGCTTAGTGTTTTAGGTTAATGTTCCTGAATCTTCTGAGCTACCCATTCTAGCCCATGACAAAGGTCTGTTACTTAGACTATCGTCAAACACGCAGCACTTTATATCCGGTACCATGCCAAAAAAGACCAGACGACCACTGACGGAGACTAAAAGACGGTTGACAGACCGAAATAATGTGGCGCTATATGCAAATGCCTAAAACTTTATCTTGCTCAAGAAATGAATGACGGGGCACACAAATTAAAAAAAAAAAACTAATGACGGAGGTCCAGAATTAGGAAAGCAGCACATTCTGACATGTAAACCCCTAAATAACATAATATTCTATGGAGGGAAGCTAATATATCGTCAACTGTCAATATTTATTGGAAAAAAATTGTAATTGAACCACATTAAACTGCCCCTCATATAACCACATGGTCTAAGTCATAAGTTTAGGAGACATGCTACCAGTATAGAATACATCCCGGAATTTACCGTCCCGTAATTCCCGGGAAATTTTTAATTTTTTATTTCCCGTTTTCTAGAGAATTTCATGCTGGATTCCCGAGAATTTTAAAAGCACTTTCATTGATGAAAACTAAAAAAGCTTTTGTAAGCTTTTCTTATATAAAAGCTTCTATATTTTTCAATACATTTTTAAATAAAAATTAAGCTAATAACCCAGCTGGGACTAAGGACTGAGCAGGAAAAAATTAATGCATATAATTTAGCTTACAAAAATTAAACTAATATGTTAATCTTTTTGAAATTTTGTTTCGTTGATTTTTAGTTTTAAATTTAGAAGAAAAATTAATTTTTTACTAGTTTTTACTAAAATATTTAATATTTTCTGGAATGCCATAAATATAAGCTTTATTATGTTTTCGGTTAATTTTTAGTTGCAATACGCTTCTTTCTACTCTATTTTATTTTATTTTATTTTATTTTATTTTTTTTTTGCTATAACCCAATTAGAAGGAATCTCTTCTGAAAGCAATCATTTGCATGTATTTCTCTGTTAAAAGTGTCCATGTTATAAATAAAGTGCTTTTTCCCCGCACTTACAATCGACTTACCAAACCAAAACTTTGTTTAACAATTTCGATTTTTTTACACGACATTTATCTGCCATATTTTTCATAAATCTGGTTCTTGACCAGAACCAGTACGTACTTTATATTGCTCTTTAGACGCACTCATATTTTTGAAAAAAATTTATCTTAATCATTTTCGTCCTTCCCTTTGCCGCCAAAGCTTTTCTAGTATTCCTCTTAGGAAGATTTTTTTTAACAATGAGTAAAATTCCATCCAGAGATATGTAAATCTACTTTTTCTTCGGTTATCGGAGTTCCTTTCGGTAATCATGAACTCTTTGTATTTTTATGACTCAAAAAACTGCATTTCCCAACTCATCTGTACACCTGGCAACTCTTTTATATGGTCGACATGTATTTTAGTTATAAATTTGAATTATGCATTTGTATAAATTTTATTAAAATATCATTTCATGAAAAACAAACATGCTATTGCAACAAAATTAAGCAAATACTTGTTGAGAGTGATAACTAATGTAAGGAAATTAATTGTACTAATTTAATTCATAACGACACATAATGGACCGTTTAGAATAAAAAATACAGTAACTATTACATTAAAATATTTTTATCAAATATACATTAATGGAAAGCTAAGAGTTTGTGTACCTTGAATGTATATTTTTTTTACAATTCTTTTAATTTAAATTCGTATTGTTTTACATATTGTACAAATAGGACTCAAGGGAAAAACTCACCCAAAATTACTTCTTTACCCGTAGATCTCGTTTACTAATGCAATGTAATATGATATACAGTGTCGGCCAAAACTAACTGAATAAAAATTACTTTTTAATTAATTTGGTTATAACGCAACTTTTTCTTGATCTTGGGGAAAAACATTTTTAAAAAAGATATTGTAAAAAGATTGAAACAAACATACTACGTTCATGTGTACGTGTTTTTTGAAAAATCATTGGTTTTATCATTAAATACAAAAATTTTAATTGTTTTTTCATATAGAGTAATTCCATTTTAAATTTAAAAAATTTTGAACCTTGGTTATCGATTTAGATAAAATTTGGTGCATGTCTAGAAGAGGATACAGAGGCATGTAAAGTGAGTTTTTCTCATTTTTATTTTGAGAACTGTGGCAACTCAAAGTTTGTATTTTAAGGTGCCATATGAAAATTTTAAAAATATATTTTTATTAACATATTTCTCTGTAAGAATTTTCTTTAGTGACATGTATATAAAAAAGTCCATCATAATTTTTTTTTGTATTTTTTTTTTTTTTTTTTTTTTTGGTAGAAAGCCTTATCGGTATACTTGCTATAGAGAAATTTTCAGAGAGGTCAAAATTTTTAATTTCAAAATTGAATTAATTTATATTTGAATTCGTAAAAAATTTCTCATTTTAAAATGTTTAATTATTTAACACACAAAACATATTATAATTTCCATACAGGAAAGAAATCTTTAGTATTTTTCAGGATATTAGAATATGCTGAAAATACCTTTTGTCAGAAATGAAAAATAACTAAAAAAAAAAAATATGTAAAATTTGAAGAAACATTCATTTCTAAAGCTATGTTCATATTTGGCAAATATTTGATAAAAATTGTGTAACCACTAGTTTTAAATAAAAACTGTTTGCTGTTATTTGATCTTGCAAATGTTTTTTAAGAGAAAACAGCGTCAAAAAAAATTCAATAAAATGTCAGCTGTGATTTACGATAAGTAAAAAAATTTTCCAAATTGAAAGAAGAAATTAAGAGTTATTTTATTTAGTGGGGTTCGTCATTTTCGTTACTTATTTGACTAGTCTGAACATAACTTAAGCTTAAATAAGAGTTGCCCGTGTAAATTTGTGAAAAAAAAAATATGACGTACGAAAAATACCTCAATTGAAAAACCTATGAAAGTGCCATGTGAACAGTGATTTAAAAACCCTTACAGCCATATTTAAAATGAAAATTGTATGCTTTTTAACGAGTGGCTAACTTTTTTATATGTAAATTTCCATAAGAAAAAGTTATCCATCCGTTAGTAAGCATACATTTTTCATTTCGAATACGGCTGTTAGTGTTTTTCAAAAAACAGTAAGAAAACATAATTATAGAAATTTATTTTTCATTTTCATAACATTAAATTAATATAAATATTAAATAACCTCAAAATTAAAAAAATTTAGTGACAAAACTAATTGAAGAAACTGTTGAACTTAATATTCTGTGAAAATACTTTGCTTATGACAACTGCAGAGATTTTTTAGGATTATATTAGGAATTAAAAAAAATTGGCTAGTATATTGTTAGCATGGATATTGATGTCCAAGCTTACAGGATTGCACGGGATAGTCTCTCTTGACATCCCCCAACCTCTTCCTCACTGCTTTTCTGATTTATTATTTTCCATAGGTTTTAAATAGTCTTAAGATCATGGGACTGTATGGACTTGTGCATGACCCCAGAGGTCAGTGTTTTAGCTCTGGCGTGTGAAAACACTAGTTTTTGCAGAATTTTTCGATACATTTTCTTATTCATTATACCAATAATTTTATATAAGCGTTAATAAAGGGGCTGACTAACACTTTTCATTTCATACAAATTACTCGTAATAACTTCCTGTTAAAAATAATGGTATAAATATACCCCAATCATTTGGATAGGTGACTAACTTGGCGTCATCATATAGAAGTCAAGGGACTTCATATGAAGTTAAAAGCCTCAGTCTTCACTGGTTAATCAATAGTAAATCAAAATTAAGCCTGAACAATAAAGTCACCCTGTATAAAACCATATTGTAATCAATTTGAACATTGGAACAGCCACCATTACGAGTATTGATATTATACAGAAGACCCAATCAATTTGTCAACTTGTCTGAGAAAAAACACTCAGTTCCATTGATCTCGACTACAGTGGAGGCGATCTCAAACAAATTTTTTTTAGTTTTCTTGGAAATAAATGGCCTTTTGCAGCCCTGTAGTAACCTACTTCGGTCTAAACTGCTCTTCTTTGGACGTATGTGTTTTTATTTTTATTCTGAATGGTTTAGGACAACTTGGAGCAGTCTTGTTATGATCGATTTGATTTCCTATACCATATGTCAACTATCGATGTTGACAATTTTAACTTATTTGTACCACATTACCATATTAATATTTTTCAAAGGTCTTAATGGGTCATGACAATTCGAAAGTCTCTAATGTGGTATTTTTTAAATTATTCGCAGTGTTTTAATTTAACTATTTTAATTTTCATCACTGAAACTTTTCAAAAAGAACAAAAATCATTTAGTTTACTTTTTACAAAAGCTTTATAATTTCTTTTTTAGTTAGTGCATGCACTGAATAATGTTATAGGCTATGTTGGATCTTTATCGAAAGCCATGCCCATATAGTACGCCCACCTTTTTAAAACTCTCAAACGGCAGCATCATCATGTGTGTCCCTAAATTCAAATACGCTATTTTATTTTTCGATCGAACCACGGGCAGTGGTACCCCCATACCATAGCGCATCTAAGGAACTATTGTTGTGAGAGGCCTCAAACCTGGAGAGAACTGCTATTTTATCATACCGCATTGATGAAATGAAAATAGTATGGATAGGTCCAGGGGAAGAGGTAGCCACCATACAAAGCAGAGAGTAGTGAAGTGCAATGGGAAAAAAGGTAGTGTTTTTATATGTAATGTATTGAAATCTTAATTTTCATTCCCATAGAAAAACAATCTAAAAACGTATGTTTTACTAATTAAAAATTCATAACTTACGAAGCATATATTTAGGATTTTTTATAAGAACATAAAGCTAATTTATTTGAATAAATCGGAAAGGAATTAAAGTTGGTCTGATTAATTTTTTTATATTCTAATTTCAATTGTTACATCACTTGTTATTTATCTGAATAAATTTACAAATTTTTAGTTACAAAAGACCAAAATCTGCTTGTTTTTCAAGATTTTTCGTAGTTTTCAATTCTTATATTATCTACCGCTCTTAAACTTTAAAATTGCATCAATATCATTTTAAATTCTTAGTTCTGAATTTATAAAAAACTGAAGTATAAACATACAGACTTTATGATTATGACGTAAATGAAGATATCATTATTGTCGGCCGCTATCAGACGTAGACCACGATTAAGCTAAGCCATGAATAGGAAAATTGATGCGCTGCTCCCATGCTGCCAACGTCTGATAAGTCGTCATAAGGTTTTATTATTTTTACCATGCATATTTTACGTGATATTAAATCAAATAATTACGATTTGTTTTTATAAATAAATAGATATTTTTCCAATCATATTCAAATGTATTCAGGAAGTGATAGTGATAAAACAAGATCTTGTTCTTATAATTATTCACCATACAACGGGACCCAAGAAAGTAACAATTCGCAAACCGAGCAGCCAATAGTGAATACTCAAACAATGGAAGCAGCGATTGTGAAAGGGAAGAGCCGAAGAACCTTTAGGTTTATATTCACACGGCTTGATTTATTAAAAATTTATGTACTTCTTCATCCATTCTTACACTTCCTTTATTATGTACAATATAATCTGGATATTTATTATCATCTGGATTTATTTCTCTATTTCATTCGTGAACAAAATATTGTCCAATAGGTTGAGGTACATTTATTTTACGTTTATTGCTTCTAATCCCGTTACTTTCATTTAATGTTCTTCAGCTACTAAATCAATAGAAATAGCTGTTTCACTCATAGTAAAGTCAACATCTAAAGCAGTTCTAGTACCTAATGATGTAACTTAATATGATACTTTTATAAATTTAGCTGTTATTGGTAACCAGTGTTGCCAGTTTAGCCTTTTTGTCTCAAAATTTTCCTTTCAGCTTCCTTTTTCTAGCCTTTTTGGATTCTTAAAATTGCCATCGAAATGCTAAAATTTTAATATCCCATCAAAGAAGAAAATAATTTCTTATTTGCATTTACTAATTTTATTTTTACACAATCATCCATTTAAGCATTTTTGTGTATTAATTCGCATAGAAAAATCGAGATTATTTATATTAAAAAAAAAATCGCCTGTGGTGACTCATTCTCCAAATCAAATATGTATAACAACTCATTTTATGGACTTAATCAATTATTATAATAATGTTTTTAATAACCTTTATTAACCATAGAAACTCTTTATAAATGTATAACTTCCGAAAAATTTGGAAATGATTAATCAAAAATAATTTATGAATCAAAAATGAAAAAACAAAATCAATTCAAAATATTCAGTAATTTTTCTTATGAAATATAACTCAAATTTGTATGAAATTTTGTGGGAGATTTTTTATTGGATCATTTTGTTGACAGCCGTTCTATGTTTTATTTATAAGTTTATTACAATATCTGTTTAAAAATATCAAAAACTAATAAGAACAAAAAAAAAAAAAAAAAATTAATAAAAAATGTGAGGTTTTCAGCATTTGACCTCTGACGTTTTTCAAAGTCCAGTTTAGCCTATTTTTTTCTCATCTCCTTTCAACATTGTTGGTAGCATATCAAACTCTGCTTCAGTTAAATAAAATGGTATAAAATCAATAGGTATTAAAGTCATAGGAGTACTAATTTAATCAATAGTATCTGATTTGATTTGAATATTTTCAGTACTATAACTATAACATATTAAAATTTTTGATTTAGTAAAATTTATATAATTATATGAATATGGCGCACTAGGTCTTATCCATGTGAATCCCGAAGAAGGTGAATCTCTACTTCCTGTTGCACCCACACTCGCGCCTTTATTCGGTCCACGACCTAAACCAATTTGTTGATAAATATTTTCTAGATCAAAATCCATAGTAGAATTAGTATTACGATTATTAATTGATTTTTCAAAGAAGATAGAATGCTGTTCCCTAACTGTATCAGATTCACTATCACTTGCAGGTCTTGGTTCGCTTGAATGTAGTTTCATTATCGGTTCTGGAGCTTGCTGAAGCATCAGTCCCTTTTTAATGCTGTATAATAATATCCGCCTTCTTTATAAATATCATATATTTGTTTAGTTATCAAAGAAACTATCAAATTTCTGTATCCGTCTTTATCGGATTAATTCTTAATATTATTCCACTTTTATGAAAAATATCTTTCTCTCTGAGTATATATTGGTTGAAATGATTTTGATTTTTGATGACATACTTGGATAAACAACACCAACTACACTTTCAAAACCATACTTAAGTGGTAATCCTACAATTCCAGATAATTCCGCTAATGCAGCTTTTTTTTATAAACATTAATGAAAGTTTTAATTGCTTGTCGATCTACTTTTCTTATTTTATTAATAATTAGTATTCCAAATCATGAACTTATGCGTCAAAATAAACTTTATCAACAGGTTCGTCGTCTTTATAAATAATATTATTTGGTCACAAATAATAATGATATGGATATGTATACCCGTATCTATTAGGATGATCGACTTGGTTTACCAGCCGGTTTCTAAACCGCTTGTTTCGGTTGAAGTACTGTCGGTTTTTTTTTTAATATTTATTTTTCGAATGTCGAATAGACCGGTTTAAAAAAAAAACTTTATGTCAAAAAACGTGTGCTAAACACTAATATTTGAATGGAAGTGGAATATGTTTAATATTTTTAAAGTCTAATTTCTTTTCATGTCTTATAGTGATAGTTTAAGTTTAAATTGAAATTAATTCTGCAAGTTTAAACTAACAATTATCTAGAATAAAATTAGAAGAATACGTTTTCTCTCTTGTAACAGCTGTAACATTTTAACAAAGAATTTAAATATTTTAACTTACAATATAAATATTTTTACTTACTTAACATTTTTGATCATTACTTTCTTACCTTAATAGTTTTTCCCAAAAACAGTAATATATAAAAAATGTTAACTTGAATATTATAAGATTTATTGATAATATTGAAGAAATATAGTCTTTTAAGAGAATTTCAAAAAAATACCACAAGTTTTTTTTTCAAAATAACAACTGTTCGAAAAACGGGTTCTTCAAAAATTCGAATAATCGATCACCCTACTAACTATGTTATTTAAATACAAACTTAACAGCACAACAAATTAACATTATTTAGCACGCACATACTCAGCAACATTGTATAAATACAATAACACAGGTGCAAAGAGAATATATAAATTCATCATTCCGTTTGTAATTTTCACAATTTTCATCGGAGAACAAAAAGGTTTATATTTTCTGGATCCTTGTAGGAAATGATGTCGACAGGACGATATCCGCCCGTCCGTTGAAACGTCGTTTATGAAGCCCACCGGCAACTACCATATAATATATATATATATATATATATATATATATCTATATATATATATATATTATATATATATATATATATATATATATATATATATATTTATATACATATTATATTTTCCTGGACCATTGTGAGATTAAAGATACGAGTATTTATTTATCACAAATTCAATTTGTTGGAAATAACATTAACATTAAAAATATCATAGGTACTTTTTTAATATCCATTTTAAAAAATTTATTAAAAAAATGCCAAAATTTTATACTCTCCATTAATTACCACGAAATCCTTTTGAGAATTTTGCTTTTGAATTTCAGCAAGAATCGGTTCGTAGATGGCGGAGATATGTTTTTTAAATCGATTTTCGATTTTCTGAAAACTCTATATAAGCTAGGGACTTCGTATTTCAAAAGAAGATTTGGAAATTTTTTTCTAAATGACCGAAATATCGGACAAAACGCATTTTTGACCTTTTGAATCCCTTGTTTAAGCTACGCATTTAATTTTTATATACATTGGTCATAAATCTTTTTCTAAAATTTCGGTTTTTTTAATTAACCATATCGGTCCATAAACAAGCAAGTTATAGGCAAAAATTTAAAAATTATTTATTAAAAATATACATACATATGTATACATATAAAGCATTGCAATGACTTTCAGTTTTGTTGTTTTTTATATAAGCAAGCAGTAATTGTTGGTTTTGTAATACATACATACATACATATATGTAAGTATACAAACATAAATACATTCATACATACAATAATCAACCATCGACAAGCAAGAAGGCAGTATGACAGAGGCCGACGAGCTCTACCAGTGGAAACCATAAGAGCACCACTAGTGGGGTTGCTAAAGCCTCTGGCATGCGGCCTTCTCCTTTGAGCGCTATTGGTTAAATCCCACACAGCTCTTCTAAGGGTCCTCAAAAAGGGGTCATTAAAAGGCCCAGGGCTGGGGCTGACCAGCAAACCTCTATAGACAAGGAGGCAGCTCTGCTAAGGGCCTCCGCAAGGAGGTTATTAAAAGAGCTGGGTCAGGAAGCAAACAGCCCTCAACATCGAAAAAGGCGAAAGCATCAGTATTACTGAACTGTATTCAAGAAGAAATTGCCCCCGTAAGAGGAAGCGAGGTATCCTTCAAAGGCGTGGTCTGGATGATCGGTCGCCTCGGAGGGAGTTAAAACTATCAACTGCGGTAATTAGAAATCTTTTGAATTTCTTAAAACCGCAGTTGCTAAGTGAGATACTCTTTATCCGGGGGCGAAACTTGAGGTGATACTGGCGTCTGAGTTGACCCTGCGTCCAATAGTAACGGCATGGTTTCCTCCACCCATTCCAGAAGTTGAAACCATTCTGACAGTATTGGAAAATCAAAATGTAGGTCTTGCTACAGGTCAATGGAAGATTGTGAACTCCATGACCTGTAAGGAAAACCACGGCAGAGACTTCAAATTCGCAGTAGGTCAGGAGTCTCTAAAGAAGTTGGAGTCACTAGGGGTAGTTGTTAATTTTGGTTTTAGGGTGATCAGGTATAGGTATGTTAGATCTGATAAAGCCAAAGAGGCTATCAGTGGTGCAAAGTAACTTGCATCACTATGAAGCAGCCTCAAACGAATTGACTAAACTAATCATTGACTCCAAAGTGGGCGTGGCCCTTATCCATGAACACTCGATTAACAACACCAGGGTATGTAGTTTAAGAATCACGGAGTATAACTTGTTCATACCGTCTTTATTCTTTTAGCAACGGGGACCTTACAGCTGACCAATGGGTAGTCACTGGAGGCAGTAGGCTTATACTGGCACCCGTGTATATACCATACGAGGCGACCGATCCTCCGGGCATCGCTCTGCAGCATTTGTCGGAGCACAGCAGGAGGAGAGGAGCGTACACTATATTGGGATGTGATGCGAATATTCACCACATCAACAAGAGGGGTGAGTTAGTATTTAAATTTATAATTAGTTCTAATCTTCATATCTGCAATAGAAGTAATGACCCTGCATTTAAAAGGAATGATAAGGAAACAGTTATAGATGATGAACTAAGAGAGTGAATTTGTCAAGAACTGGAGGGTGGCTATGGATTATTCCTCTTCGGACTATAGCATGAGGGACCATGAGGGCTGGATAAATTCAGCTGAAGTTATCGAATAATAATTTCACGTATGTAATTAAGATTAAGATTAGCTTTGAGCTCAGTTTAAAGGTGATTTATTCTGGCAAACGGAGGCAGCCGAAATGGTGGGCCAGGGAACTTAGGGTCCTGCGGAGTCAAGCTGATTGGGATAGCTATAGGGAAAGCTTCATTAAGAATAAAAGGGATATAAGACGGGCGAAACGGACATCATGGATGAATTTCTGTTAATCCGTGGACTCTGTCAACGAGTTGTCTAGATTTAGACGAGTATTTTCCAAGGACCATGGGAAGGAAGATTGTAGCCTACGCTGATGACGTGGTAATGTTGGTCTCTGGTAAATTTCTGCCCATGAGAACTTTTCTATTGGGCAAGCAGTAATGGATTGGGAGTCAACCCTGAAAAGACTGAGCTAGTTCTGTTTACCAGGAGATATAAGATTGCGACATTTAGTCTACCAGTATTAAATGGGACAGAACTTAGATTGTCAAGGGAGGCCAAGTACCTGAGTATTTACTTGGACGCAAATTTTCTTGAAGGAGAAATACTCAGGAAAGGACCAGGGAGGGACTTAATGCCTACTACGCATGCAGGAATTCTATATCAAAGACTCACTTATGGATGTTCGGTATGGCTGAAGGCGTTGAGAAAAGGAGCGTATAGGAGCCTTCTCTCTAAAGTTCAGAGATATACTTCTGGACACCATTCTTCACCTTCTTCCAATTGAAGAGTTCGTGACTTTACGAATCTTATTTAGACTGAAGGAATTGGGATTAATAGGGAGTTTCACAGCGGAGCATGTTAGCATACTTGACGAAGTCAAATTTAAGGGTCGGACATTACCTTTGGCTTCCCAAACGGATTATATCGGAACTATAATTGACTTCAAGGTTACTTCCGTTATCGAAATCCCTAGTAGGGACCTCTGGGCTGGAGCGGAGAAGCTCCATGGGGAGTGTGCTATCTTCGTAGATGGCTCGAAGATGGAAGTATGCACAGGTGCGGGTGACTACTTCATGGGATCCGATAACATGACGGTCTTCTAGATTGTCTAATAGTTGCAGCATTTTCAAAGCAGAAACTCTAAGCATTTACAAAGCCCTGAGATTACTGGAGGAAAACGTTGATAGGGACACTGAGGTAACTATCTATGTGGATAGTCAGGCAGCACCACTGGCGACGACAAGTCATTGTGTTAGGTCCAGATTAGTACTTGAGTGTAAAAAGGATTTTAGAAGGCTAACGGATGCCTAGAGAATAATACTCTGTTGGGTTCCTGGTCATTGCGACATTCTCGGCAATGAAATATCCGATGAGCTAGCTCGCAAGCGCTCGGAGCTGGACAGGTCTTTTGTGGAGGTATCGGTTAGGATTCCAATTGGGTCATATTTCATAAGGAAATGAACTTTAGGAAGAGTAGATCAGACGGCAGGGTACCTAGAGTGTTATAGCCTAGTTTTAAACCAGCAGATTCGAAGCATCTTCTGAGCACGAGTCGTGGGAACCTAAGGGTTATTGTTGGTATGATTACTTATCACTTCGCAATAAGGAATATGTCTAGTAAGTGGGACACTTGCACTTCAGACTTTTCAGGACGTGCAATGATGTGGAAGAGCTAGACAGTGTAGAGCACATATTCTGTCATTGTTTAGGGCTTTAGCCTAGTAGACTGAAGTGGTTATGGGTAAAGGTCTCAGTAACCTTATAGGGTTCGTAATGGGGATAAAGGGGCTTAGAGGTAATCAGATTTAATTGATGGGTCTTACGTTCCACACTTTTCTTTTATTTCTGTTATTTTTCTTTCTATTCTATTGCCTTATTCTACTAAGGTCTTTTTTTTCTATTAAACTTTCTCTGGTATTTATAAAGGGATCACAATTGACTGGATGGTCTTTGGGTGGAGGCGTGAAGACACCGCCCTTTTTAACCTAACCTAACCTAAAATAACCCAAATGATTAATCGCCCAAAAAACTTCCCATACAAATTTGGGTTATATTTCATACGAAAAATTCTCTAATGTTTTGTTTTGGAAAAATCCTTATTTTTAAACTATAATTCCTTTTTGATTAAGCATTTTTAAGTTTTTGGGCGATTTTTCACTTTTATAAGAATTTGCTAAAATTATATTTATTAACAGTTTCTATGGTACGGTATTAGTATTTTAGTATATTAGTTGTTGTTGATTTGGATATTGAATTTTGATTTGATGACATATTTGGATAAACAACACCAACTACACTTTCAAAACCATACTTAAGCGATAATCCTACAATTCCAGATAATTCTGCTAATGCAGCGTTTTTTTATAATCATTAAAGAAAGTTTTAATTGCTTGTCGCTCTGCTTTTCTTATTTTATTTTTTGATGTTGCTAATTAATATTCAAAATCATGAATTTATGTGTCAAAATAAACTTTATCAACAGGTTCGTCGTCTTTATAATTAATATTATTTGGTCACAAATAATAATGATATGGATATGTATACCCGTCTCTAACTATTAGGTTGATCGACTCGGTTTTCCAGCCGGTTTCAAAAAGGCTTTTTTGGTTTACTAAATACTAATATTTGCATGGAAATATAGAAAACATTTTGTAACTGTTTAATATTTTTAAAGTCTAATTTCTTTTTATGTCTTATAGTGATAGTTTAAGGTTAAATTAAAATTAATTCTGTAAGTTTAAACGAATAATTAAGTAACAATTATCTTGAATGAAATACGCATATTAATAGAATTAGTTTTTTATCCTTTAAAATATTTTAATATTTTAACTTACTTTATTGCTTTATTTTTCAAATAAGTTGTATTTGAAAGAGATCTACCTGCAAAATCGAATAAAAGGAATGAGACACGCTTTTTCCACATTAAGCCACAGTTTCTGTTTCTTCTACATAAAACTTACATGACTATTCTCTAATAATATTGTGACTCAAAAATAGTCAAAACATATAATTTTTGACTATAGTCTTAAATTCCTATTCAAATTTTCAAAATTAAGACTCGGTATGTACACGATCCCAAGAATTATGACTCTGAAAATATATTAATTTGTTTGTAATAAACTGGCACAAAGCATTATATATTAGTATTTCGCATATAAGAATATTTTGCCGTTTGTACTTACTTAATATTTTTGCTATTTTCAATAGTTATTTTTCACATTTTCAGCTTCAAAAATAAAAATATTTTTTTTATTTGATATTGATATTTTAAAAGAAATATAATCTTTTAATAGAATTTCAAAAAATAGCACAAGATGTTTTAAAATATCAACTGTTCCAAAACGGTTTCTTAAAAAAGTCGAATAATCGATCACCCTACTAACTATGTTACATGGCAATTATTTAAATAAAAACTTAACAGCATAACAAACCCTGAAGGAAACCTGGGAGCAAGTGCCTCAAAGTCACCAGTTTTGCGATTATTTTGGTGACTTCTTGGCGACATTGTCAACAAAGTGTCTACATTTTTTATTTGCTTTGATGAAAAAAAAATGTATACACAACGGATAAGAGTTCTAATTCGGCGCCAAAGCGCTACTATTATTTCTCGGCGGCATAATTGTTTTTATTAATATAATATTTTTTTTCAATTGTGCTATAATAATTATTTAATTATAAATTAATTATAAATTTAAAAAGTACATACAAAATCCCATTTTTCATATTTTGTATTTCTTTTGTTTATTAAAAATTAACAGCTGACGAGTTCGGCGGCATCAATTTAGCCCACGATTTTAAAGCTTTAATAGGTGAAAAGTTTTATATTTGAGTTCTCAAAATTTTTAATATTTTTGCAAATGATTTTTTGTTTCCATATCCAAATGTTGTATCAAGCATTGCAGCGCCAAATAAAATATATATTTTAAGTAAATGGTCGAAGCAAATCTAAAATAAGTGAAAACATTGAATTTGAAGGAGATTCTTCGAGCAAAATGCACTAGTGAATCTCTGCTGACAATATCTACATATAGTCCCAAAAGAACTACCTACTCAATAGTACCAGTGTCAGTAGTAGATTTCTAATGACATGCACATGTCAAATATCTATAGTAAAAAAGCGTGGTCTGGGGTATAATAAGTCACTAGTACTGGTGACAGTGTCAATAGTGAATCAGTATCAGTATTTCCTACAGGGAAGTAATATTATTTAGCACGCATACACTCAGCAACATTGTATAAATAGATAAACAACATTGTATAAATGCTGGTTTTATACCTTTCACCACAGGTGCAAAGAGTATATATAAGCTTATCATTTCGTTTGTAATTTCCTCAATTTTCATCGGAGAGCAACAAGGTTTACATTTTCTGGATCCTTGTATGAAACGAAGTCGATAGGACGATATCCGCCCCGTCCGTTTGTCGGTTGAAATGTCTTTTATGAAGCCCACCGGTAATTGTTATATATGTATATATATATATATAAATATATATATATATATATATATATATATATATATATAACGATCGGAAATCCTTTCGAGAAGTTTGCTTTCAGTAAGGTTCATAAATACCGGAGTTATATTTTAAAAACCGGTTTTCGATTTTATTTGTAAATTTTTGGATTTGGAAATTTTATCTAAATTTTTATGCTGAAGAAATAAACTAAATCGGTTCAATAATATCGACCAAAACGCAATTTTTGACTTTTCGAAGCCCTTGTTTAGATTGTGCATAAATATTTTTCTAAAATTTCAGTTTTTTGAATTAACCATATCGGTCTATAAATAACCGAGTTATAGGCAAAAATTTGAGAAAAATATTAAAAATATACATACATATATATATAGATATATATATATATATATATATATATATATATAAAAGCATTGCAATGACTTTCAGGATTGTTTTTTGTATAAACAAGCAGTAGTTGTTGATTTTGTAATCCATACATATATACATGCATACATACACATACATACATACATACCTACATACATACATTCATACATACAATCATTTTTTATGTATGTTTGGACTTTTTTTAGTTGGAAACAGAAGCATGATAATGACACAGTGTTGTTGCTTTCTGTATAAGCAAGTATCTACATACAAACATATGTATATAAATTTAATAGTTATCCGGAGCTATTTGTGTAACTGTTGTTTTTAAGGACGCAACGCTTGCTATGATAGTTTAATTTTGTGTTTACATTTTTGTAGTTTAGAAAAAAAGTTTAGATTATTTTTGTAAGTATAAATGAGAAAATATGAAAGCATAGTTCTAGTATTTGTCGGTAGGACGGTGAAGGGTATAAAAGATTCGGCACAACCGACTATTGTGCTCCAACTTGTTTATTACACAGTAGGTTTTTTGCCTGGTAAAAATAATGAAACATTATGACGACGACTTAATCAGACGTAGGCAGCATGGGGGCAGTGCAGTAATATTCCTTCGGCAGCTATAGCTAAATAGGAAAATTGCTGCGCTGCCCCATACTGTCGACGTCTGATTAATTCGTCAACGAAAAATATAAGAATTTTTCGTCAGTTATGCCTTACGCTGCAACTTATTTCAATAAAATAATTAATATTGTAAAAAAAAGTAAATTGAAAACTATGCAATAAAATAGTAAAAATAGAAATAATAAGAAATTTTATTTTAACACTGATATATGTGACCGCCAGTGTTGCCAGGAGCCGAGAAAAAAAGCCTAAATTCAACTTTAAAAAAAGGTCAAAAAAGCTAACCCCCTGCTTTTATAAAACGAACAAGAAATTAGAAATTAGAAATTATATGAAATTGTCGAAACTGATGTGTTTAGATGTGTTGTGTGTAGACGTGTTTTTTAGCCGGGCAACAAAAAATTGGAAAAAGAAATATTTAAGAAATAGTTAATTTATCCAATTGTACCTTGGATTGTGCAGTTTTGTAAGCCGTATGTGGTGAGAAGATTGAAGTTCCGATATACTTTTGTATGACAATAGAATTTTCATTTGAAAGTTAAACACTTTTCACAAAATAAAAATCTAAAATTATCTAAAAATCCACTCAATTTAAAAGAGGCAACTGATCGTCACAAAAATAACTAAAAAAATAAACAACACCAGCTGTTTCTTCATGCATAATACTGGTATATTAATAAAAGTGGTGCCAAGTTGGGTTACATTTTAAAAGCGACTGAGTTAGTGTAGTGCTGCCAGTCAATTACTGCAAAAGCGAACGTTAAATTCAAGTAGTAAACTGAAAGAAAACATTGCTGTACAGCTCCAAAAACAAATCATGGAAATATTGGTAATGCTAGTAAACGCTTCTTGGCTGAAATTTCTCCAGAGCAGCATACCGAACAAACTTCAAGGGTTCGAAAAGTGGGAGATCTCGATGTGGATGATTTAAAAATGATAATTAAAAATGGAAATAAAGAAGTTTTAGAAAAATTAACAACAATTTATGATGATGTTGATGCACTTAAGTAGCAAAATATTTGGCTAAAAGAGCAAGTCGAATGCCTTCAAGCAGATAGAGTAATGGATCGCAAGCGAATTGTACAACCCAGGGGCAGATAAAAAGTAAAAATCTTGTATTTAAGGGCCTAGAAGCAAAAAGCACTGTCAGGGAAGAAGTTGGAAAAGTATGTACCGAAAAACTAGAACTGCCAACAGCTTCTATAATAAAATCTACCCGCAAAATATTTGAACGTGATGGTAAAAAGACTGTCCTAGCTGAATTTGAATCGTCCAATTGAAGAGGTATGTAAAACACCAAAAAACTTGCTGGTAGTAAAATATTTGTAGAAAATGATTTGAATTTAGATAGGCAATAAGATAAAAATGCTATGCTTCAGCTTAAAAAGGAAATAAGAGATTTAAGTACTATGCATAAACTGGCTGTCGTAACTGACAAACTAAAAATAGCAAATAACTGGTTTCGTTGGAATAAGGACAAAAAACTCCTATGCGGTCAACAAGAAGCAGACGTTATTTTAAGTAGTTTATATGGAAATTGTCATTCAAAAAATAGTACAGATTATAATTTATTGCTAAAAAAAATTATGTCAAAAAATCAAAAAAAAAAAAACTAAAAAACTTAAATATCTTTCAAAAGGTAATAGCTTATAACATTAATGGGTTGGGTAATAAATGTCTGTTCTCTGAATTTTTTGAGTATGTGTGTAACTGCGATATATTTGCCCTATTTGAAACGCATGTGAAAGAAAAAAAAATAGAAATATGAAGAAAATATTTTAAGAATTTGTATTGGAAACCAGCAACTCGAGTAAATAATGGTGGAAGAGCAATTGCAGGTTGTGGTTATGGAGTATACATACATATGTTTTTGAAACATTCGTTGGCGTTAACCAAGGGTGCCTTTTGTCACCATTGCTATTTACGCTGTATCTAGATGACCTCCTTGAATATTTAGGAGGTGGTTTAGATATCGATGGGTTTAATGTTCGCCTGCTACTTCATGCGGAAGACATTGTACTTTTGGCAGATGATATAGCTATTATGGAAGGAATGGTGAACAATTTGGATAACTATTGTGAGTTATGGAATATGGAAGTAAACATGAGTAAATCCGAAATGATGGTATTTAGAAAAGGTGGAAATCTTTCAGTGCGTGAAAAAATAAAATACAAAGAACAATATGTAAAGAAGAGCTTCACTTAGAAAAAAGAAATAAGTCTGCGAAGAACAGCATTAATGCCACTTGGAACAGCTTCTTTAACAAACCTCACATAACACTCTCATTCAAATGGAAATTATTTCTTTCTGTATGCCGTTCTATTCAATCGTACTCAGCTCAAGTATGGGGGTGTTGGCTATTTGATGAGGTTGATAAACTGCAGCGGTACTTCATAAAAAAATTGTGAGATTACCAGAGTTTACCCCAAGTTATGCCTCGATACTAGAAACAAGGGCGGAAGCTGGTTATTTATATACTCTAAATTTGCATATGAATTATATTTTTAAAGATCTTTTTCAATATGGTAATGATAGACTACCTCAAAAACTATCTGTACTGATATTAAGGAACAACATTTTTTGGGCAAGCCAAATAAACCAAATAGCAAGCGAATTTAATATTGTATTTGAAGATATTGCAGCAGAAGAATGGCTTACTAGAGGTTCAATGTTGCTGGAAAATTTAAAATAGAAAAATTTAATGAAAATGCAAGAAAAAGCTTTAAATAGCGACAACAGATTATGCAACAAAAGGGAAGAAGAAAATTTGCAGCATTTCATAGCAAAATGTCCCATACACGCAGAATTCAGAATCAGACATTTAGTCAAGTTGTATCTAGAAGAGAATAAGCTAATAAATATTTTGAACGGCGAAATACCTAACGGATGGAATAGGTTATATAAATTTGTTACTTATGCTCTAAACTACAGAAAACTTATAATTGATGAATTTATATGAATCTACATACAATACTTGTTAAATTATAATATTATATAAAACAGATGACTCTGAATCATTGTTATTACTTACATTATCCTTTATTTATAATTTATTTTATTAAATAAAGATTACAATACAAAAGATTTATATGAAAAACACAAATAAATTTCAAATTTATTAGTTGTTTTCCATGCAATTTGTCGAAACGAATTTTTCGTTCGTTTTATAAAAACAGGGGGTAAATGTCCAAAAAATAAAATAAAATAAATCCAGAAAATTTAACAATTTTTCTTTAATTTAAAACTTATTTTATCTCGTTCTCATTAGTTTTTTTATATGTTCTAAAGATGTTGTAATACAGCTGTCAGTAAAATGACCCAAATGAACAATCGCCCAAAAAAGTTCCCATACAAATTTGGGTTATTTTTCATATGAAAAATTTCCTAATGTTTTTAAGTGATTTTTCCACATTTTTAAACTATAATTCCATTTTTAAGTTTTTGGGTAATTTTTCGTTTTTATGAGAATTTGATGAAATTATGTTTATAAATAATTTCTATGGTACGGTATTAGTATTTTAGTATATTAGATGTTCTTAATTTGCATAATAAAGTGCTGCAGGCGAAAATTTTTACTAAATATAAAAAATATGGATTTTTTGAACAAATAAATACACAGAACTGGTTAAATGAGTGATTCTGTAAAAATAAAATTATTAGCAACTGATAAAAAATTATTTTATTCGTTGTTGACATAGTAACAGTTTAGCATTTTTAAGGCAATTTTTAGAATCAAAAAGGCAAAATAAAAAGGCTAGATTTAGCATTAAAAAAGAAAGACTAGTGATTACTGTAGAAATAAGTATGTGAAAAGCCTTTAGTTGTTATTAACTAAACAAAAATTTAAGAAAATATTAATTACCCACTAGACTTCACAGTCACAGTACGGTCTAATGAAAAATTAAATTTAATATAAACGTCAGTGTTGGACAAAACCAAAATCACAGCAAAAAAGGCTCTGTTAAACAAAAATTTGTAGGCATGTTCCCACATATCCAAAAATGATATTCCAAAGGCGCACAGGGGGGTGAAATTGAAAAAAATTACAATTAACTGAAAATCAATATTTTGAAAAAGTAATTGATCTAGTTAAAAGTATATAAAATGAAGCATCATTATCTGATAAAAAAAAAATATTCTTAATTTTTTTTTTACTTTCCCTGTAAGATTGCCATCAAAGTCACAGATTTTTTTAATCACAGTAGTAGATACGGAAAATTTTGTTTTTGTATTTTTTTTTTTTTTTTTTGCATAAAAAGTGCTTTTCTTCACTGGAGTTGTTAAGCGTAGATATTTAGAAACTTATTTACGTGTTTTTGTTTAAAGTAAATGTTCTAGAAATATTTTGAATATATTTTTCAGACGGACCGGGTAAGTTTTGCTTATTTAAATAATTAAAGAGGCCAACATAATTTTGAATTGTCATTAGCGTGACAGATCCTTATATGGAAGCTATGGTTAATTATGGATCTATCCTTATAAAATTTAGCTGTAAATCAAATACTTAAATAAATTTTATTTGTGCTCAATTTTTTCTTTGTATGGACATTCATACAGAAATTATCCCCGGGAATGTGATTTCGGGAGAGGGTCGTATATAGGAAATATGATAAATTTTTGATCGAACTTTACGAAATTTAGTAGTAAGATTTCTGCTCGAAGAAAACTCACCTGTTAAAAAATTCATGAAAATACAAACATATTTAAGACATTATAAGTATTTAACTTATTTCCGGGAATATTTTTATATGTGGGCCCAGTGAAATAATGGTTCGATTATAATCAATTTTTCTATGATATATTATTGGCCTAAGAAAAACTCACGTGCCGAATTTCATTAGATTATTTTTAAAACGGCGACCTATAGATTATCTCAATTGTTGGTAAATGATGTACGGACAGAAGGTAGTTTAAGCTAGAAAAATTCTTATAACTTCAAAAAGAATTATTTGATGTACCGTAGAAGTAATTATTACAACAAATTTTGTAAATAAAGCGCTATACCCCTTCCCCGAATTAAGCGCGTTTGGCGTTTCTACCCTACAGCAAGGGGGTTACTTTCCTGAGAAGACTAGAACCTCAACAAGAAAAATTATTTCAATTATCGAATAACAAAATTATGAACAAAAAAATTGCCACCAGGTAGCCATGGAAGTGGCAATTGACTTACTCCTAGGGTGTGCACATGTTGAAGTGACTAGTCACAAAGTATATAACTATTTGTGCTCTAATATTGTCGATAAAGTAACTAATTCGGAAGAGTCAACAAAAACTGCTTGGTATCGTTTGCATCTTGTTTAGGTTCTCTAATATGCCCCCAAAAGTTTGGTGCTGCTAATTGGGCTACTCAAAATTGCACATGTGCAGATCGATTGCAACATTTATGTTGCTATAAAATCCGAGCAGAAATACATCGCGAATATTGATGAGCTATATTGCAGTACTGGGAACACGAATTTAATTCTGTTTGTGTCCAATTATAATCCATAATCTCTACTGACAAATAGAGATATCTAGTTTATGATCTTTCGAACTGGATGTTTGTTGACTTGTTCCTCAATATAAAGAATAAAGACTTAGACTATCTTTAGCCAAAGCTTTTTTTTTATTCTATATAAATTTTAGAAACCTCTCCAGCTCTCTCTCTCTCTCTCTCTATCATTTTAATTAAACTATCCATTAAATAAACTGTCACAAAATGTTTCCAATTGAAATTATTACCAACACATTGTAAATTTTATATATTCTATTTACTTTAATAATTATTTAATGCATTTTATTTTTCTAAGCAATTAGAACACTAAAAATAAAATAAATTCAATTTTTTAATTACTGAAACGAAAAAAGTAATCAAATGTAAATTTCATGATATAAAAAAAATAAATAAAATGAAAGAAGAAGATTGTCTAAATATAATAAACAACAAACAACAACTCTTACTACTTTATTTTAATGCTGTTGTTGTTTTTATCAATTAGAGCTAAACAATGTATATATCATACATACTATATGGTATTGGGATGCTGGAAATCCTGTTTCGTATTTCTTGTCATCTTCCATAAACCAGGTGTTATAAATAAACAAAATATAAATTAAAATACGCCTTTAAATAATATAAAAAAAATCTGCTAGGAATTAAAAAATCTCAATGAAAATAACAAAAACGAGTGAAGAAAATAAACTTAAAGCTAAACATTTGGATTCTTATTTGTATGTATAAGATTTTTCGTTAGTGCGTATAATAATAAATGACAATTTTATAGTTAAAGAACAACCTAATGACTTATATTACGTGTATAAAGTGTTTAATTAAATAATGTGGTTTTATAGTTTACAATGTTATTTAACACATACATACATATGTTATTTAACACACACATATATATATATATACATATATATATATATATATATATATATATATATATATATATTTATTTACTAATACATGTTTAGTATAGAAAGGTATCTCTTGTATGTATAAAACTTGTGCTGAAAGTAGTGCCTAACATTATAAGCAAGCCAAGAAATAATGGTAGTTAGTAGTCAGTCAACTCCTTTGGCTAAATACAATGTATACTTAGTACACAAATTCTCTTGTATCATCTATCTACAATGACTATTTAATGATGAACATTAAGTTTTAGGCGTATATTGGTTGTTGCACGTAAAATGTGACAGAAGAAAAATATATTGTGTACACTATAGCAACCAAAACAGTCCTGTTTTTTAAGTTACTTTTCTGCGACGATTAAGGTTTTGATTTTTAAGATTTCTACATGAAAGTTTTCTTTTAGATTCAGAAAATTGTCCAATATGTTCATATAGAGAGAATTCAACTGTAAGATGTTAAACCTTGCCTAATTAGAACATACCGTGAGGAAATGCTTTGTCAACATAACATTGTGCTTCTTTACCGGAATTACTTTCGCTTCCTTATGTAGAAGGTATGGAGGGGTTATTATATTATATGCATTTTGGTAGCTCTGCAAGTTTCTCCCCTGATTTCTTTGTCCATATCGCAAGTGCTGTCGGCTTGAACACCTCCATCGAAAAAAAAACGCCAAGGTTAAAAATTTTTTAAGTGTACTCTCATAGTTCAGGCTCTGATCATCTATTTTGGCTGGTAATTATCTTGGTTGACCGGACGTACATATACCTGCAACAGTAGTATATGTCCAGTAGTGAGCATCATTCTCACTCCATTCACTTGGCGTACCATGCAGGTCATTTGGCAGTATATGTGTCACTATAAAAATTATATTTTTAGATTGATTAGTTATGCCCACCACTAGAACTATTTTTAGTATAGCTCCATCCAATTACTTAACTTCATTATCGAATTCTAAATCCAGTTAAATGTATCCTTATTGTTGCAAAATATAATTTTGTTTCTTTTCTGAATGTGTAATAGCACCTTTCCCGTCCCTAGTCATATCTCAGACCTAAAAGTGTAGTCTGCCTTCCAGTAGTAGACAGTTTTCATCCCCTATTCTTCCATCAGACTTTCCCTATGCAACTTCTTTACATACGTTCCGTCCCTTTTCAGTTCTTGGCTTTTTTACTGTCGTCACTTCTGGCGAATCAGTTCTATCACACTTAATGTATTCAGGTTCCTCAGAGCCAGGGTTCACTACGTTGAAAAATTGCCTGATGTTAAAGGAGTATAATTTAAATCTATTCCCTATCTATCTAGTGAACGAGCTTATGAATTTGGCAGTTAAATTTCCTTGTTTCTTGATTTTTTTTTTTTTTTTTGGCAAACCTATGATGGCATACTATTTACAACTAAAAGTTATTTTATACTTCAAACGTACACCACTAACGTGTTTCTTAGGCAACGAGTGACTGTTTGATTTTTTATAATTCGTCTGGGTGCAACTTTTAAGGGTTTTGACAAACCTTAAATGAGCAATACTGTTTACTTATCTTTTCCTTCGGAATCATACGCATTGATTTCGCCATCTGCGGCAATTTCATTAATGATTTCAAGGATATAGGCCGAATTTTTACTTATTTTCCTCCCAACATTTATATGGTGATAAAAGGGAATAAAAATCCTCGACGCTCAATTATTTATAAAATATTAAATACTGATTAGTGGAGTTAATGGCCAGGAATTTTCCGATCACACGATATGACATATATCGGTGTTTCATATTCAAGGAATGCACAGCAGGGGTTTTTAGCAAAGCAATAGTTTTCAGAAGGCCTCCACAAAATTCATTCAGATTCCGCATACCATCGATATAAGCTGACCCCCAATGGAGCTTTATTTCTAAAAGTTAATAAGAGTTTAAAAATATATTCTTAGTCAATTAATTCACATCGCAAGTTATAAATAATCTTTATATAAAAACATTTTATTGTAAAATTCAATTTTGTGACGAAAATGGTTTTTTAAGTAACTTTAGGAACAGACGACGTAAGACCTTAAGAACATAAAAATTTATGATTTCGTTGTCAAGTTTAACATAATTTAAGTAGTTTTGCGTTTCGCAAAATATTAATAGCACCCCTCGCATTTCAATATTGCTTTACGGGCCTTTGTCAACTTGATCCTATCATTGCCATTCACCATTCGAGTTTTTTTAATTATATGAAAAGCTAGATTAATCGGACTCACATTTGGATTTTAAAAAAGAACCAACAATGTCCGCACTTTTCATGGCATTAATCCGGGAGTTATGGTCACTTCTTACACTGGTCGGTTTGGTTGATTTTAATGCCAGTTTACTGCAATCTAATTGTCAAGTATAATCCAAAATACGCCGTTTTGATATGGCCATACAACTCGTCAGAAGTTTTGTGCATAAAACCCATACTGGTTCTATGATTTGTAGTACTTGAACCATTCTGTAGCCGTTAGGTACTTTAATAAATCATTTAGCCTTGATCCCAATACCTCACAAAGATCATGTAGTTCATAGTTACCTAAGAATCTCTTTCTCTTGATTGCTGCGGCAGGATATTCGCAGAGATGACGAAAAACTGTATCTTCTTTTCCTCTATCCTTGCAGCTGTTATAATGAATGTTAAAGGGGAGTCCGACAATCCCGATATATCTTGGTTCACCAATCTATGTTAATGTCAGAAAGTCGACATAGGCTTGACAGCTCTTTTATACATTGACTGACCAATATAGATGTAATAGCAAAAAAAGATTTTAAAAACAGAAGTGCCGCTTGGCTATCGATAAAAATTCCAACATTCGTGCAAATATTTCTGTCATAAAGTAACGCTGCTTGGTTTAAGATTATCAGAAAAAATTCTGGATCACAATCCCACAATTCAACTTATAACTTTCAGTAAAAATCCTTGCATAATAGTTTTCTATGAAGTTATACCTGCATCACTCACTCTTGCACTAAAACTTTGAACACTCTATCAAAATACATGTAGGGAATCGCATAGTCTAAAGGTTGGTTTAGAATCGGTGGCAATATGTATATTCTTGAAGGCCTAATTTTTTCGTCTTCTGTTAGGTGCTGTTTTTTACTTAGCCTTTTTACGTTCAGTTTGACATTTTTCAAAGAAGATTTCGAAGATGAACGAGGTCACCGATGAAAGGTCTTCGTCAGTGTTCAAATTCAATTTGCTGGATGAAATGTTATTCGACATGTTCTATATTATAATCTAATCTACATACGAAAACAAGTCACAAAGATTTCTTTTATTAGGAAACGAATTCCATTTTTTTCTGGCCTGATCTCGCATGTCATCATTACAACAATAAAATATCTGATTGACATCAAACAAATGGTACTGCTATGTAACAAGAGAGGATAAATCCATTAAACTGTTCATAGATTAGTTCATTTAAAATATAATAGGTTATAGTAAAAAAAAAAAATAATTAAAGAACACATAAGACTGAGTGAAAAGTGAAATATAGTTTAGAACGAAGTGGACCAATTCAAACAATAAAGTAACCGAAAACACAATAAAACCTTTATTTAAGGTTTTATAGAAAATATTAAATATTTTATTAAAAACGTGTAGAAAAAATGTTTCTTTTAAAGGTAAAACTAGAATATAACGGTCTTTAACAAAACAAAATTTAAAAGAGTTTAATCTTTTGGTTTCATTTTTATAAGCCGGATTGTATGCACGGATTTTTTCTTGCGCAGTCCTTAATTGGAATCTTTCAAAGTATAAACATTTGATTAATATATGGGTGATCAAAAATATGCAAAATCATATATATATTTTTGCATATTTTAAACCTAACAGCATATTTTTGCATATTTTGGGCTTTACAGCTTATTTTGTCATATTTTCATAGAAAGTCCTTATTTTAGAGCATATTCTAGTAATTTAACTGACATATTTTTACATATTCTATACTTAAATTTGCATATCTTACAATTTAAAGACAAATTTTGCATATTTTGCATCAAATAGAGTTTTTTACATAACTTGCCATTAGTGAACTTTTATTTTTACTGTTACATGTGTTTTTCAAATCCGTTTCCCTAATATTTCATTCTATAAATTTATTAAAATTTTGTAAAATCTTGATACAATGAATTAGCTTCGAAAGTTTCTGAGTGAAAAAATGACCTTTTAGCAATTGCTAATAAAAATAAAGTTATTTTTAACATGAATAGTAGTTAATAATAATATTTTAAGAATATAGTTTTTAAATTAAAGGGCATATTTTCCGATTTGATGAGTATTTTTTATGCACATAAAACACTTTTTTTTAGAGCACATTTTTTTTTTTTTTGTTGCCCTGATGCTAACTTTAGCTACATAGAATAGCAAAATATTATTGAAGAGCATTCTAAAAGCCTACTGTTACCTTCCTAATAAAAACTGCTTATTACCTTTTTTGCAGTTTATAATTATTACTACTTCAGCCGTTGCTGCAGCATATGAATATAAATAAAAATAATTCCTATTTTCCTAAAAACATAGTTGTGAGATTTTTTTTCTCTTAAAAATACCTGTCAAGGATCTGGTTTAGCAAGTTGCCACTCTATACGTAACAACGAATCAAATAAAACACAGAAAAAAGTAAAACAAGTCTAATATATATATTTTTTTTCATAATTTTGGAATTATGAACATGAACACTAAAAGGAAAAACCTACAAACGAACATAAAAATAATAAATGAATACCCAAACACCTTTAAAAGTTTAGCCAAAGCTTTATATATTTAAATTTATGATTGTGTGTTAAATTAAAATTATGCGAGTTTATCATCATTTCAGATTTTTTCTTTCTTTTTTAGAAAATCTTAAACAAGTATTCAATTTCATGTTATTATTTTTTCTGTTTCTGTTTAAATCAACAAGTGTTTGTTTAAAAAACTTCTTTGAATTTGAAAGAAATACTACAGAAATGATTTAATACAATCAAAGATAATAAATTTAATAAATATATTCTTCATATAAGTATTAGTTTCAACAGCAAAGAAGACATGATTTCATTAATGCGCTTTATATGCAAAAACTTTAAAAAAGTTTTATGTAAATATGAAATAAATTTTGTTGAAATTTAACTTCATTTGTGCAAAATAGACGACGTCAAACTAAATTTTGTTAAACAAAGTTGCAAGTGATAAGTCATAAATATTTAGTTGTTGGATATGAACAAATTAATGTTCGGTATGAAATAAAATGAAATAGAGTAAAATTAACGAAATATGTTACAAATTTTGATTTAGATAGATTTGTATTAATAATGATACTTTTGTATTGTATATGGATTATGGTATCATTTTACTTAGATTCTTCCTTTTTCAGAAACTAATTATTTACTTAGCATCTCAAAATATTTTTAAAGTCTCCATTTTAATTTAAACCTTGTCATATATTCAATTTAAATTAAAAACAAATAAACTAACAACAATTATTGTTTAATCGATTTGTCTTATCAATCGCAATAAGGATTTAATTAAATGCAAACAACTAAAACAGCTGCTTTTTCCAATAAAATGCATGACTTTTAGCAATAAAAATTTAAATATTTTTTATTGCTTTTTAATAACGGACTATTTAGCTTTTTAAATGCTAAAACAAATTTTAAATACAAACTGAAATTAATAAACTTTTAATTATTCTAACGACATGGAAAATGTCAAAAACAAAATTTATGAGTTCAATAAGCATTTGTACTGAAAAGAGTATTAAATTAATAAAAACATGGTTTTGCTAATGGTATAAATAAAAGGTGGTAGTTCAGTTTCGCTCTTAAAAATTAGTTTCTGACTTTGAAGCTTTGGTAAATAAATAAAAAAGCGTTGCCACAAAAATAAAAAGGGAAAACTATTTTAGGAATATTTTTAATATGTGGAATTTATATATTTGCAAATAAACACTTTTTCATATATATATATATATATATATATATATATATATATATATATATATATATATATATATATATATATATATTGTATATATATTGTTTGGACTTGAAAAAATGCACGTCTGGTTTTTTCCTGAAGTATCTAGTGTTACAGCAGTTATTGAATATTTAAAAATATCCATTTAATAAATAACATTCAACTAAAAATATATTTCTTATTCAACGATTTAAAAATATACTATTTGTATTGTATTGTATTATATTGTATTTGTATTCTCTATAAAATACGTTAACTTTAATATTACTTCTCTTTCCGATCGGTTTAAAAATAAAAGATATATAATGAATCTTTATATCACTTAAATTAAAAGTTGCTTAACTAATATATATATATATATATATATATATAAATATATATATATATATATATATATATATACATATATATATATATATATATATATATATATATATATATTTATATATCATCACTAGCCTTAAAACAGAAAGCTCTCCTAAAAGTAAGAAAATTAGTAAGATCGGATATGTACGTATAATTTTGATAATTTTTAATAATTTTCTCAACCTACCTAAACATAATAAAAGTAAACAAAAAACTCGGATTTTTTTGTACGGTAGCACGATTTGAGAGAATAAAATTAGTGTTGGCTTAAACGTCAGATGGTTATCATAGCGACAAAATGAAAGAGCGGCACTGTCTTATTATTATTATTTTATATCATGGTTTTGATATGAAATGTGTCATGAAGCACGACAACATACTAAGAATTTAAATTATTTTACGATTGAAAACAATTCTTTTAAGATATCATAAGATTAAAACTAAATAAGTGAAAACAATTAAGAAAAAAAAAAAATCTTAATAAATAAATGTAAATAAATATATAGGAGAGTGGGGCAAAGTGAAGCATATTTTAATTTAACTCCAATAAAATACCAACCAATAATCTTTTGAACCCTCCAATTGAATTATTATATTGAACGAATTATTATCTAACCTTTTGCATAAAAATAATAGATTCAACTTTTTTTTAATAAAATGGGAAATTTTGCGGTAAAGGGGAAAGTATTATGAATGGCAAATTTAAAAATATTTATTGTTTAACAAATATTTTTAAATGATTTTTATATTTACGAGGCCACTGGAATACCAAAATTCAAGTAAATGATGAAAACAGAGAGATAATAACTGACAAAACTAATGGAAAATAATAAAACAAAATCTTTAAAAATATACAGTTATTTTTTGTATTTGAAATAATCTAACTCTAAATGGAATAAATTGCTATAATTTCGTACACTTTAAGCGCTCCGGCCATTTTGCATGAGTTACATCATACGAGTACTTTATGTGTATTATTACAACATCCACTTTTCCAGCAATTTTTAAATGGAACATTTTGGTCTTATCGCTGTGGAGTTTTGTTTTGTTATTTCCAATTTTCTTATGTTGTATAGTTTAAATATTTTTTTATCATTGGCAATTAAAGCAATTTTTTACTATATTTAAAAAAAAAAAAATTGCAGAAAAAAATGTATGGAAAATTTGGTAAATTATACATCGCAATTTACCCCAAAATATTTTTTCTACATTACATCAATTCCACTTTTGGCGTTAAGTAGAGATCTGAAATAAAGCATTCAAATTTGTATTTACCGATTTAAAGATATCTTAATTTGAATATTTTCCTCAAAAACATCAGCAATTAAAAAAACTTTTTAAGTATATTTTATTTGTTTGTGCTCGAAAAGCAATAAAATCAGATGTGTCATGGATGAAATGTAATTTTGAAATGTAGTGCAATAATGGCAAACATATACCAATAGTCTTTTTTTGCAAAAAAGTAAATAAATAAATAAAAAACTAATCGTCTACAACGTAAAAATCTTTGCCTAAATCATTTAAATGATGTTTGGTTTTGTGTTAAAATTTTATCAAAAATTTAATTGATGCAATCATCTGCCTGATTGTTTCAATTAAAATATTAATTTTGTCTAATTTATTTTTTGTCTCCTTTTCAAGTGAAAATTCGTCATTATGAATAATTGATATAATAATTTTGTGAGGATTATAATTTTAGTAAGATTTAAAATTAATTAGAATTGTTAAAATGGCTGTAAGAAAACTGTGTATAAATTGTGTATAACTAAAAAATTAATTGATGCAATTACCTCCTGATTGTTTGAATGAAATTATTAACATTTGTTTAGTTAATTAATTTTTTTAGTTAATATCTTCAATTGGAAAAAATTATTGTTCTGTAAGTTTTACAATTATGAATTTTTGTGAGAACAAATATTTTTTTTTTATTGGATGAATTATTTTTGTAATTAAAATTATTTTTAATAAGACTTAATAAGAATTTTCTGAAATAAATGTAAAACAGCTGACAAATTAAAGATTTTTTATTTTGTATCAAGGAGTATGATCCAGCGCTAGCTGGACTTCCGGCCATGCTCAGACAAATTGAGATTTTTCTTGTTTCCAGAATAGTAAGTTTCGGTTCGCTACATATAATTTTGAATAGTAATAAACATAATATAAATGTATAAACTAAAATTTTGATGTTAAATACTTGAACTAGCAGGATCTGGTGTAATTGCCTTCTATTCATTCTATATACTTCCCTCATTCTACCTTTAAATTATATTCCTAGGAAGCCCTAAAAAAAGTTCCAAAACACATTATAAGTAAATCAATTTTTCATATTTAAACTTAAACGTATTTATTTAAATAATTCGAAGTTAAAATTCATTATATGTACTTATTTAAAAATTCTTGTTCAAAAACATTCAGAAGTAAGTTATGAAAAGAAAATAATTTATAATAATATTTTTTAAGTACAGAATAATAAGATTAAACCATATGAATCATTTACTTTATATTAGTTTAATTAATTTATTTGTTTTTTTTTTTTAATTTAAAATAGAATTATATATATTTTGTTAGTGTGTTAAATGTTTTTTTTTTCTTCTTCAGTGTTCTTTATTTGAAATTTTTATAATTTTTGCGTTAAATTTATGATTTACCAAATTTTATGGTCCATCAGGCCTGATTTTAAATACGTATATGATTTTTTTTTTAATTATAATGTTAAAAATTTCGAGTTCTCAAAAATAATAAGAAATATAAAATAGTGAATTTAAAATATCATGTGTACTCTAGATAAAAAACTAAGTATTTTCTTTATATGTTACTTTTTGAAAAGCAAAAAAAAAAATAAATAAATATTTTATTTATTTATTGAAAAATTACAAGAAAAAGTAAACACAAAAGTTGAAATGTCGACTCTAAACCAATAAAGTCGGCTATTATTTTAAGTTTCTTCTTCTTGTTTTGAAAGTTTATGAATGTTTTATTTTTATAATTTTTTGAAATTTCTTTTTATCATTTTTATTATCATTTTTTTAATGTATTTGTTTTTAATATCTTTTAAAATAGATTTTTAAATATCTATTATGACATAAACAAATCAGAACTTCTATTTTTAACAAAAATAAAAATTTAAATTTCTTTTGTGTTTAGGTTGAAAAATTTTAAATTTAAATAAACAAAATAAAGACAGAAAAGGAAAAAAAATGACAGCAAAAGCAATAACATATTTCATATAATGTGCTTTTAGATTTCTTTATACAATTTTGAATAAAAAGATGACAGTTTAGCTTTTAAGAAGAAATGAGGGCCGACAATTACCTTTTCTTTTTAAATTTTGAAAAAGCAGATGATACAAAAATAATATTTATTGCATAGATTGTAGATTCTAACTATGTTAATGAATGTTGTACCGTAATGCCTTTGGTTTTCCTTTAGAAAATATATCTGTTTAGATAATGGCTTTCTTGATATCAATCAAAACTATTTTTTGTCCAGAACATGAAGCCGAAGAAAATGCATTCTTAATACAAAAACAAGATAATTCAATAGCGCAATAAATACATACATCATCAAACGTCTTAATATAATTTAATATATTATCTAATATGATTCCAAATCTTTGAATAAAATTTGTAAAAAGTATAGAGAAGAAAAAATTTGTTATTTTTTAAAAATTCGATAGGTTTTTCTTTCCTTTTTAATAATTTTGGCATAAATGATTGGAACACTTAAATTGCTAAAGTTGAAAAAAAAAAAAAAAAATGAAAACGCAATTATTTTTTTTTTAGATTTTCTTTTCAATAAAAAATAAAATTTTAAATTTTTTAAGGTATATTCAGACTAATCATATATTTGACCAGAATGACGTAACCACTATATAAAATATTTGCTAATTTCTCTTTTTTTTACTTATCGTTATTCAAAGCTGACATTTTATCGAATTTTGTTTGACGCTGTTTTCTCTTACAAAACATTTGCAAGATCAGACAACGGCAAACAATATTTTTAAAAAACTAGTGAGCATGCAATTTTTTCAAATATTTGCCAAATGTGAACATAGCTTTATAGTTTTTAATTAGGGAAAAAAATACTACGCAGACCTCACAAATCAAGCTATGATCTTTTAACTATTGTCAAAGGAAATAATGAATAATACATTAGTTTTATTTTTTTATTTATTTATTTTTTTTTTATTTCATTTTCAGTTTAAAAGTTATAAAGAGAATTTATGAATTTTAATAAGAAGACAAGAGTAATACAATTTTTTTTTATGAAAAAAAAGTAGATTTTTTTCTTAATGTGGGTCTCAAGAAATAGGAAAATTTCATACTTTTTATGGAAAAAATAAGTTTAAATTAATATAAAGTTTAAGTTATATAAAGTTATAATTTTAAATTTTTTAATACTGTTATGCAAATACAAAAATCTACACAAAAAATTTCATATTAATTTTTTTTAAAAATGACATCAATGTTGAAAAAAGCCAAAAGGCCGTAGCATCAATTTCATAGATGAAGCAGTCGTAGAATTTTTTTAAAGAAATTTAGTTTAAAGAGTTATTATATGCTTTATATATTTTTGCTTTAAGTGAACTATTAAAACATTTTATTTAATTGCTTAAATTAAACGAAAAAAAAAAAAATTAAAAATTGGCGTTAAGACCTTTTGCATTTTCATAATATTTTTTTCTGCTGTTATGGCAATTTGAATTTTAGGGGACAATATATACAACAACTCTCCCATTTAAAGCTAATTCTAAATAGTATATAGTTTTTAGTCTAGTTAGTTTTGCAACAACTAAATATATCTCAAAAAAAGCATACAAAGAGTGCATTTATTGCACTTACAATAGATCACAAATGTTATGAGAATACAAATTTATTAAAATTAAATAAAAAAAGTAAGAAAAAAACCTAACAAATCCGCAATCACGTTGCCCAAATACGCATTAAATATTTCTCAAAACCAAAACACTATAGCAGTCAGTGTCTAAAATAACATTTGAAATTCAATAGTTGAAAAAACAGAAAAACATTTCTACGATGCAAATGATATGTAAAGAAAGAAACATACAAAAAGTCAATCACATTTGCAAATGATCTTCAAGCGGCGCGTGCGGTTGTGCTGAAATTTAAATGCAAAATATACAGCTAAGACTTTTAAAACGACAAAAAGCTTGAGTAAATACAAATCAATACAATTTTACAAAAACTAAAGTTTTCTTAGACCTTCAAAAATTTTAAACAATTTTCATAAATTTTTTAAACTGTTAATAAAGGTAATAGTGTTTATTATCGATTTACCTATAACATATAAATTGTTAAAATAAATGTGAAGTACTTTTTAGTTTTATTGATCGCACTGACTACTTAGCTAGATGGCAGGCTGGCAAGCAGGCTGGTTGAATGAATTTTTGATTGTTTTTACACCTAGAGAAATAGTGATTGTGATCATGTTCAAAAATGTTCAGTAACAATAGTGTATCAGACATGTATATGCTAAATCTGAAAACGCTGTGTGCAACGAAATTTTTTAACACAATGGTATCAAATTGAAGCTAAATTTGTATCGAAATGAACACTACAGTGATTGAACTTAATACCGCATTAGTGAGGACATGAAAACAAATCGGTATCATTTTTTTAAACCCACCATTAATTGAAATTAAGAAAAAAGAAATAAATTAGTTTTTTATTTGTTGCCATACGTATTTATTATAATTATTACTATAAAAGCTATAGAAATATTATTAAATAATATATGATAATAATTTTGCCTCTTTTTTTCTATCGAAAAGTTTCGTTCTGAACTCTGAACTAACAGTGGCACAGCCTCCCTTAAGTCGTCCATACTTAAATAGGGCAAAATCATAAATGTTACTTGTGCGGATAAAAAATACAAGAAATAATTATATTTTATGTTAATGTTAAATATAATTTTTAAACTCAACTATCAAATAAACAAGAATAGATTGGATATTTATTTTTTGCAGGAATTGATGGCATTGTTAGTCGTCACTAGATTGAACTGCTTCTTTGTAAACCGAAGAAATTGTGCAACAGGAATTTTCAGTACATTTTACTTTTTTTACCAAATATTCTCGAGAAAATATTTTCGATAAGGTATTCCGTTTCAACACAATCATAATAAATCATAATAAGTTTTCACGCACAACTTCACACATTTGCAACCAGTGTTGCCAGGAGGTGAGAAAAAAGGGGCTAAATTGGGCTTTAAAAAAGTTCATAAAAAGCTAAATGACCCAAAATATAATTCCAAAAAAGCTAATATTATTTTTATTTAAAACACTACTTATATTTATTTATTTATTTTTCATTAGTTTTTGATATTTTTTTTTTTTAAAGATACTGTAAAATTACTGCAAAATGGTCTATGAAAAATTACCTACAAAAAATCGCCATAAAAATTTGAGTTATATTTCATATAAAAAATTACCTACCAAATGCTTTTGATTTTTCGTCATCCTTGAATTACACTTAATAACATTTGATTAATCATTTCCAAATTTTCGGGAAATTGCTCGTTTTTATAAGAAAATTTTTGTTAGATGTAAATAATCTCAATTTTTTGTGCGAAATGATACACAAAAATGCTTAGATGGATGATACTGTAAAAATAAAATTAGTATATAAGATATTATTTTCTTCTTTGTTAAAATGCTAAAATTTTAGCTTTTTTAAGACAATTTTAATAATCAAAAAAAAAAAAAAAAAAAAAAGGCTAGAAAAAACCTAAAATGGAAATTTTGAGGCTAAAAGCAAAATAAAAAGGGTAGATTTAGCATTAAAAATGCTACACTCACAACACTGTTTGCAACAGCAATTTAATAATAGGACGGAAAGAAAACCAAGCCGAGCAAAACTTCCAGCGAAGTATGCTGGCAATACAAATGACGGCGGCGACTTTTTCAGTTACAAATAACGTACAATTCGAAACCTGAAGTGGAAATAAATATGCAGTTTCAATACGAATAATTCGATTTGAACGAAATTTCACATGATGATAGTGGAAGTATAGACAATTTTGAGCTGTGTGTTCGGACTATATAGTCTAACAGATGCGAGTCTACAAGGTTCCAAACCTGGGCTCTTCTTGTTCGAAAATAAACGATCCCGATTTTGCATATCTGAACAGATTTAAAAGATTAATATACAAGTGAAATCGTCCAGCCGAGAACTACTAAAAACGTTGACGTATATATAGGTTAATTTGCGAGATATTGGGCGTTGAATTTTAAAATTATTCTTTCTGACATAACTTGGCTGAGATTTTTGCTATACGGTTGCCAAATTTTACAAATAACAAACATTTTTAGAAATCCGAAAATCCAAATAAATCTTCAGAAAATGTGACTTTTTAAAACTTTATATTGTAAATAATTGAAACCATATTATTCGTGAATCAAAAGCTGTGCCAAAGATATATCATGCATTTGAACGCAGCGCAAATATCCTTAAACTTTTTCAGAAGTGGCATTTAAAGTGTTTTTGCTTTTGTTTTGTGAAGTAAATCGTCTTCGGATGTTTATGTAGTTATTTCATACACATATATTAACAAGTTAAAAATTAAAGTTTTCGAAAAATAGATACCGCATAAGGTGGCAATGTGAACGCAACTGTTGGTGGTTTTGCAAAGTCATTTTCCTTCAGTGTACATGTTTGAAGTTAAACTGCAAATTAGATGATGATGACAAAGAAAAAACCTTCAGTAGGTTATTAGCCGCTTTTGCATGTAAATTAAAGACAATGTGACAAAATATTTTCGAATAGATAAAATAAATAAATTTATTATTCGTTGTAGATTTCGGTACTGTTTAAGCCGTTTGTTTTTCTTTCGAGACGCTTTGAATTTTTCTAATAGACTTTTCTTAATATTGAACATTTTCTGTTATAATTTTTTTTGTTTAATTTACATTGGCAGACATTTGTAGACATACATATTTTGTTAAATTTTACTAGCTTTGATTAAAATCAGTTTTTATAAATTTTTAAAGGCAAGAATGATTATTTGAATTTAGATTTTGACACATTTAAGGAAAAGGTTCCAAGTCATTAAAATATAAATAAATAATGTTTTAATTAAATTTTATTTTCTATTCGTCTTTATTTTAAGCAATGACCTACTTACAACTAGAAGTAAGATAGCCGTACGTGGGTTATTTGTTGGTTTTAGATGTGAAAGCTATCTATTCATAAAATTGAAATTGCCACTGAACACCCAGTATTTATTTCATTAACAGAATACATTTATATCAATTTGATCAACTACATATTATTCTACTGCTTTACAAGAAATCTACAAATAAATGCTAATTGGAATATTATAAATAGTGCAAAATATCGAACACCCAAAGTGAATAGAATTAGAAATTTAATTTCTACAACGGATATTACATGACTTACATATCCGCTTCGAAAGTAAATCTTTTCTAAACACTTTAAATCTTATTCTGTCTGTACTAGATTGAGCTTAGTTTGTGAGGTAACATGTTAAATAAAACAATGATTTAAAATAAATAATTTTAAAGAAAATATTTAATTAATTCAGTTTGTGTCAATAACAAAAGTACGTTGAAAATATTGATTATACAAACGTCCAATACAGGTGATCATTATGTACATAGAACTAAACTAAAATACATACGTATGAAAACTATTTAAATCCAAATTATTGCTGTTAACTAAGTATGTGAACAAATAAGTTTTTTTTTTATTGTAATACATTCATTTCAAATGAAAGACATCTAGGAATTTAAAAATTGCGCAAAAGTTTTTTAGGTCAACAATTGGATGCAGAGCTAGAAATCCGAAATCTTAATAAATTCTAAGATTTGTTTAACATTCAGACTTCCCAGATCCTCAAGTTCATCCACTTAGAAAATGTCTTCTTTCCGACAGAACCGGGTAAGAACAAAGAATATGAGTTACGGACTTCTTCTCCTTTTCGTCGTACCAGCTCCAACAGAATGATCGCAAGTCTGAGAGCATAAGACAATCACCCGAAAAAATGGCCACCAAGAAGGAGAGTTTATCCTTCGAGGAAGACGATAAGATTTTAAATTGACTTGAACTTCCTTCTCTCCAATAGACTTGAACATGGGCAAAGAACATGAATAACAGACTTCTCTTGCTTTTCCTCTTAGCAGCTCCTTCAGAAATTTTTATGCATGACCCCAAGTCTGAAAGCATATCTACAAATAAGCCGGTGACCCGAAAGAATCGTCACCAAGAGTGAGGCTTTATCTCGCGGGAGAGATAATATTATTCCAGATTGACTTAAACTAAGCTCTGTTCAAATTTCCCTAAGAAAAAGTGATTCCGATTAACATAATTGTTTCATTTTACATCAAAATTTAATTAATATATTCAAGCAAAAATAAAATAAAAGAAATATTAAAAATAAAATTCAAGTAAGTTTTTTTCTCATTTAAAATTTTAATTCACTCAATCATTAACTTGATTGATTTAATAAATATTTTAATTTGACAAATTTTCCTGTTTTTCATTTTTTCATTAGGTGAGTGGTGAAAATTTGAATAATTTTTAATTGAATGAATTATTTTGGTGATTGGTGTTTTTTTTTATATATAACATGCAGCTTACTCGTAGCCATTGATATACCTACATTATTCTTATCCGGAAGTATATGTATGGTAGTACCTTCTTTGCTAAACTATTATAGAGTATTTGCCACAAAGACCTTGTATTTGCTTGGCTATCTCTGTAAGAAATATCCTTATCTATAAGAAATCGAGCGACATCATGAAGAGCCATCACTTCCGCCTGAAAGACACGGGTGGATGGAATGATAAGTGGAGATTAAGTTCACTACAGTAAACTCAACCACCGATTCCTCCAACAAAGTTTAGAGTCGTCAGATTTCTTCGCACGACCAGCAGTGCCTATCCGCAATAAAGCACTTAAAATCAGTTTCACAACAGATACTGAGGACAACATAATCCATGGGAACACATGATTATGTTGTGAATTCCCTCCATAAAGTAAATAATACAGTGTTTTGAACCCATAACGCTCATTTGCTGAAACAACGTCATAACTGAAAAAAAAATAAACAGAAATTTCAAGTTAAAATCACTAAGTAAATAATGTGTTTTATTAACTGGCAAAGTCTTGTGTACTATTTTTTTTATTTACTTTACGCAAGATCGCTATAAAATCATTTTCTCCATATTTCATAATCTACAAGAACGTAACAACGTATTACTTTATTGCATTATGTAGTCAATAACGTAAAGTTTCCTAGAAAGGTGATTAAATTTGATAAAAATATCATTTTCATTCAATAATTTTAAAAATATATATTGGTCATTATCAAAAAATTTTTAATTTAAGGCCTTCAAAAAAATTTTTTTTGATGGCACTTAAAATCTATTAATATAAATATAAAGTTTTAAGTTGAACACATAAACATTTTTTTAAACTACAGTTTATGTATAATTCTGGTAAAAATTACTCGTAATATCAAAACCTACTGAGTTATTTAAATAAAATTTATTTATTTATTTTTAGTGTTTCATTGTATTATTATGGCATATTTTAGGGTTTTCTAGTAATATTTAAGGAAATTATACTAAAAATAGCGATTTTTAAAAATTTTGCAAAAATTGCGGATCGATTCTTAATTATTTCTCCATATATTATACGAAAATATATTTTATTAAAGTTTATTACAAAAAAATCCTATTGAATTTTGTAATACTTTTTTAACCCAAGTAAATTTTTTTTGGTGTTATCTTTCGAAATTTTTTGATGCACCTCAACATTTTCGTTAAGCATTACAAACTCCAACTATTTGTGCCAATTAGGGTCAATATCGCGCTGTCCATGCGATGGGCCTTAGCCAAACGTGTTTTAACAAAAGTGTCCCGTTTTCAACTATCACCGAAATTGGTATTTCGTGAAGGGTACAGACCCCGCCCAAAAAAACAAAAAAGTTAAAAATTTTTTCACTAAAATTTTACTGTTAATAGTCTGCATTGTCCGATGTCCGATTAGTTTATATAAGATCAAATGAGATCAAAATGTATAACCCCGCGAACAAAAATTGTAGAAAATGGGAAAAAGTTAAGTAATTTTAGTTCTTCTACAAAGTTTTTGAACTTTGAACAACAATCATAATTATAAAATAAAACCTATGGTGCTATTAGCTTCAAGTCTTGTGAGTTCAGATCTGAAACCCATTTATTTTAAGTAGTATTATTAAAACTTATAACAGATTAAAGTCAGTTTCAGTCAGATTAAAAATTTTAGATGGTGTCCCATATATCAACTTAAAAACTAAAAATAAGTTTGCTGAAAAAATTGATTTTTTGAGTTATGAAGTTTTTGCAGCAAATGAGCTATATAACAATGGGACAAAAATAGAAGAAGTTGTCGTAGAAAATTTAAACTTGGTACGCATATTGCCTCCCATATATCCCGAAATTAAAAAGTTCACTTCATTCTGAATCACCTTTAGAAAGAGATTATCTCTGAGTCTGCTAAACTATTTTTTAATCGGACAAAGGACGCGGCCGCCCCTCCTCTCTATATATATTGAAATAAAAAACCGTATTTTTAGCTAAAATACAGGTCAGCATTTTGCCAAGAATTGTTACTGTAGTTAAATATATATTATTTTTAAATTAAAAAACTCATTTTTAGTTAAAATACTGGTCTGAATTCTATAGAAATAGAAGGAGGTGACGTCGAAAATTTAAACTTGGTATATATATATTACTTTGGACCAAAAGTGAATATATACAAAGTTTTGAAAACCTCGCATAAACTTGTTACATATATTACTTTGGATGCAAGGTGAATATATAAGAAGTTTTGAAGACCTCCCATATCTTCTAAACTGAGAAAAACGTTTTTTTCTAAAATACTGCCCAAAGCAGTATCAAAATTTGCGATGGTCAATGGAAATTGTGATTTTATAGGTCACACAATATTTGATTTAATAGGAGCAAGTGCATATCGACCTCCCCAAACTTTGTCATCTTCTATTATTAATTTAGTATCTGCACCTACATTTTTCCTTCAGTATCTAATTAATTTGGTTAAATTTACCCAATCCCCGGTTCGAACTTTGTACTTTTATTAGTTTTCAATATTATATTTAATTTTTAAACTAATAACGGCTTAACATCACGAAATATTTTAACATTAAGAATTCCTAGACTTTTGAATATGAAAAAGAAATTAAAAAAAAAATTGTTTAATGAAATCTTCTTTGACATAATAAAAAAAAAATAGTAATAATATTAAGTTACAGAATCAAGAAAACAATTTTGTATAATTATTTTTATTACTCATTGGTACTCATGTAATTTTAAAAAAAACATTGAAAAATGCCCTATAATTAGTGCTATTTTGTGGATTTTGAGCGTGCTGTATTGAGTACAAAAAATTGTATTTTTTCCCTTCTTAATTTCTTTTCAAATTTCGAAATAGTTTTAATTAATTTTTTATTTCAATTTAACAAAATAAATTACGTTAACATTAAAAGCATTATAAAAAATCAAATAAAAACAGAAAATCTGACACTTTTCAATTTATTTATTTTTTTAATTTGTGGCAAAAAATAGGCACAAATTATTTATGAATCTGCTAAATTACAATAATAATACTTTCCTATGGAACCGGGATATTTATTGATAACCTCAATTGTAATTAAATCCAATATTTGGTTTGTTCTGTAAGATATTAAATTCCAAAAACCAAGAAATATCAAATCAAAGTGCAATATATTATAGCAGGTTAAACATTTCTATAGAGTCCTTTCACAAATGTAATATCGTTTTCATTTTGCCGCGTGTATCATTGTATTAGAAAATGAAAGAAAGAATTTCTAATAGATATTTTAGAAAAGAAAATCCAGGCTTCCTGAAAGCAATTTTAATAGTAGGGAAAGAGAAAGTAGTTCGAAGAACAGTAAAGACATTTAAAAAGGCTATCATATTTTCCCAATATGCTGTCACTATATCTAAATTCAGTTGTAATTAAATAAATTCTCTTATATTTTATTTACATTTCATTAAAGAATCTAACATTTATATTATTTGAATTAAAAAAAAAAAAATTTACTAAGAATTTCATACACTGTTGCAATAAACATCACCTTCCCACTGTGAACTCAGAAAATCTAAACTCTGATATTTAGCTACACAAATTGTTAAAAAAAATATATATTATTACAAACCAATAATATTGTAATTAACAACCTTTCGGCGTAAAAACGTATCATCAAATCACATCTTAATAAATTTATCAATAAATTTAAAAACTTTGTTTTTGTGTGAACGAATTCTGAATAATTTAATGGATTTTATATAAAATTTTATTTTAAGTAAACAATAAGCTATAATTTATTTGACAGTACTGTTATATTTTGCATATGAGAATGTATTCTACAGACTGACGGTCTTAACTTCCCTCAGCGGATAAGAAATATCCTTATATATTCCCCAGACCATTAATGTATTTTAGACTACTTGTGTAAGGAGGGTACAAACAAATTTTTAATTTTTTGAGAAATTTTTAAATAAAATGATATTTTTATTTAAATTTGAACCATAATTAATGAAAAATATATTTTTGTCTCTGCAGGATAATTCTAACGTCTATTTATCATTGGTAAAAAAAATAATGTTTTTTTAGACTGTTTCCAAATTCCAATTTCAAACTTTTAAAAATTTTGTTAATTAAATTCCAAAAAAGTTCAAATAAGGCTATACATGTTTATAAACAACATTACAGGAAATGAAACCAAAAAATAATCAGGTCAATGCATTGTATGACTACCTACGATTTGAATTTTCGACAAAAATTATATTTTGCGGTCAGTTTTTTCAGCCTTGATATTCAGATTAAACAGACTTATTATAGATTAAGATAAACTATGTCTCAATAAATACACTCTGAAATTTGAAAAAAATGAAAAAGAATAATTTTTAAAATGTCAAAATTTGGAATATTTGAAAGTTTTTAGGAAAATATAACAAAAAATTATTTATTTTTATTTGGATTTCGGTAAATTTTATGGAAATATAACTAAAAGACCTTCGTTAATATAAGCACTAAAAAAATTTTTTACCCCCAACTGAGCTCGTAGTCAACATTTTTTTAAACGCACCTATTTTTACATATTTGTGAAGTAAATTTTATTAATTCATATCATTCTGACAAGTAAAGTCATTTTGAATCATCAATTTTCCGCACAAAAATTATTGCATCCAAATCCAAATAAAAAAAGAAATTTCGCTTTGTTTTCCTTAAAAATTTTAAATATTTAAAATTTTGACTTTTGACCTTCTTATTTTAAAGGTAATTCTTGTCCGATGTTCTTAAAAACTTCAGAATATATTTTGTGAGATATAGTTTATCTTGTTGTGTAATAATTTTATTTAGTCTGAATATCAGTTCAAAAAAAAAAAAAAAAAAAAAAATTGACTTTATTTATAACTAAAAAACTGTAAAAAAACCTTTTGTCGAAATCCGAAAAATTCAAATTGCAGCACAGATTTTCGCATACTGTGTAATGAAAAGTCTATATTTTTGTAATTAAGAAAGCTATATTGATGAAATTTGACACAAGCCATTTTCGTAACACTAGGCTAGATTTTGATCGAAGCAGGGGGAGTGGTACCCCCCATACGAAGGTAATATGGCATATCTAACGAATTATTATAGTCAGAGCTTTAAAACTTTGTGGGAACTACTTTCTTATCATATCGCATTGTCTACGTGAAAATAGGATGGATTGATCTAAGGGAAAAGGTAGCCACTATACAAAGTAAATATTAATCTTCACGTATCTAAAGGTGTATTACAGTGAAAGTCGTAAAAAGTTGTAGAAATAATGTTTTCATATCCAATTTCGAATAGGAGAATAGTAGTCCCCATATAAAGTAAATATTAGTTATCGCATCAGAAGGAAAAAGCGAAGCGTACCGGGAAAAACTAGTAATAAAATAAATTTTATAAATTTAAGGCGCTTATTTTTTTCCATAGAATGAAGTAAAATAGTTCAGCTTTGGCTATTAAAGGAATAACATTCAACTACAAAAATAAATATAGTACATTCAAACACTTTCATGATTGACAATTAGTAACAAGTTCACTTAACTTGTGATGGGTTATAGCCCGTCTCAAACTAAAAATGGTTAAAACATCTTTATTCTAATTTAAATTATCTTTATTCTAATTTAATATATTCCTTTCTCTCCACATTTTAGTTTTTATTTTTATGCTAAATGTGTAAAAGAATTTTATTTCAAAATTATTTTGTTTTATGGTCGCTTTATTATTTGGTTTAACAATTAACTTAGCCGGGAAACAAACAATGATTTGTTAAAAAAAATAAAAATTACTTTTTGTTTTGCTTCTTTATTTATTTTTTTATTGTATTTATTAACATTAATTTATTCATTTGATTTGCTTTCAATCTTCATACATATTAATACACATTGCGAATTTTAAATTGATTGTGTAAACTTGTCGAGAGATTTTATGAGTATGTTGTTGATAATGCTCATTACAAAAAAAAGAAAAAAAAACATCAGTTTTACTCAATTTACTGCTAAATTACTGTTCTTATTGTAGTCGTAGTACTACAAATACTGTTAATTTTTTTCAGAGTCTCTGTAAGAAAGAGAATTGTATATTTAACTGGTCGAGCAGTTGGTAACAGAGTGAATGAATTTTTTGTATAGAAGAAAAGTTTAAAGAGTGAAAATTCAAAACGTTTGTTATGCAAAAATGTAAATATTACACACAGAGAAAAAAATAAATAAATGATACCATTTAGTGTCAATAGTATATCAGACAAGTATGTGTTCAAGTTGAAAATGGCTTATTCAAATCCACACCGAAAAATTGTTACCGCCATGGTATCAAATCGAAATAGAATCTGTACCGAATTGAACACGGTATTGACTTGAACTTAACATCTCAGCAGCCTGCATTTGAAACGCTCAGGTACTGACTTCAGATCATCAATTTTTCATTAAAACCCACCCTAATTTTTAAACTGAAATTAATAAAATCAATTAAATTTTGTTGATTATTTTTTTTATACTTAATATTATTACAAAAAATTACAAAAGCATCTTTAAAACTTACTTAACTATTAGAAAAGTATAAAACAATTTGGTAAATTGTAGTAATAAGAAACTTTATAATATTTTAAGCCCAATCATATAAAAGCCTACATTACTATCACATATAATTACTTTTTTGGTTTGTGGTATAAAAACTTGGCCAACTAAATTTTTAAAATTTATCTTACCTTTATGTCTTTTGCAAAAGGAAAAACGAAGCAAATTTCATCTAACAAACATTTAAAATCTTGACTACATAGTATAATTCGTTTGCTTCAATTTAGATGTTAATAATATTATCTCTATGTTCACCCATTGACTTTTATATGTTGACTAGCATATTGAAGCGCTAATTGGCCTTTTATGGTTTCGTTAAGTAATGACTTTAAGTCCTAAATTTAACTATGAAAGTATAATATTTATGAGACATTTACTTATATAAAATTTATATTATACGTAAACTTATTTACCTTTGATAAAATTCCCTTATTTAACGACTGGATTACGTCTGCTTCTGTATGTTCTTTGGCCCCAACTAAAAATTATTTAAAAAATATAATCAAATAAATAAATTATAAATAAATTATAATCAAATTATAACTATAAATTTTTCATTTTTTAATGAAGAAGTTTTCTTCTATATAAATAAATTTGGCACCCATCATCTGAATTTAAGACTATTGAAAGTGACTTGAAATAACATAATACGCAAATGTTGGATATAAATGGGTGTATAAAATTATCTTTTAGATTTTAGATATTCGAAAATAGATTTCATATCAATTTCCTTTAGGAATTGGCGAAATCATGTGCCATCATTAGATTCTAGTAAAGAAGCACAATTTCTTTCTTCTTGAAAACTCCTAATATATATAACGTATTCATTGCATATTTTTTAAAGATAATTTTTAATGAAGTTTTCATTAGAAAAATGATTTTTGTCCATGTTTTTCAAATAATTTAATAATTTTGCACACAAACTAATTAATGTCAACTTAACAAAAAAATACAAATAAAACAAAGCCGAGCAAAATTTTAGCATATAATTCGACTAGGATTTGGGGTTCGGAACTTCCCGGGTACGAAATCCCGGGATTTCCAAATACTCTCGGGAATTCTCCGAATTTTTTTTAATTTTCCCAGGAAATCCGAGCAAGGGATATGTAAATGTTAGATTTAATGTTATAAATTCAAAATAGTTATAAAAAAAACTAATCTCATGTTGCATTCATACGTATATGAGATTATTTTCATCAGATTTCTGAACACTATGATTGATCTGAAAAAAAAAAATTGTTGCGAACCAATTTTTGGTTATTTTCCAGATTTATGTTTAATTTAGTAAGAATTAGTAAAAAATAATGTAAGTTAGAGAAATAAATTGGAAATAAACGACAAGCTATTTATAATAATAGATTACTGTATATTTTTAAAAAGTTTTAGCACCAAAAACACAATAACATAAATTACGAAAAGTACTAATTTTATTTGTTTAAATATTTAAAATTTTTTTAATCTCAGAAATGGCGTTATACTTTTATATTATTCCATTTTTCGTTAATTCAGTATGATTTATAATGTTCCGTTTTTTTTTAAATAAAAAAAATAATTTTCTTTACAAGAAATCATAGTTGTCGTTTCCCGGAAAAAAAATATTCCGGGAAACATCAAACACTAAATTTGACCCACCGCTGGCACTTTTAATTTTTAATTTTTTCTTAATAGAACTAAATGGCGACTTTTTAAGAGTGTAAGCTAAATGACGAAAAACTATGTTGTTTGAAATATTACGACCCATTAAATATTAATTCCAACGAAGAAATTAATTATTTTGAGATTGTTTCGCAATGTTATAATAAAAAAAACCGGAAAATTTATAAACGAACTGAAACTGTTAGAAACTGAAGCTAATGATAAATTTTATGAACAACTAAACGTCAAATGCCGAGTCTTTTTGGCCCGGATTGGGAAAATTAAAAAACAGAATCAATGAATATTTATTTTATATTTCTACTTTGCCTCATAGTAGTGCCTCCGAGGAAACACTTTTTTTAATTTATCACTAATGAAAAATAAATTGTCCAACAGACTTAAGGTCAACACTTGTGAATCCATGCTTTTAGCCTTAATTTTTTAGACGGGGATTTGAAAGACCTCGTGCAAAAGTACATAAGTTAAGTTAATCAAAAGAGTACTTTATATTAATTATTTTTAAGAATTATTCTTTATTTTTGTAATAAAAAAATTAATTATAAATAAATTTTTTTGTTACTAATAAATTTGAATTTAGTAGTTTTTCCCAAAATACAAAAGTTTTCGCGTTTGTTTTTATCAAATAAAAAAATTTTAAGGAATATTTTAGGTATTAAACCAGTTGGTACCTTTTTTTTAAATCCCCTTTTTTGGGACACTTTTTAAAAGTTCTCAAAGGTAACCCTGCTCAAAACGTAACAATTTAATAACTGATAAAAAAAAAGTATTTTGCTTTACTTTTAATTTTGCAAAAAGTACTATTTGAACTATTGCTTAGTTTACAATTGTAGCTTACATTTCACTTTGTATTATACAATATTTTAACAAATCCATTTCACACTTTGATTTTGTGTAAACTTTATGATTGACTCATTAGTAAACATTTATTAGCATCTGTATGTCTGTCCATCTGGCTGTCAAAACATCTGACAGAAAATAGTTTTTAAACGAATATTTAGCAACAATAAGATGAGACCATTAAAACATTTTGTAACATTTTTGCTTTTGTAGTCAGTCAATTGTTTTGTTCATATTTGTTTACTTAACAACAGAATTGATTGAGTGTCAATGACTTGAACAAAGTTTAAAAAGGAGAAGGGCAAGAAAGAACTTTTTAAAAAATGAACTAGGTGAAATTAAAGAAAACATACAAAAAACTATTCATTAATTCAATCATACCAAACAAAAACAAAATCAAGTGAAAATAAAGTTGAAGCAGCAAAAAATGAATAAAACCATTTTAAGGAATTTATAAATCGTTGTAACTGACCTAATTTCTAGTGAAGAATAAATAAAATAAAAACAATTTATGAATAACATGTGTCTTTCTTTATTAAATTTATCTGTTTAAAATACCAGAAGTTCAACTTTTTAAAAGGTCAATTCTTTTTTTTTTTCTTATAGATTTAATTTTAGAAATGCGAACAATAAACATTAAAACGTTTTGTAAGAAACATATTGATTAACACAACAGCCAAAAAATTTAGTTTTTTTTATATTTATGCATTTATCTAATTTATGTTTTCTTATTAACTAACAAAATTTGCAGTTATATTTTCTGCTTAACAAAAAAAAAAAAAAAAAAAAAAAAAAAAAACAAATCAGATATTCAAATGTCAACTTATAGCCGCCTTTTTTTTTTTATTTCTTTTAAACCTTTATATTTAGAAAATATTCGGTCGTAGACACAAGGTCGTATTTTCTTGTGTAAATACATAAATATGTATAGTGAAATACACTGCCTGCCACTTGAATAAGGAATAACATCTTTTTAACTTTAATTAAGTATATCTCCTAAACTAAAGTTTAGGAAAATAAATAAAAATAATTTTTTGCACAACCAAATTTCAATGTGTTGGCTTCAGTTTCCTGAAGAAATAAAAAATATACATATTTTTATTATACTAAAATTATGCATTTATTTAAAGACATGTATTTCTGTGGTACTATTTCGTGTGTCGAATGAATATGGAATTCTTTTAATATTAATCAGGAAGGCTATGATTTGAATTTCTTTCAATATAAACGGCTAGAGAATTTTTCATTTGATAGTTTTTAAATAGTTTTTATTCAAAATGGGACGTGGTTAGGCTCTTAATAACACTGAAAAAGAAAAAATTCTGATTTTGAAATCTCAGGGTCAGAATTCGGACCAATTAGCCAAAAACATTAATAGAGGAAAGACAGTTGTGTACAATTATTTAAATAATGTGGAAAGATATAGAAAAGACATGAAAGGGCGGAAGAAAATGGCAATAACTCCAAGAAAAATTCTTAGAATTGCATCAAATTTTGCCATGTCGGTATCAAAAATACGTGAAAAAATGGAGTCAGTGCCAGTCTAAGAACAGTGCACCGTGTTTTAAAGTCATGCCCATACATAGTCCGACGAAAACTGCAAAAAAACTGCCACTTAATGAAAAACGCAAATCACAATTTCTATTTGAATGTAAAAAACTAGGTTTTATCCATTTCGCTAACAGCCAACTTGAAATTGACTTTATTAATTATTTTGTTTGAAAATGATTTTATTGATTTAATATCAATAGCTTTTTTTGAAGTTGTACTAATATTTTAAGAAATAACCTCAATAACACTAAAACATTTCTTGATATTTGCTGCAAGCAAAAAAACATCAAAAATTTGTTGGTGAGAAATACTTTGACACATGATTGATTTGTGGTTATAAAAAAAGCAATTGGAACAAAATTGTACTACGTATATTGGAAGAGCACATTTCAGAGATTACAACGGTATGATTTAGATAACGAGACTTTATGATACTTTTTAGTTTTTTTTTTGCCAACAAAACTTAATGTAAAAACATATAATCAATATAAAAAAAAAAAAAAATACAAAAAAGTTGAAGACCGAAAACTCTTAAAGATTTTTGTCATGGGAACCCTTTTCAAATTGTTATTATATTCTATGATCAGTCTTTAAAATAAAAAAATCATAAAGATCTTGCTTAAAATAAAAGACTTGCAAACATTCAAAATTTAACTTCTCACCAAAAATACCTCGTATAATATTTCAACTACAGTGTTGCTCAAGGTGCCGTTTCTTAATAACGGTTAACAATTTTTTAATACTTTTTTTAGTTTTTAGTTACCTGGAATATTTTTAATTACTATAACTAACTTTTTTTTCAAAACTCGAAAAAATTACACGTTCTTCAAACATTCTAAGACATCTTAAGAAGTGTATGTCTTAATCTTGGCACACATATTATGAATATAGAGAGATACCCTGTTCAAACTCTTCGATCATCAACAGCAAATTTATCATAAATAGAAAACAATAGAGAGGGTTTATTATTTATTTAAAAAAAAAAAAAATGCTTTATTGTAATATGGAAAAAAACTAAAAAAGTACCGTAAACTTTTTTTTTGTCTTAAATATTTTCTCAATTTATTTGTTAAAAACGATCGATCCATTGTTTTGTTTAACTAAAACAATGCTATCAACTAAAATAAGTTAATTTCAATAACAAGAACAGCAGCAAAACCAATAATATAGAAATCAATAGTTATAAATTAAAATTAAGAAGTTAGAGCGCTAGCTGAGCCGAATCTTTTATACCCTTCTACAATTTACCAACAAATAAAAAGAAATAGTATGCCTTAATATTTTCATATTTATACATTTGTTCTAAAAGCAAGGCTTGTTCAAGAAATTGTTTTTACAATGAATAAAAAATTATTATTTTAAATTTATTTTACAAAATTCGAAAATGTTTTATAACATATAACAATTTTTTTGGTTACAGTTTGTTTTATATATATATCTTTCACGGGTTTTACCCAAAAAGAATTCATTATGTGTGCAATTCCAAAAATACAGCAACAAAAACTACATATACCCTTTAATCTACCTGTCAAGAAATTGTTTTTACATATGCGTTTTTGTTGATATTTGAAACAATATTTGGAATTTTGTAATATATTTGTAGTCATCCATGCTTCAGTCTGATGCTTATAATCACGTAATACAAGAATTTGATTCTAGTCTATAATATATAATATAAGCATGTCAAGTGAAAGAACGGTAAAGGATAAACCTTTTTGGGGACTATCATAACCCCCAACTTAATATCGTATTAAATCGCTCCAAAAATGACGAAACTTTGCAGCTTAAATCTAATAGTAGCCGTATGCATGCGGCAGAGTTAGACTTAGAAAAATAAAGAAATCTTTGTAAATATCCACCAGGGCTCTTGTTAAAGGACTCAAAGAAGGGTATGTCATTTTTGTCTTTCAATAAACAATAAGCACTGAACGAATACAATTACAGGTTGAAAGCTACGAGGAAATAAATTATTGGGTCAAAATGTTGAAAAATTGTTGTCATTCTCTATGATCCGTGCTGACAGGTCTAAAAATTCCTGGGGCGAATTTATATTTGGTGGGAATGCTAAAATTATGTTGTAGTATAATTTAATTCAGTCAGAGTATGGTGGAAACCTTCAAAAGCCTTCAGAATTAAAAAGTGAGATATTCATACCTTCACATTTAAAAGATATTCTGAAATACAGACACATACAAACGTATTTCGTATTTGTATTTTGTTCAGAGTAATTGGAACAATATTTGAAGGCTTTAAAAAAGAGGTAATAAATCCGAGCTTATGAAGGACTACAAGTCAAAATTCAAGTTATGTAAAAATAATGACTCTAAGCACATAAGGATAAAGAGTGATAATCTGGCTATTGTTTAATTGCAAAAAATGTTGAATATCCAAACAAAGAGACCAACCTTGAATTCCACATTAAATTTGTGCCTACATATAAAGTAGAGAGTGGCTAATAGGAATTACAAGACCATAATTGACTAAAACACTGAATTTTGGTGGAATATTTAAAATTCCAATTAATAAAAATTTGTTCGAGTAAATTATACCGATTATTCGAATAATTTTAGTAAAAAAAAAAATATTTAAGAAACTTACTTTCTTCACTAGTTTTTTCAAAATTTTGCTTGAAATCAACTGTTGCAAAATAGTTATTGTATAGAATGTTTAAAATCCATATCGCTTAGAGGGCTAAGTCGACCGTCTTCAAGTCGGCTTCTAGCCGCTGCCGATCTTAATTTGGTTGCAAGCGCCGACGCCGGCTCATATGACTATTATCGGCTGATATTTATAGCTGATTGTTTTCTTTTAATTTAGTTTTTTTCGCATATTTAATTATTTTATATTATTTAAATTATTTTATAATATTTACTAAAACTTACTCGTAATTATATAAATACAAAATTACCAAGTCAGATGAAATCAGTGTTGAATGGATATTTTTATTTACTGGAATTTGTAATACTAAGCGGACTAAACCCAGCCATCATAAAATAATTGTTTGAATCAAAATAAAGACTAATATTATTTGTATTTATTTATTCCAATTCAAGTAATATAGAAAGCCTTTTAAGGCCAATAAACTTATATTTCAAAAGTGAATTCCTGAATAAAAAATGTGAATTAAATCTAAAACATAAAATTATTATATTTTGTTTAATTTACAAATGGAATTCAATTTATTTATTTTTCTTAATTTTATTCCTAATGAAAAAAACTAAAATAAAGAATATTTTATTTATATAAAGTACTGACTTATTTTTAAATTAAAAACTGAATTTTTGTTTTTTGTTAATTGTATTCTTAAAGAAAAAATTTAATTAAAAATATCAAAAAATAAAATATAGTTTTAAAAAGAGTCGTCTTTAAGCCGAAGAAATAGTAAATAGAACGGAATTAAAAATATCCAAGAAATGTGAATGTCAACAAAAATTACATTCGGAAAAAACGATGTAATTTTTGAAATTTCGTTTTCAAAAACCAATTAGTTATTATTTTTGGTATAAACGGCATAGAACAATTTTTGTTCTATGTAAACGTAGTATAAGAAATAAATTGTAAGATTTTGATCTTGAATTGGAAAAACATATTATAGTTCTACAAATGACAGTGTAGTCGATAGATGTAAGTTAGAGTTGATGTACCAATAGAGACTCAGCCTGGTTTAGTAAATATAATGATGGATGAAACTTGTGATATAAGAGAGATTTGGTTTTAAAATTTAGTTAGGCATACTTTATATTAAGAATTTTATCTAAATTAAATCCAATTTTTTTTATTTCATAAGTTTGAAGCATAAGTTTTCTATTTATTAGTTTTACGGACAATGATTAATAAGTTTAGGTAATACTCATAGACCTAGTGAAATGTTAAGTAAATACAGAGAAATAATGACTTTAAAAAACCAAAGAGAAAAATAGATTCAAATATTAATTACATATTATATTTTTTAAATAATATTTCATAAAGAGAATTTAAACCTTTCTTGCAAATTAAGTGATCTCAGTTAATGTAGATATATTTAAGATGTTTAAAGAATTTTTATTTTTTATTTATTAACAATTTTTTATTTTTAATAAACCACTAAGACAACATAGATTGCTTGATTTACTTTTTGATAAACAATGAAAAAACAAGCAAAATTTTAAGCTATAATTTATTTAAATAACTCGGGTAATTTAAAAACTTTACTCGATTAATCGATTAATTTAAAAATAGTAGTAAGTCGGGTAAAATGAATACCCTGGTGTGTATATTATAAACATATATTTTCAGTTTTTGTCCGATAACTCGGTTGTTTTTGAACTAATTTGGTTTATTCAAAAAACTGAAATCCGAAACCGAAACCGTAGTATAAACAAGGGCTTCAAAATTCAAAAATGGGTTTTGCCCGATATCTCGGTTATTATTTTTTAGTTCTTTTCTTCAGCATAAGAATTTTCTTCAGAATAAGAAAAAAGTCCTTACCTTATATAGCATAAAGTGCCTTGCGAAAAAGTTGCAAATGTACCCTTCTAGAAAAAAAGATTAGTATGTTCTTATATGAGTACCAAAATATTGCGTCTGAATATATTAATTTACGCGGACTGGACCATATCAGTCTTTTAATTTTAGCGGGGTACATTTGCAACATTTTTTGTCTTTATACAAATTCACTTTAATATAGTGACTTCAGAAAATCGAAAACCGGCTTAAAAAACTTTTTTTGACATATGTCCACCATTCATGAACCTTGATGAATTTCAATAGCAAAATTCGACTTCAATTTTTCGACTTTTAGATTTTTTTTTCAATTTTGGAATAGTCGATTTTTTTCGATTTTTTCGGGCTATTTTCGACTTTATTCGTTATTTTTGTATGCGATATTTCCAAGATTTTTCGCCTCTTTTGACTTACAAAAATAATTAACTTCTTCGACTATTTTCGACTTTTTCCGACCTTTTTCGCCTTTATTCGATTTGATACAATATTTTCGATATTTTTCGCTTCTTTTTACTATTTGTTGTTATCTGTCTTGCAAAAACTTAAAAAATATAAAGTATATACAAATAAACAAAATATATTGATTAATTAACAAACAATACGTGCAATGAAATTGCTGGTTGCACACAAAAATATATTTTTACGATACGATATCCAATAGTCAGATGATGTAGCTGAAGTAAAAATTGCTAAAAAACTATTCGTTTTAAATGAAATCATTTTTTTCAACTTTTTCTGATTATTTTCGACTTTTTCTGACTATTTTCATTTTTTTTTTCGACTTCTCGACTATCTGGCAACAAGAAAATCGATTTCACGACAATTTTCAAATCAAAAAGTCAATTTTGACTTTTCCACATTTTTCAACAAAAGTCGATGGTTTGATTTGACGAACTCTAATTTGGACAGTTATACGCTTCTTACAAAGATCCAGAAAATATTTTCGCCCTCCGATGAAAATTGTAGAGATTACAAACGAAATGACAAATTTATATATACCCCTTACACCTATGGTGAAGAGTATACAAATTTAAAAGCATTTTTATTTATCGCTATCATTATCGTTTTGTTGTGTCTTTTGTACTTGTACATTGACATCTGGGTTTTATTGGAAAAAAATGAAACAATACAATTGAGCTTTGGAAAAAAATGAGGTGAAAATAAATATTTACCATTTCTTTGAGATTTTTATATATTTTCAAAATATAAACGATTGTTAATGATGTTTTTTTTTTTTTAGCGGAAACAAATGTTGGCAAAATTTTATTTTAAAATATTTTAACTTATTTAACTAGGCGATAGTTGTTGGGTTTTTTTAGTAAAATATTTAAATTATTTATAATTTTTTGTTTGTAGCAAAATGTCTGCTAAGTATAGAAACTTAATTTTAGTTTTTGTAAAAATATGGTTATGTGTTTGTTATTTGTCTCAACGAACTTTAAGATTTTTTTAGTTTGTTATTGAAATTATAATGATTGATTTTTAACCAAGGTATTTTACTAGTGGATAATTTTTGACATAACCAAATCATATTACATAAGTATGTTAAAGCAAAACACAAGAATGTATGTATATATATATATATATATATATATATATTTAATTTGAATTATAGAGTGATTATATTTTCCTCTAACAGACAGAAGAAGAGTCAAATAAACAAACATAAAATGTTCTACTGAATATTACAACCATCAAGGATATATATATATATGTACATATATATATACATATATATATATATATATATATATACATTCTTGTATTTTGCTTTAACATACTTATGTAATATGATTTGGTTATGTCATATTACATAAGTATGTTAAAGCAAAATATAAGAATGTATATATACATATATATATATATATATATATATATATATATGTGTGTAGATATGTTACTCGTATTATATATATATATATATATATATATATATATATATGTTATTTAGAAAAATTCAACTAAAGTCTTTTTAAATATATATATATATATATATTCAGTAGAACACTTTATGTCTAAAATTCAAAACCGAAATAAATTAAATTCGCTTTAAATATTTATAAATATTTATAAAAATTTATTAATGATAATTGGCTAAATAGTTCAATAGATCAAGTTATTAAACAAAATATGAGAACTGCCAAAGTCGAACATTTTTTTTTTTTATTATAAATTTAATTGTTAAATAGTTTGATCACCTTATATGGACTGTGAGCGACAAACAAAGCATATCACTTAAACCATATATATGTTCTATATGTTATTTTAAACCATTTTCGTTCGGCACAGATGCAGTATTTAATCATCTCCTGGCTACATCCGCAGACATCCGCAAATAAAATTTAAAAAATCCAATACGCTAGATATCAATCGTTTGTTTTATATTAATTTAAGCGCGTATGTAAATTTTAAACACGGTTCTGTTATTTTTCTATATAAAATTCAATAAATTTTTTTCCACAAAATTTGAGATGCGAAATAATACTCCTTAAAATGTGGTCGCTCAAAAATTTTTTTTCAAAAATTTTTTGTCTGAAATTCACTAAATTTAGCGAATATTTTAGGACAGTTATATTGGTTAGAATTTTAAAATATTTTGATTAAGTAAATATATATTTATGCTTTATGGGGTCTAAGATGAATATTTTGATATGTTACAAAAGGACATACATACTATATATAACTCCATCTTTTTGGGCGCTTTTTTTTGCCGGAAGAAAATAATATTACCTCTAAAACCTAAGAAGCTTAATTCGAGTTCAATAAAAGAAATAATAATAAACTATAATTTTTGAATTTGGGATGGCGACGTGACAATTTTAAGAAAGCGTGGTCATAGCATCTGATCAAGATCCAACATAGTCTTCGACACTCTCCAGTGCAATCACTATCTGTATGTCAAATTTCATGTAAATAGGTTCATTATTAACGTGCAAAATTAAAAAATGCATTTATTAAATGTAGGCATAAATGTGGTCGTTACCTCTAACTGACACCTAACATAGCCTATAACCTCCTCCGTCACTGGTACTATTTGTTTGTTAAATTTCATGAAAATCGGCTGAGCCGTTTAAACGTGATTGATACGCGAACAAACAAACTCTTAACATATGTATATATAGGGATATAAGGATTATTCAGAAAAGTTTTTTCTTTTTGTAGGAAACATTCTCACCTCTTAAATACTAGCCAAATTTAAACCAATTTGATTTTTTATAACTTTCCTAGACAAATTTTTTAATATTAGCTAAATCAGACTTGAAGCAAAAAAGCTACAAAAAAATGTGAAAAATGTAACTTTAGCCAATAGTTTGCTTTTGAAATCTAAATTATCAATTTCTTTCCAAAAATAATTTCAAATCCAAATCTATTTTTATTTTGAAGATTTTCTTCGTCTCAAAATTATATCGTCGCTGCTCTGACAAAAACAGTAATGTGTTGTTCATTAGGTTTTCAAAACTTTTTCAAAAACTGTTTTATTTTGCAATTTAGCAAATTTCTTTGAAACTTATGCGATTAGTTGGAACCTCAGTAAAATTACAACAGATATAACGTAAACAAAAGTCGGAATGATTAGATATAAGAGAGCAATAATAAAATCTATAAAAAAAAACTACATATAACTTATTTTGCTACAACATTTTTAGTAAAGTTATTTTTATGATTTATAAGTTTTTTGCATATAAATGTTTTGGTTTGTAAAATTTACTTTGAAAATTTAATAAAGTTTCCAAGAAATAACTTAAACTATGTTCACATTCGGCAATTATTTGATCAAAATTGCGTGATCACTAGTTTTATAAAAATGTTATTTGATCTTGCAAATGTTTTTTAAAAGAAAGCAGCGTCAAACAAAATTCCATAAAATGTCAGCTATGATCAATGGTAAGCAAAAAATCGTTTCTCATTAAAAAAGAGAAATTAGGAATTATTTTATATAGTGATTACGTCACTTTGGCCAAATATTTGACCACTCTGAATTTTCATTTAATGTAGACTGTTACGTTTTCTCTAACGATATCCTTAACATTAATAAGTGTAAAACAGTAATAATAAGTAGAAATAAGTTAAGGAGATAATATAGTACGGTGAAATGTAAATTTGTGTATGTTTTCTTTTTTGTTATTAATCCGATTTATTCTGATAAAAAGATTTTTTTTTTGTTTTTTGTTTTTTTATTAAAGGTTCTTATATTATGAATTTTTTAAACTTAATAAATAATAATTAAAAATGAATAAGTTAGGTATTTCAATTTTCATAAAATGCATAGAAATCTTAATTCATACTTTTTTCAAAGAATGTAAACTGTTGAATTGTGATTCCTCTATTTTGGGTTTTGCTTCATATAAAAATACATTTGAGAAGTTTTCTTTTCAATTCTTTTTTGTGGTATTAGTCACCAGTCGTCTTGGTGTCCAACCTTGTACATTGTTACATTTTGGTTATATAAAATTCTTTTAATACTATTCACACTTTTACCAGGTCTTATTGCATTAAAATTTTATTAGTATTACTATACTTATTGTGGTTGATCTTTCCATAACTTATAAAGGGAGGAGAGCTATGTCAACATAATATAATTTTTTAAGAATTTCTAAAAACCCGGTTTTTCTAACAAACCGGTTTTTTGAGTCGTGAAGGAACTAAAGGCTATAAATTTTAACAACTACGGCGTAAGATAAAGCACACACTTACAATACGACCGTTATTAGTCACCAGTCGTCTTGGTGTCTACCCTTGTACATTGCTACATTTTGGTTATATAAAATTCTTTTAATACTGTTCACACTTTTACCAGGTCTTATTGCATTAAAATTTTAATAGTATTATCATATTTATTGTGGTTGATCTTTCTTATTGTAAAAAGATTATATTTTGGTCCATAATTTATAAACTTTGAAATTTTACAGGAGTAGGGAGGAGAGCTATGTCAACATTATATAATTTTTTAAGAATTTCTAAAAAACCGGGTTTGGTATATATATTCTAGCTAACCCGGCAAACGTTGTTTGCCATATAACTTATTTCTAGTGAATTTTTTGGTTTTTATTTAAAAGTAAATGTGAGGGGATGCGTGCGCGTACTTTTACCCTTACGGCTGTATCTTACGCCCTAATTGTTAAAATTTATAGCCTTTAGTTCCTTCAAGACTTGAAACTATCATCGGATAATTAATTAAGAAAACATGGGTAGGGGAAGCTTTTACCCATTTTGCCCTATTTTACGCCCTAAATGTTGGAAAATGTATATCTTTAATTTCCTTTCACATGTTAAAATGTCTGCATGTCAAATTTTAAGAAAGTCGATTGATTAGTTAAGAAGATATAGGGAGGGGGAGCTTTTGCCCAATTTTACGCCCTAAATAATAGAAATTATAAGCTATAGTTCTTTCTAGATTTTACACTATTTACCTGCCAAATTTAAAGAAAATCGGTTTATTAGTTAAAAAGATATAGGGAGGGGGAGCTTTTACACATTGTGGCCTATTTTATGCCCTCTAGCGATATGAAATATACTTTACGACCTATTCTCATACACATACAAAATTTCGAAAAAATTTCATAAATATATATATATATATATATATATATATATATATATATTTATATATGTATTGGTTTGATGTTTATGTGTCTAATTTTTACCTTTAAAATTTTGATAAAAACAAACCTTATAAATATCGTTTTAAAGGTAATGAAAGTCAAGCCAGTGATCTACAATCTATATTTTAAAAGTTATTAGCAATTAAACAAGTACCATTCTTACAATTTTTTTATTTTAAAAACGTCATATTTTTGGACAAAAAAGGGCCAAACATCAAATTTTTGGACCAGAATTGGCACATAGTATAAAAGTTTATATTTAAGAAACACTTCCAATAGCCAATATCTGTAGTGATTTTCACCGAAGTCGGAGAAAATGGATGTTTTCTGTCCGTTTTTGATCAAATCTGTACATATTTTTTTTTTTTTTTAGTTTAACTTAGCTATCGATTAGTTCGAGAATTTTTTTTATGAATGACTACATATTCTAATAAAATTTTGACAAAAAATGGAGGGAGAACTTGCAAAAAAAAAAAATAATAATCCCAAAAACAGTTATGTGAAGTTGTCAACTCATTTTGTTGGAACATTTCAAATATGACTAACACATAGCTGATTTTGTTAACTTCTAAATCAATCGATATATATTAAAACGGTTTGTGGGCACATATAAGACCAATAAAGTTTTTAATTGGTGCAATAAAAAAATCGAAAATTATCACATAACCAATAATGTCGGATCAGCGAGGAAATGTTCTTACTACTTCACATATCATATATTGCATTTAAATTCGCAATTCCTATTAAATTCCTCATTTATCTAATAAATTGCGTTTTTGGTCAAAAACAATATCTTAATGCATTAAACCTCATAGCCTGAGTGTTTATTATTAAATGAAATCAACATATTTTACTGATTTGGGTGCGGTAAAGATAAGCGGTCAAAAAAAAAATAAAAATATATATATATATATTTTTAAAATTAAAAAAATAAAATAAAAATAAAAAATAAATAAAAAATTAATGAAATGAGTAGAACTAAAGTATTTGTGCACACGTACATTTAAGATGAGTAGCCATAAATTGAAATGTAGACAAACCATAAAAAGAAAAAAAGAAAAATAAATGAATTTAAAAATAAATTTGCGCAATCCTCAAAACAGGAACACGTTAAGGAGTGAGCAAAACAAAAAAAAAAAAAAAAAAAAATAGAATAAAAAATAAACTCGAATACAATTTATGATCACACATTTGAAATAAATGCATTCGACGGACTAACAGTTTGAAACGAATGAACAAACAAAAAAAAAAAAAAAAAAAAGAAAAAAAGCAGCATGATGCACTGCTAAGTATTAAAATGTTTTAAACAACAGTCAAGGAAATTTGTATGAGTTAAAAGTTTTTTGGGAAAGAATTTAGATTTCCATTAACCAGACTTCTTTCTGGTAGAGTAATTTAAAAAATTTAATTTGATATGCTTTTCCCAAATAATCACATACATCAGTTGCAGATACAATTCAAATTCGAAATTTAATAAATTTAGTGAGGCAATATTGAAATGTGCAAATGACACCTTGGGTCCTGAAGCGAAGGGTAGGCAAGTTTGGATATCTTATGCTACATGGTGTGCCATTCAGAACCGATTTGATATAATGACCAATCTACCATAAACAGAGAATAAATTTCTCCATTGAAGCCAGCTTATAGATCTAAAAATATACAGCGTTGTATCCACAGAGGCAAACAATTTATGTAGATGAAAATGATTCGTGGACCCCATTTAAGATCACAAAACAACTGGTTAATCATGGGAGTACTATTCAGCATAACATAAGAGATAAACAAGGCAAAATTCTGAACACAGAAATTCCGTTTAATCATCGAATAATGCGTGGATTACAGATCAGACATACACCTACTATTTGTAGATTTCGAGAAGGCATTCGATAGCATAAATCGTGACTGCATTTGGAAAGCTCTAAGTAGTCGTGTCATTCCTCCTAAATTTATAGTTCTGATAAGGGAATAATATACAGGAGAAAACTATCTCAACCTTTTCTAGTCAAAAGTGGTATACCGCAAGGATGTATTCTTTTTTTGTCCTTTTTATTGAAGATGTACTATCATCGACCCCTTTCATTCGTAAGGGTATCCAGTGGCGTAAAGACAACACGTTATTAAAGTACCTCCTCTATGCAGATAATATATGTTTACTGGTGCACCGTACACAGTGTAAGATTTGGCCAAACTAGCTGGACAATTACATTTGATAAGAATAGTCTTTTTTAACAATTTTTCCTTCATTTTCGGAAACATTTTTTTGTGAGTTAGAACTACAAAAATAACTTTTTATGGGAAATTTCTAGATAAAATCTATTTCCTCTAAGATATAACTTCTTGGCTCCATCACAGCCCATCTCCATGTTAGTTTCAAATTAAAGGTTGAGGTATCTACTTTAATGTGCAAATTAAGTTATTTACCAAAACTTGCCGAACTAGTTCAAGATAATCTTTAGCCCTGGAAGATATTTTGTTCTTAAGTTCATATTTTTATCATTGAAATCTCTTATGTTTACTTTAATTTGGCATTTCACATGTTTGTTTACAAAAAACCAAAAGCACATTTGACATTTTACGTAATAAAGAAAGGTAATAAGACGCAAAAGCACAAAGGTAAACAAAGATTATAAACATAAGCAACAATTAGACACTACAGATTTTAGAACACAAGCAGCCATATTGTTGTCAAAAGAAAAAAAATTCTTAGCTGTTTCAATCTCGTTACCTGGTTAATCTACCTTGATGAAAATAAGAAGATTTCAGTATAAATAGAGAATTTTTAATTAATTTTGAGAAAATTTTAGCTAAAACTGAGAATTTTAAGTTGATATTGAGCATAATTCAATTGATATTGAAATTGAGAATTTCTAGTTAATATTGAGAAATTTTCAAATGATTTGCATATTTTCAATTTTAAATTGAGAATTTCAATTTGATATTAAGAAAATTTCAATTTTTTTTCAACTTTAAATTGAAAATCTAAAAATTTCAACTTCATTTGAAATTTTTGTCAATATTAACTTGAAATTCTAAATTTCAATTGGAATTTTCTCAATATAAAATTTAAGATCTCAATTTTATTTGCAATTTTCTCAATTTCATGTTGAATGTTCTCAAATTCTCTTGGCAGAAAAAATAATTATGTGCATACACCCAGTACACATATTTGAATCAAGTGTCAAATCGGTTCTACTGTATGGATGTACAACGTGGAAAGTTACAAACTATATCACTCAACGCTTGAAAACTATTATTATTTTACACATATTCTGACCCCGGGCCTCACAAAGCAGACTCCCATGACAGTGGATTTGTAATATATATTAAAATGGGTGATAGAGGAACACATATACATATTAAAAAATTTATCTTAAGTTAACTTTATTCTTTAAAAAAAATTACCTTTAAATTCTAAAGAAACTTTAGAATTTTTATGCTTATGGTTCTTTGAAGATAATTTCACAATCTGGAACCTATTGAGCTCCTTAACTCTTTTAAAATAGTAAGTACTTCCTACACTACACAATATTATATTCCCGGAAATCTTGATCCACTACACAAATTTTAAAAAAAGACTGCTTTTATTCCTACACCACACACTGTTTAAGGAGTGACTGGATGATTGGTCAACATTTTCAACTTCACCTTAAAACAAAATCCATGAAATTTATAGCAAATGCAATAATTTCAATTAACAACAATTTATTACACTAAAGAAATTTGTTTATTTTCGTTAAATAAAACTTCAAAAATACACACATCTCTTTATTTATTTTATTTTTTCTTTTTTTTCCTTTCAGCTTCTTCGTCCAATACAAAGTTGTAATCACTAGAAATTAGAACAAAAATACTTTCTTTCCAATATGAAAATAAGAAAAAAAATTTCTCAATATCCACTCACATATCTATAAATAAATGAAAATAACCATTGAAGGCTTATATGATATATTGACAACATCCAATTACCACCATAATTCCTAGCTCCACTTGACATCGCAGAAGTATCCAGCGTATAGTGCAGCATATTTTTTGTAGATTTTTTAAATGTTTCATCGCGTTTATTTTGACGTAAACAAATGCGTATCAAATCATCCATAACATATAAATTCATAGGGTAACAGGCACCTAAAGCACTTTCCAAAGTGACTATAATTTGTTTTTCCTGTTGTTCAGGTAAAATACAGGTAAAATTAATGGCCGATAAAACTTGGATAGATTTGCAATTATGTATAGGAGATTTTTTAAATGAGACCCCATATTCTGTTGGGGCTTTGACAGAGCGATATATAACAAACGGTTCTCCGACAAGTATCCAGTTATCGTGATATTTTATAAGGACTTCTTGAGGATAGACACCTCGGCAGTACAATTCAAATTTATTGCCCATTACAAAGTCGCAACGTTTGTGTTGTTGTGTTTGTAGTAGACGAAATTGTAAAAGGATTTGAATCAATAGAAAGCAAAATTTTAACATTTTATTTAAGGAATTGAAATAGAATTTTGTAATATTTGTTATTATTTTCATATAGGAATTAATTTTTAAACAAATGTCATAAAACAATGCTCAAAAGAAAATATTATTAATTCGTACCTTGATACAAAGAAATAGAGGTAGAGCCTTTCGTCGCCATATTAGCCTTTGTAATAAAGATTACTTACACACATTACCATTTTTATAATCAATTACTTTATCATCCATTATATGATGTTTGAGTGACTTAGTAGTCATTATTTCAGCTTTATATTCACAAATTTAAATTATAACTAAAAATTAAATACTGCTACTGTAACATGATAAATACTTTTTTTAAGGCTACACAAAGGTCAAAATCCCATTAATAAATAATACTTTAAATAATCTTTTTAAGATATATTTACTGTAATTTAATAGATTAGTGAAAGGAATATAAAACAAAAAAACAACAAAACACAATTTTTTTACAAATTACACAATTTTGATAACAATTCCTACATATAATTTTCTGGTTTGTTTATAAAAAATATATTTCAAAAAAAAATTTATAAGAACGGTGTTTTACCTTATTTCTTTATATCATGATTCCTACTGATTTTAATGAAAAATTATTATTTAATGTATGTACCGTACATACCCTGGGTACCCGGGGTAATTCTTTTAAATGCTCGTATTTCTTTAATAATGATTATGGTGTTTTTAAATAGTTTTTTTTAGAATTTTTACATGTTCGGCTTAAATTCATTGAATAAATGTAGAAGAACACAGTGTAAAAGTTTTATTGGACACTCGGTAGAATGGAATGCATTTTCCGGTTCGCCAAGACCGTTAGCAGCACTCTTCAGCGTCCCATCTGTAAACATCATCTATTTAACTTTCAACTTTTAGGAAATGGAATCTGTAACTTATTTTTCTTATTTGTTATTAAGAAAGACGAATGGTTTATGATAAAATTTTTTTCACAATTATTATTGTTTATATGCTTAAAGCTGCCAGTTTTTACGTAGTAGATCAGCAATGAATGATTTGTTAATGTTTAGCCACTTATTAAGTAGCAATAAACAATGTTGTTATTTTAATTTGTCCCTTCTGTTTATTTTCTATTTTTTTAGAAATAACAGGGGCAGACATCAAGTAACACTTTACACCGTGCCTTGTGTTTTTAAGATTAATTAGTTTATAGTTTATAGTTAAACATTTTCATATAATTTTTTTTAGAATTTTTGCAAGTTCGGCTAAAGTTTTTAAATTTTAGAAACTGAAGAAACCAAAATTCTGTTAACTTGGTTTATATATAAAATAGGTTTAAAGATCCTTCTTTGCAGCATTATTATTCACAGAAAAAATATGGTCTATTAAACGTTTTACCAAAGATAAAGACTATTCCAATTACTTTTTTAATTGTATAAATTATTCAGTTTATCAAAATTAAAATTTTCTAGTATAATTTACAAAAAAAAAAAGAAAGAAAAAATTTATCAGCTTTCAATTATTTTTCTTATTGTATCAATTAATAAATTAATCAAATATAAAAATAAGTGTTAATTTGAATAATCGAATACACAATTTTTTCACAGTAGAATTTCAATTAATAAAATAATTGAATATGTATTATTCGTAATTGAAATTGTATTTTAGATTTGAATTTATTTTGTTAGAATACTTTGATTTTGATTAATTTATTTAATTATAAACATATTTGCAATCATTTATTTTGAAATTCTGATTAATAATTTAATTGCAATTTTTTTCGAAAATATTTTTTTTTTTTTGTGTTTTATTGCCTTTTGCTTCATTGAGAGTTAAAATTAAATATTGTTTTTGTTTAAACTAGTGAATAAGCCTGTCCATATCAGGCAAAAGTGCCTTTGTTTAAAATCTGGGTCCGTATTTAAAGGGAAATTTCATAAGCAATCTAATTTCAAACTTTCTAGGTTATTTAGTAGGCTCAGAAAGAGGAGTAGAAGATAATATATGACAACTTTCAAATACTTCTCACTATCACTATTTTGCGACAGCCTTCATGGCTTTCAAGCCATTTTTATAGCCTTCAATATTGGATATGGTTTTTATGAATTCTTTGTTGTTTTGTTTTTTATATTTCATGCAAAAAATATCATGCAAAGGCTCAGCTTTCGATATTGTGGCTCCAAACTTGACAGGAAGCTGTGCCATCACTGACAACATTATTTTGTATTGTATGAAAGTTGTAGTCGTGCTTGAACCATTTTCGGAGAGGAACTTATATGGAACCTGTTCTCAAATGTAGATCAAGTCATTGACAACATTCTTTAAGATTGTAGAAGCGTTATATATAACGGCTATACGCACCTCTTACTCGCAGTTAAAAATATTGCGATATTACTAATCGTGATTAATGAAACTAATTGGCAATAATGCATGCGGCGTTGCTACTTCCTTTTACGTTCATAAAATTTTCTATGTTTAGTTGTTTCAAATTACTTAAAGAAAATAAATTACTTTAAGTAATTTGCTTGTAAACGAAGAGTTAATTATTTGCAAGTTTCTTTTTTGCATATAAACGTGTTGATAGTCCGGCTTGACCAATTTTCGAAGAGGTTTTTATATGAAATCTGTATTTTATTGTGGAACATGTCTTGTTTTATAGTTTAGAAGTACATTTTATACTTTGTACTACATGTACAAAAAACATTGTGTCTACCAATACTAAATAATGCACTTTATAATTGTTTAGGTTTCAACGAAATCAAAGTGGGTAAGACACAACGAATGCTGATGAAGTGTGTAGCGGCACTGAAAACACGTATTCCATTCTGCTGGTGTCTAATTATAGTCTACAAACTCTGCTATGGTATTGCCAAAGAGAGACAACAAGGCAATTTACGATTGCAAACTTGTTTAATAATGATTTTCGTAAGTGGGCCTTATATGGGAGCTATGGATTTATGAGGAGCGTTTATAAAAATTATTTTAAAAATGAAATGGGGTTTTTAACGTATATAAAACTATTATATGTACTGAATTATGTAATATTTAAAAAATTTATGATCGCCGACAACCTATTCTAAGGGAAAACTTATCAACTGATTTGAACAGAGTTCATTCCTGCATCATATAAGCCAAATTTCATTAAAATTATCTTAAAAATTGCGTATTGCAGCTTCATTTTAAAAGTTTAGCATGGGCGGACAGATGGACGGATATCTTGAATATACTTAAACAAGTTTTTTCTACGTGTATTTACAAGTTTGCTTTTAGTTTTATAACTATTTAAATAATACTATTAACAATTAACATAAAACTATAATTTTTTGTACAAAATAAACGAAAAACCCACTAAGGTACCATGGTACCCCGGGTATTGACTAATGTTAATTTATTACTATTTTTTTTTTTTTTTTTTGGTATGTATGCCGTTATAAAACTAAAAGCACTTATATAAAGGAAAACTAAGCTAACATCATCATAAATAATAACTTCAAACCCATACACAAGAACGAAATATCAAATTTCCAAAATTGAGTAATCAAAAGTAGTAGGGAAATGAGAAAGCAATATTTGCAAAGAAACTGGGAATTAAGAAAACTTTTCTCATATACTTAAATAACCACTACAATCAAAACTAATTATTAAATGTTATACTATACAAATTGAAAAGCTTTACAAGTAGTGTGGTTTCAAAAAAAAAAAAAAAAAAAAAAATTGGTTAAAAATACACCGAATTTAATGCAAAAAATTGTTTGGAGGAAATCCATAAAATATTAATCAATATGTTACATAGACGAACGTGTTAAACAAAGTTTTTTTTTTCAATTTGGCAATGTTAAGCCAGTAATTTACACTCTCGTTTTAACTAGAAATCTAATAAAACTTTTAAATATTTTTCACATACTAAACAAGTGCAATTTTTTGCACAATTTAATATCTAAAAAATATTTATTTTATATGTCATCAGTGATTTTTTAACTTCCAGTCTTCTTTTGGAAAAGATTTTTCTTAATATTCGCTTAGTAATTCAAACTTTAAATTTAGTAAACAAATTTAGATTTTTCATATACTTCGACGCTTTAGATAATTATCGACCATAATTCAAGTATTTTCAATGTTTCTGTAAAATTTCGTAACACTTTTATTAGATTTTCTTCCAATTTTTATTAGTTGACGAATATTAGAATTTTAAGTCATTTTTACCCATTTTTGCATACAATGTTCTCACAAAAGTGAACGTAATTTAATTAAGATGCATTAGTAGATTATATTTTATATAAGAAATGCATTTTTTCAAAGGTTTGATTTTTTTGTAATACATTTGAAAGTGGGCTAAGTTTCTGACCCTTGAATTTCATGAGTATATGTTTTTTTTTTTTAATAATGTTGTTGTGTAAACTGTAAGTTTAATATTCCGAGTCTTGGATGCAGTGTAGTTAGTACATTATGGTCAATATATAGAAATAATAAAATAATTGAAAACTTTTTTGTAGAAAAAGAAATTAATGTTCAAAAAACTGCATGATAGGTGGGTCAAAATTGTGACCACTACTTTATGTGAAAATACCGAAAAGCACTTGGCCCTTAACGGCCAAGGTTACCCATCACTAATTTTTATAAAATTTGAGCATGCCATTCTCGGAAGAGGGCACTTATGTGAGTCAATATCAATTATGGAACGAACCTTTTGATTTTTTTCAAAAATCAATTTTTGGAACTTAATTGTTCCAAATATCTAGTATATAATAGAATTTGTATAGTAGTTAAAATAATTTTAGGAAGAGGTCATTATATGGGAGCTGTGGTCAATTATAAACCAATCTTTTAGTAATTTTATAGCGTGATTAATATGTAAACTAAAGTGCTAACTACTATTACTAATATTTAATTGGGGTTTGTACATTTGGGTAAAAATGCAAAAAATGGTGATTAATTCAGAGAATAGGGCTTAATTTATAATTTTGTTGTAATAATAAAAAAAGTTTAAGTCTAAATCACTATCTATGCGACTGCCCATGCATCAAAAACCAACATTGCAGCTAATATGTAGGTCATCGTTTTTAAAACAACTTAATGAAATTTCGTATATCATCTTTTCTTGTGTCAATAATTAGGCATAAAAAATTTGGTTATAATCAAGCCATTACTTCACAGAAATAGGTCAAATTCTTATACAAGTTCTAAAAATGTATCTGTATTTTCATAAAATGCATAAGAGCAAAATTTTACATAAGAAAATCCCATACATTTCCATAATTTTCATGAGAATCGGCCCAAAATAAACGATAGCTCCCATATAGACCCCCTTTCCGAAAATTATTTTCACGGAAATAATTCCCATATAATTGTTCGCATTAAGATATAAAGGTATAAATTTTACAGTAAAATATCACAAGCATTGGTCCACAATTGACCATAGTTTACATATAATGATCTACCACGTCAATGCTAATACGCATTAAAGTGATTTAATAAGCAAAACTGGCCCGATTGAAACTTTCGTACTCGTTTTCATTATTTCTCTTAATTTTACATATTGAGGGGTTATATTCAAGAAAGGCTATCTGCTGATTAAGAAAATATTTTTTATGTTAAACACTTTGATTTTGTGTCCTTTAGTAGTGGTATCAATTTTAAAAAGGAAAAATAATTCTAAAAATTTTTTTTTTTGCATTTTTATTTTTTGGGCTTTGAGCATATAATTTTTTATTAAGAAAAAAAAAAAAACGGGCCATCTGTATGTGTTTATTTGATTTTCAAAGAATTGTAATATTAAAACTCTATAAACGTTTTTTAATGTTTCAACCACAATTGAGTTGTTGCTAAGTAATTTGATATAATATTGCAATTTTATCCCATTAAAATTTTTGCAAACTTTATTTATAATTTGAATTATCTATATTTTTTTTAGGCTTACACTTGTTATTTTACATTTGTAACATTTAAAGATCGTCCTGCGAATCGCTTGTTTTAACTCTTAACTTGTACAATATCATAAATGTAATATATTGTATGATTTTTATTAAAAATTGTATCTCTTGCATCTTAATTTTTGATATACAAAAAGGGCTATCTGAATATTTTATAACACACAATTATAATATATTCAGAAAAAAGAGCTATCTACCATAACTTCGAACTAATGGGCTTAAAAGATTTATTTTTATGTGTGAGGTTTAGTGGACGTGTTACATTGGTAGCCAAAAAAAAAATACTCCTCTAAAGTCGAACTATATGGATTTGATGTGCTAAATACGAATCTGCTTTTTTTTCCCATCAGGTTTGGATTATTTTATGGGTGTGTCCATTATACGAGTATATTTCACCATAACTCAAGAACGATGTCTACGATTTATATAAATGATATACCAAAGGATACAAACTAAAAATGTTTTCAAACCATCCTAACATAATATGTTGATATGCTCAATATTTTCGAAGTTATTTAGAAATGTGTCCGATTTTTTTTTTTTTTTTTTTTTTTGAAAAATTTAAGATTTTTTTCTTTAAAGTTCTTTTATAAAGTGAAAACGTCAAAAATGTTTTTTTATCTTCTGGTAGTACTAAAAATAAAATAAACCATGTATCATCAAAATTAATGCACAAATCTTGATTTTATTCATAGTTAAGTGAAACTAACTACACAAGGACCTAAAATCAAGTGGGGATAGTCTGTTGGGATGTTTTTTTTTCTGTTAAACAAAATACATAGATAGACTAGATAGAATTTAACAAGCTGAACAAGAATCTGCTTTTAGTTTTTTTCTTTCAAGTACTGATTTTTTTTATTAACACGACAACCTTATTCAGCGGTCAATCTTGTATAACTCAAGAACGATTTGTCAAATTTGGATAGGTAAAACTCCTATAGATGACGATTAAAATTATTTTCAGATTACCTTAACATTATTTTTTATATTCGGTCAATATCTTCGGATTTAGGGAGCGAAATTCTTCTAATTTTTCATGAAAAGCTTATATTTTTTTGACACTAATTTTGGAATAACTCCGAAAATATTAAGCGGATTAAAAATTTCAAGATGACTTGAATACAATTTTTGTCTGCCCTTTTGGAATTTGATTTGTTTAAATCGGACAACCCATTCTCGAGTTATAGCAACATATACTCCTGTAATTATTAATGATGAAATATTAGACATGTACATAAAAATATCAAGATCTGATAGAAAAAACTGTAGACAGATTCGTGTTCTCCTGTTTTTGTTAAAAGAAGAAAAATATTTTTGCCCACCGTGTATCCTCTAAATTATAGGTATACATAGGTACTTTTATCTAATTGTAAATAAAATAAAGATTTTTGTGTATCAATTTTTATAATACCAACTATTATAATGGATTAAAAACTATACATTTTTGTCGGGTTTTAAGAAAAAAATCTTCAATTTTATATGAAAATTTGTTTTTTCCAACACTAACTTCTGAATAACTCCGGAATTGGTGGGAAGATAAAAAAATGATGTTAAAATGACTTAAGTATAATTTTCTTCTGCATCATTTAGTGTTCGAGTTGCCTTAATCGGACAAGTTTTTCTCGAGATATTGTAAAGTAAACTCGTGTATTCCTTATTAAGGGGGAGATATTAGACATGCCCATAAAAATATCACGAGTTTATGGAAAAAACTGAAAGCAGATTAGTGTTTAGCAGGTCAGATTGTATCTAGTTCACATACTTTTTTGAAGGAGGGCTTTTTTTGTTGCCGACCAGTGTTATTAATACATCGTAGAAGGCCGAATTGCAAAATTTTGAATAATGAGTGAAAGAAATAGTTTTTATGCTTTCCTGGAAAAACTGGAGATTGGCAGATAGCCCCTTTTTGAATATAAGTGCTCGATATATAATACTTCCATTTCATTTTGTTTTTGTTCAAAAAACAAGCATATTTTCTTTGTTTTTTTTTCTTCTAGATCGCAAAAAATCCGCATTCATTTTTACCTATCAATTAATTTTTAAAAATATTAATTTTAAATTTTTAAATAATCGCCATTTTTCATAATTTCACACCTCTATGCTACAGATCGTGTTACAGTTTATCGTACCTGCTTGATGGCCCAACCCCACGGTGGTGATTTACATCAGAGAGACAGTCTGACGGCTAGTGATTCTAAGTCAATTAGTATATTTTAATCTGTGTGTTCAATCATTATGCGAATTTCGTTTAAATTTAAGTAGACTTTGTCTCATATTTTAGTTCATAGATATTTTTCTATTCGATTGATTTTTGTTACTCTTCTTTACTTTGTATTTAGCATAGGAGGATAATAAACATTCGAGAAGTTTTTATTTATTTTGATATTGTGTTTGGAATAGGTTTTCCTCGGACATATACAGCTAAATCAGTCCAAAATATTCATTACAACTGCAGGTCAGAAATAAAAACAAAAAAGCAATTACATTCCATTAATTTCCATTTAAAAATATGGAAACGAAATCAAATATATGTCACAACAAAAAACAAAAACACTTTAAGAAAACTAGAGCATTCATAATTATTATAATAAAGTTACACGCAAATAAAAGTATTTTTGTTATATTAACCATACAAAATCTTACTTACAAAACATAAACATTATAAACTTTTAATCAGCAAAAGTAGACCCAAAGAAGCAAGCTCAAAAAATCCAAAAACTAAAGCCAAAAGTGATAAAATGATTTATTTAAAGATTAAGAACAACAATATACATTTTAAACTTAAATGGCCACTTATTACAACTTTAAATGGTATTTTACACCATGAATCCACCCAAAATACTTACATTTTAATACTTTGGTTGCATGTTAAAGTATCGGAACCATGAGAAGCCCAAAAAAACTCATCGACAACTACAATAATGCTAAAATCAATGCGCCTATAACATTGAAAATTAAACAACAGAACAACGAAACAAAATATTAAAAAAAAAAAAAACAATGGCATGTTAAAGAATAAAGATACAAATCGTTATGACCAATAATAATTCATTTTATGAGGCAATTTTTTTATATCTCTACAATTTTTTCCTAAAACTCTGTAACATGAAAATTGTCTTTTAAAAAAAAGTAAACCTATTGATCGTTGCCTGTTGAAAGGCCGCGAGGCCATATACAACATTTTTTTTTTTTTGTTCTTTTGCTCGTACTTTGGCCACAAATATTATCTCGGTTGCACTTGTTGTCTTACTGCGCACGTTTGTTGGGATCTAAAAAACATCCAGCTTGCATAAAAATATGTATAAATCTGATGACTGACCACCAAAACAAAAAATAAAAATCCAACAACAATTGAGCTCTAGTGAGGAGATTTAACAAGCGTTGATTGTAAGTTTAAAAAAACAAAAAATTTAATATTTCTTTTTTTGGTGGTAGTTCCGAAAACAAAAAAGAAATAAGTAAAAAAGATATAATCGGTCAAGCCCGAACTTATAATACTCTACACCATTGTGTATGTGCACCAAAATTCGGGGAGTGGTCTTTTTTAGATCTGTGTCCCATGTGTATCAAAGCTTGTATCAAGTGTTAAATAAAACTTACGAATACAAAATATTACGCTGACACCAATACTTATATGAATTTATGCACTTTTGGGTGATTTACGAAAGTGGGCCTTATAGAAGAGCTATGGTAAATCAGGTACCGATCTTCATAAAATGTTGCACTGTAATTTATACTTATATAAATTTTATTTTTGTTGAATATTAACTTGATACTAATATTTTTATGAGATTTATGCACGATAAAGTGATTTTCGTAATGATTAGGGGGTGGGGGAGGTGGGTTTGTTAATATTCAGGCTATGATGAATTATTGACCAATCATCACGAAGTTTGGCACTAAGATTTATACTTATATATTGAAAGGATTTATGATTGTTAACCACTATCCCGGGAAGATATTTTTATGGGAGCTAGGTGAAATAATGGACCGATCATTATCAATTTCATATGAAAAATAATTATTCCTGCCAAATTTCAAAATATCTTAAAAATTACGACCTGCACAGATAGACAGCCAGCCACCCGACCAGCCTGCTAACCACCTATTGTAGTATAGGGTGCAAAAATCTCTTCAGTAAGACAAAAAACCTTTCATAGAGGTAAAGTCTATATCAGGGTTTTACATAAAAAAAATGCTGTTGCAGTTTTCATATTTGTTGTTATTTCTGTAGCTTTTTGCTACTAGAGAGATCATGTCAGATTGTCTTCCAATATGCTAGATATTCGACTGTGTACGTTTAAAATTTTTAAATGCGAATTGTTTTTTTATGTGTATATTTTGGTTGGGGTTTAGCGGCTGTAACGCAGGCACAGTAGAATGCAATTGCGATATTTTGTAAGAAATTTATTTTTATGCAGGTGAATCGATAGTATTTGGATTAGCTTATTAGTATTTGTCAGAAATATAACACCATAGTGAAGTTTTCCCCTATCACTTTTATAGGACTTGATATTTTTCTGAGCTCCACATTTTTTGAATTATATACACCCGACAAAATATTAGCTAATGATATAGTTCATTTCTATATGAGATTTTCGAAATGTTAGTGATTGAAAATACTTTCCTATATTACACTATTAAGATTTAACGATTTTGGTGGACACCTTCGGCAGAGAGTTGCAAGCAACAAGATCGTGTGGGTTGTAAATGAGACCTTAAAGCATAGTTGAATATTCCTTAATGTTTATTATTAAATGAACTTTCAATGACCAGAGGAATTTTCTCAACGACTTGACAATGTTTCACTGAGTACAACTTTTGCTGCTGGAGTTGGTAAAATAATACATATTTTTAATCTGGTTACAATTACGAAAATTGTTTTTTTTTTTGCAAATTGGAATTTAAAAAAATTGTACATATTTATTTCAAATTAGCGTTTTTAAAACATACTTTTTAGTATTTGTATTTGCGGGAAATTGAGTATTTTTTTTTTTTGTACCCTTGGCACCATGAACTTGGAAGTAGTAAAAAGTATTCTGCCAAAAAATTTATCGAACCATATCACAAAAAATCTTAAGGATCAAAGGAATTTAAAATGTAAAATGTGAATTATTCGAAATTGAAGTTGATCGAATAAAATTTCAGAATTATAAATACACAGAAAAAAGTTTGGGCATAAATATAAAAAATTACTTTGATTGATTTTAGTTCATAATATTTAAAAATATCCCAGCAAAAACTTTGCTTTCCTGGTAAGCTGGCGGGTATAATTGGAAACAAAAATAAACTACTTATTTTTTGCCTGAATAACCAGTTATTTTTGTTCGAGTTGTCCATAAATTTATGTAGAAATTTTTAGACTCTAGGGGTACTCAAAAATATGTACCTAAACGAAAACAAAAAAAAAAATAAAAATAAAAAAAATTTTGCCGTCAGTGATATTTGATCTTGGACACAAAATTAACCATTCGTTTTTAATGACTAACGTGTTGTTCAGCACACCATCTTGCACTTAACAACAACTTTTTTAGTATAACTCTTTTTTAGTATAAGATATCTTTTTAGAAATTTTGTTATAAAAAACAAACAGCATCAGAATGGGGTTGAACCAACAACCTTCTGGTTGTTAATCCAGCAACCTAGCAAACTGTTCCACGTGATTGCAATATTACTGTGCTATTATGCTAACGAGTATTTATTTATGTAATACAGAGTAAGCAAATAATAATGACGCCTCATTACCGAGAAACTACTTTAATAAGTAGTTGCCATTACCGAGAACTAAAAAGTTTTTGCTGGGATTGTCTTAAAATTAATACTGTCTTTTTTACATTTTTTAAACGATTCGAAAGTCAAGAAGGCTTAAACAAATTGTGTAAATTTTCACTTATATAATGCCTGCCACTTGAATAAGGAATCACATTTCTTTTTAAATTTAATTAAGTATATCTCCTAAACTGAAGTTCAGAAAAAAATATTTTTTTGCGCAACCAAATTTCAAAGTGACATGTATTTCTGTGTTACTAATACATGTGTCAATTTAATATGGAATTCTTTCAATATTAATCAGGAAGGCTATGATTTGAATTTCTTTCAATATAAACGGCTAGAGAATTTTTAATTTGATAGTTTTGAAATAGTTTTTATTCATTTTTATTCTTAGTAACTCTGAAAAAGAAAAAAATCAGATTTTGAAATCTCAAGGTCAGAATCCGATCCCAATAGCCAAAGACATTAATAGAAGAAAGACAGTTGTGTACAATTATTTAAATAACGTGGAAAGATATGGAAAAAACATGAAAGGGCGGAAGAAAATGGCAACAACTCCAAAAGAAAGACGAAAAATTCTTAGAATTGCATCAAATTCCGCCATGCCGGTATCAAAAATACGTGGAAAAAGTGGAGTCAGTGCCAGTCTAAGAACAGTGCACCGTATTTTAAAGTCGTGCCCATACATAGTCAGACGAAAACTGCAAAAAAAAAAACACTTCATGAAAAACATAAATCACAACGTCCACAATTTGCTAAAAAATACAATGACATGGTCCGATAAATGGTTTACCGTTGTATTTTCCGATGAAAATAAGTTTAATATTGATGGTCCCGACGGGTATAACTATTACTTCCATGACCTAAATAAGTAGGAATTATTTTTGAGCCGCAGACTCAGCCGATAGGGCGGAATAATGGTATGAGGTACCATTTCGTGTTATGGTACCATAGAATTGGTTTCCAATAAAATGACTGCGACGACCTACAAAAACATTCTGCAGGAAGAATTTCCAAAATTTAATGATTTCTTTGGACCCATACCTTGGACATACCAACACGACAACGCTCCGATTCATACCGCCAGAGCAGTAAAACAATGGATTAATCAACAAGGTGTTCAACTTTTGGATTTGACCCCAAATTCACCAGACCTGAATCCAATGGAAAATGGCTAGGGTTGGCTTGCAAGAAAAGTTTATGAAGGAGGAAAACAATTTGAGACGATAGAATCCTTAAAGGATGCAATAACGGAAGCATGGAGTTCAATTTCGCTAAATTACTTAGAGTCATTATACAAGTCGATGCCAAATGGCATTTTTGAGGTTGTTTCTAAAAATGGTGGCAGTACTCATTACTAATTGGATGCTAGAAGATAATAACTTTCATTTTTATAACCTAAAATTTAAAAATAAATTACAGTTTGCTTATTTTTAAAATATTCCTTATTCAAGTGACACACGAAAAAGTACCACAGAATTACATGTCTTTAAATAAATGCATAATTTTAGTATAACAAAATATGTATATATATTTTTTATTTCTTCAGGAAACTAAAGCCAACACTTTGAAATTTGGTTGCGCAAAAAATTATTTTTTTTTTTCTGATATACTTAATTAAATTTAAAAAAAAAATGATTCCTTATTCAAGTGGTAGGCAGTTTATTTGCTTGAAATTTTCTTTTGAGAAATTTTTATGTTTAATCATTTTTAGCCGCATATTGGGAACTAAAAAATATAACAGAAGCGTTTTTTTTTTTTTTGAAATGATGTATGTTGAATAGAATGGCAGCAAATGTATGCTAATTTCTATTACTTATTAACAGTTTTTTATTGGAAAATTGCAATTTAAAGTGAGTTTTTGTTATGTGTTCATGCACAATTATTTTTATTTAGTATTTGAATCAAATCTCATAAAACTAAATTGAAATTTTAGCAACATTTTTGTAAAATTCGTAAAATTTTCATTAAGTACAACTTAATAATATCTATAAACAAAATTTTATTTTTTAAGAAAAAAGTTTAGGAAAGAAGGTCATGTTAGGTTCATAATATTTGTTAAAAAAATTTTCAAATATATGAGTTTTATTCTCTGTGTAACAATAAGTTAAAAAATAAAACAGCTAGTATTTTTAAAACAATTTTTGACATTTTAAATTTTTTGAAAATTTTATATTATATATTTATATTAATATTTATATTTATATTTATATTTATTTTTATTTTTATATTTATGCATAAATAATTTTATGTTACATTTTATAAATTTTGTATATTATTTATTTATTGATTGATTGAGTTCAGTGAGCAAAATATTGTCATACATTTCGGAATCTTCGGCTATCTCCATATTTATTAAAATAATTTTTACATGAAATAATTTCAAAAATAAAGTTTTCATTTTCCCTTGTTTTACTTTAAATAAAAAAAAAAAAAAAACTATTATTCGCCGAAAAATTTTCAAATTTTAAGAATAACGCTAAAGTATTTAGTGTTTAATGTTTTAAACGTCCCCCGTTTATTTTAACCTAAAAACTTTTGCTTTAATTATTAGAAATGCTATTATCATTTTTAATTTTTGAAATAAAAAACCTAAAATCCCCTTCAACTCATATCCAAATATTTGCAAAATACAAATGCAATTGAAAAATGGATTTTTGATAATTGTCAATTCATAAAATTTAAACATTTCTTTAAGTATATCTTAAATAGAGTTGTTTGCTATAAATTGCAATAATAATTAGTCTAATAAATAAGGACTTACTAATTTTAAGACACTCTTGCAAAGTAATCCATTTCGTTTTTTAAATAAAATATGTAAACCTACTTCTATTTTAAAAATAATTCCAAGAATGTAGAATCTTTATATGAAAAATTGTGAATAGGCTTTAGAAAAAGCTATATTGCGTACAATAGATGTGTGCGTACCAAAATTTTAAATTTTTGTCTTAATGCAAAAATTTCATACGTTCCAAATATGTAAAAAAATCTAAAATTTTAAATAGCTTATTGAACGAAAAATGCATTTAAAGAATGCAATTGCATGATGATTAATTTTTTTTTATTCTTTTTTATTTGTGAAATATTTGTATTGAACTTGATATAATTACAATTCTAACGCCGTTTATATCATTGAATTCCACAAAGTCTTACCAGAAATATTATTGTTTAAAGATATATGAGAAAATCAAAAATTTTCAAAAATTTTGAAACCGAGTTTTTGTGCCTATATTTCTAAATTTTGTTTTAAAAACAGGAAACTTAGATCATACACCAAAAATTTCAAGGAAATACAGTCACTTAAGCCCAAACAAATATAAAAAATTGAGTTGAAACTTTCGAAGATTTTTGGATTTATTTCAGTTTTGCATGCACAATTTACATCATTTAGATTGAAATGAAGGCTCAACCCCACGGCGTTCTAAGCGTCCAACGCCCCCAATTAGAGTGACTCATTGCCTGGATAAGTCCACTAATTCTTGCTTAGGGGTTGGAGCTATTTAACCTCCTACTATTGGTGGCGGTGTGTTACCATGCACCACTATTTCGGGACTATAAACACCTTTCTGCGATTTAGGTTTAAACAGCCACCACGTGACTCCCCGAAGGGCCTCAATCAGCAGCCAGTCCAGTACAACAACACCGACAAGCAGGTGTTGCTGTACCAGGGGCTACTGGCTCCCGTGGTACCAGATTATGTTAAGTCTCAGGTCTGGCCCCGAATCATTATAGACCCCAGACATGTCTAGGCAATAGTAAACCTATATATACCTGCCAAGCTGATACAACTCTTAGAGTGTATCATGACAGTCTTTCCATCAAAGAAGAGATTTTTTCCAAGAATTTTTAAATAATAAGAAGTATTTTTTGATGTAAAACTTATCACTAAATAACACAAGTGTTTAAAATTTTGTAAAAATTCACTTTTTAAAAAACTAAAATCGCGCTTTTTGTGAGGAATATTATGATGAGTAGTAAGGTTTAAGGGACTAGATTTTTCAAACCAGTACTGATATTTTTTCAGCACAATATCCCAAAATATGTCTTTTATTACCTACTATTTTTAGAGATTTCTAACCAATAAACATTTTTTGCTATTTACAAAATTGTGCAAAAAATAAGATTAAAAATTTTTCTTTTCAGTGTACTTCGACAAATATTGAAGATGTAGTTTTGATATGTTGCAGAAATGAAAATGCGTTATTTTGGTTGTGATAAAATAATTAAATTAATAATTAAAAGATTTTTTTTAAGTTTAAACTTTAAACCTTTATTAACGTGAACTTAATTTGCATGCATGAATATAACTTAATAAAACCACTAATCGATGATTGTGTCAGCAGAAAACAAAATTTTAAAATATTTTTATTAAAATTTTCCAACATTTTTTAAATTCCTCATATACTTTTGAGATTTTTTAGAAAGTTAAATAGAGAAATAAAATCGCGAGTTTTCGGAATTGAAAACTGAAGTTGATATAAATATCTATAGATTATTTGCATACAAAATTTTATGAAAATTGACGAACGACACTCGGTAAATTTTTGGGCATTGTCGATATAAATTTAATAGTTAAAAATGCATCTCCTGAAAAATCATATTTTTTGAGTTATATCGAATAAAAAGTGGACAGTTTGGGAAAGTTGATACTTTTGTTTAAAATTGAATACTGTTTCAAAAATTAAGTTTATTGCAGAGACCGGATTTTGATACTTAAAACTTCAACTTTTTTCTATCGAAAAACAAACTTTGGTGTTTACAAAATAATAAAAATTGATAATAATTTTTCTATCTTCATCAATATTTATTTACATCAAAAATATTGTTTCAGTTTTTTGTTCATAAGCACCTCTTTTAAATACCTATTTGGGCGATTTGCAATATCAAAAATTTCGAAGCCCTACCCGTAGTATTTATCATAATAGAGCATCAGTAATATTCTTATTATTCGGAAAGCTATTTTTGTTGTTTGTTTTTTACTTTTTGTAACAAGTACTTTTATAGTAAAATGAAATTTTTCCTCACTTTAATAACAAACATTTTTACGTAAAAATTTTAAAAGTAAGTTGAAGTGTTTTACAAAATAAGTTGTTAAGCCTAATATCCAAATTTTTAGGAAAGTTGTCGACTTGTATAATCGATACGTCTTCAAAATGCACCTTTTATGATTCAAAAAGCTTGCAAATTGTCTTACCTATTCTTAGGATGCATTTTCAAAGGTCCACTTATATTTTATGGAAATGTTGTAAAAATTACAAGCGGAATAATATAATAAAGGGGGAGGAATATGAAAACAGTGAAATAAACTCAGTGAGATAAACTCAATAATACAAGTTTTAAATAAGTTCGTAATAGCGATTGCCTTGTTGTCTCCGTTTGGTAGTACCAAAGCAGAATTTGTGGACTATAATTAGATATCAGCAGAATCGAATACGTATTTTCTGTACCACTATATACTTCATCAGCATTCGTGGTGTCTTATACATTTAAGTTTCATTGAAACCTAACCATGGTGCAATTTTGAGGGACTCAATTAGCAGCGCCAGGGATTTTTGGCAAGTAAAAGAGAAATTAAACCTAGTATCATAATCGCTGTTATGGATGTGGTGATAGTGGTGTCGTAAGCCGACATCTGGCTCGAATGACCATAAACAAGTGTGCAATCGTAAATTATCTCGTTGTCTCTCTTTGGCAGTACCAAAGCAGAGTTTGTGGACTGTAATTAAATACCAGCAGAATGGTATAGGTATTTTCTGTGCCGTTACACACTTCATCCATTTAGGTTTTGTTGAAACCTAAAAAATTGTATACCTTTTAAAAAGTAAATAATAAACAAAATTCCCTTTATACTATTTTATTGTTCTAAAATATGTTTTTTTTTAAACAAAAAGTATTATTTTTGTCAAAAACTTTAAACTTCTGCATTTTACTCCACGAATTTTTCTCCTTTCCTTTCTACTGTGCAACATGTTGATTTTTGTTTGTATCTCAATTTTTTGTTGTTACTGCTCTTGGTACAATTGAATGTTAATCTTTAGTTATTTCTTTAAATATTTCTTTATTTTTATGGTCAACAAGTGGTTGTTGCTTGTTTGTATAACTCTGAACTTGATAATACATTTTTTTGCTTTTCATTTAATAAATTTTTCAAGTCATTTTGTATCAGTGCTATTTTCGTTTTTTTTTTTTTTTCTGTGTCTTAAGCTTCTCTCATAGTTAATGTACGATTATCGCTGTTATAAAACCATCAACAACAATATGTTGTTGATACGTCGATCAATGCAATTTTCATTCATATGTCATAAAAATTTAAGTTTTTTTTTTTGTATAAAAGGGGATTATAAAAGTTTTTATGAGTAATTGTTTTATTAAACAATAATGAAATTATTAAAGTAATTTATTTTGGTTTAAACTTTTAGTGTAGATTAAAATGTAAAAATGCTATTTTAAAATGGATAATTTTTCATTTGTTTGTATTGTAAATTGTATTTTGAGAAATAAAGTTATTTTTTTACAATTAATTTAATGCAATTATGGTATTTATAAATTATTGGATATAAGGTACAAAAAATTTAAATTCCAAAGAAGTGCTATTAAGCAAAATAAAGCATAACATGAATTCCATGAGACATCACATATGGAAAATAACATAGGTTCTCAGATTTTGTTCATATTTGGTACTTGCATGCTTTATAAGACTACATTGACGTATCTATTTTAATTTTTTCAAATTTCGAAAACCTAGCGATTTTATTCACCTTTTTAATTTAGTAAAAAATGAAAATATTTCACCTTGTATGTAATTTTAATTATATATAACTTTTGAAAATTAGGTCTGATTTCATTGATTAAAATGTCATTAGAAAAGCAATTAGCTCCTCTTTTAATAATAAATTTAGAAATTTATAATGCATATGTTTTTTTTATGCATTTTTGAAAACTTTCTCCTCCTTCGATTATTTTTTTTTTTTTAATCAACTTAAAATTCTATATATTGGTTTAACAATTCAGTTTAAGTTTTTCAGTGACGAAAAGCTATAGTATTATTAACATTTTTTCTAAAAGAATACACTAACAAAATTTCACACAAAAACTCATTAATTCAAATATTTTTGTGTTTTGGACTAAAAACATAAATTTTTTTTTTAATTTTTTTTTTTTTAAATGCATTTCTATATATTTTTTATAAAATAAAAAGTTAAAAAGTTATAAAATAAAAAGTTATACATGAATACACAGAAAAAAGTTTGTACATAAATATAAAAATTAACTTTCATTGATTTCAGTTCATAATATTTAAGCATAATTTCTTAATCATTAAAACTTTTTTATATTTTTTCAAATGAAACAAAAAACAAGAAGAGTGAAAAAATAATTTAAATTGTCATTTATATTTTCAATTTGTAAGAACATGTTTGAAATTTTCTTCGGAAAATTTTAAGTTTTAAATGATTTTTAGCTACATTTTAGGAACAGAATAGAAGCGCTTTTTATTAAAATGATGTACTGCAGATTGCGACCATAATTACGAAAATTTCTGAACATTATTTTTTATCAAATTTTCGTTAGAATTTTGCCATTTTATGGCATTTGTTTTGTAAAATTTTAATTTATACATAACTATTTTAATTTACCATTTGTAATCAAATTTAATAAAACTGCATCAAAGATTTAACAATTTTTTTGCAAAATTCCTAAAATGTTTTTTATGAACAATTTAATAATATCTATGAACAAAATTTTATTTATTATGAAAAAAGTTTAGGAAAAAAAGTCATATATATCTGCACTAATATAAATATATTATTTATAGCAGTTATCGGTCGGCTTGATAAATGCCATTTTAATCGACGGACGAAGGGACATTATCGTATCGACATCATTTGTTATAAGGATCCAAAAAACTTTTTTGCTCTCCGACGTAAATTGTGGAAATTCTAAATGGAATGGCAAACTTATATATACTCTTTACACCTGTTGTGAAGGGTATAACAAGGAAGATTTTTATATTCGACTTGTCCGAGTATATAGACCCATCATCAGCAATTTTTTTTAAATTTTACCTTATAAGGGAGGTGGGCGGTTTCCGAGTTTGCATTGGTTCTTGAACTATTTGCTCAAAATTTCGTTAATGCACATGCTATTTTGTAAAAGATATCGGCCGAAAAGTGTAAACTAGAGTTACGACGGACACCCTGTTTTTTTTAGTATTTGGTTCATAACTTAACCAATTTTTCTTATTTTCAATACCAAACAAACCTTGTACAAGACAAATATTTGAACCAAATTTCTTCCCTATAGCATGGCCGGCCCCAGCTCTTCAATAGAAAGACAGAAATACAGACGGACGGACATCGTTAGATCGTCTTAGATTTTCAGGATTACCCAGAATATATATACTTTATGGGGTCTTAGATACTTATTTCGACATTTTACACATAAGATCAAAAAATTTTTTATATATTTTTTCGTGGAATTCGTGATATAAATAAAGCAACTATTAATATAATATTTATTTTAACAAACTTTAATTTACTTATAAACTAGGGTTTCTAGTTTCCCGACACTTTTCAACTCCCGGGAATAATATTAATTTAAACTCATGAAAACTAATTAAAAAATGTTATTTTCACATATAATTTGCACTTTGAAATAAAATCACATGTTTGGAGATAACTTTTTGAATGTAATAAATTGTAACAGATATTAAAAATAGTTTTTCATAAATGTTTCTGCTAGTTTACAATTAACATTTATACCAGTATACACAAACAAATTTTAAATTTAAAATACAATTTAAAAACAAAATTTGTATAAAAGAGCATTTTATTATTTCAAAGAGCATTTAAAATTAAAAAGTTGTTTGTGAATATTTGTGTTAATATCTTCGAAATTCCTTTTTGGAAATTCAACGTTATATTAAAATATACTTATACTTTCATACATAAATTTTTAAAAAACTAAAAATATTTTACTGTTTAAGTATCTGGTTATTCGTCATCGACGTTTGTCATAATATCAAAATAATAAAAAATCTTACAAAACTGTGTAGTGCATTTATCTAAAATTGGCGAGGTTTTCTAAGTTTTGTATTCTAATAACAGTGGTTTCAAACATGAAGAATTTTCAAATATTTAAGTAGTTTTGTCGATTCAGTTGTTTTTAATTTAAAAATTATTTCTTCTGGTATTTCAATAAACTATTTAGAGTTAACTATATTGTACTGGATGCAAAGCAATGTAATTATCTAAAAGTATATTTGCTTAATTATGGTCAATTAATGTTTTTTTATAGAATTTTTAATTTTTAAAAATGGTAAAATTGCGCATTTTTTGGTAGTTTTTATTTCCCGGTAATCCCGGAAAATCACTGGAAATTCGTCCCGGAAGTTCTCGGGATAAAAACCCTACTATAGACTAACAATTTATCTTATCTATCCTTTAATTAAAAATTAAATTATAAAATTTCCTATTAACTAATTTTTTTATCAAAATAATATTCTACTCATGTATTTTTGGAACTGTGTCACTTTTGCAAATAAAAGTTATTAAGAATCTCTTACAAGAAAAATGTTAAACTTGACATTGTTAACAAGCTCCACTTTATTAAGTATTTTGTATTTCTATTCTGATTATAATTATTTTATCACAAAACGGAAAAGTCAATCAATCACAGTTTATAAAAATAAAAGAAAAAAACTCTAGCAATTGCCTCAACCAAACTAACAACATTAGAATGAAATAATGTTCATACTAGACACAGTCACAGTAAGTTATGGTAAAAACAGTAGCTGAAGCAGCAACAACTGCAACATCAACAATAATTTAATGGCAATAAATTGTTTTATAAACAATGTTATGACATTTAAAACTAAATTAACATTATAAACATAAATACTTGTTTTTAATGTTTGAACCAGAGTACAATAAGTAAAACGTATGATTTATTATTGTAATTTACAATACGATACTTAAAGAATTGAATTTTAAATTGTGAATACTTAAGGAACACAATAGACAATTAAAAAAAGCTTGTTTGATGTATGTAGAAAATAACGTAACAACATCTAAACTACTTAATCTACAACAAACAACAGTATGTTAACAACTTTTTTTCACATTTGCCACCAAACGATCTATAACTAATCGCCATTTACACGGCAATATCACACTACACGGAGTGTGTTTGTAGTAGACGTAAAAGATGTAGAAGAGCATTAATGAATTACATGCATCAATGTATTAGCAAGTATACTAGTTGCCACAAAAAAATATTTTTCATATCGGAAGAATGGTTTCTAAATTTATAACAATTTCCATAATATTTAAATATGAATGAGTGATGTGTGCCAAACAATATCATAACGATAGACTGCCAGCCACTTGAATAAGGAATCAATTTTTTTTAAATTTAATTAAGAATATCTCCTAAACTAAAGTTCAGAAAAAAAAATAATTTTTTGCGCAACCAAATTTCAAAGTGTTGGCTTTAGTTTCCTGGAGAAATAAAAAATATACATATTTCGTTATACTAAAATTATGCATTTATTTAAAGACATGTATTTCTGTGGTACTATTTCATGTGTCAATTGAATATGGAATTCTTTTAATATTAATCAGAAAGGCTATGATTTGAATTTCTTTCAATATAAACGGCTAGAGAATTAGTTTTATTCAAAATGGGACGTGGTAAGGCTCTTAATAACTCCGAAAAAGAAAAAAATCAGATTTTGAAATCTCAAGGTCAGAATCCGATCCAAATACCCAAAGACATTAATAGAAGAAAGACAGTTGTGTACAATTATTTAAATAACGTGGAAAGATATGCAAAAAACATGAAAGGGCGGAAGAAAATGGCAACAACTCCAAAAGAAACACGAAAAATTCTTAGAATTGCATCAAATTCTTCCATGTCGGTATCAAAAATACGTGAAAAAAGTGGAGTCAGTGCCAGTCTAAGAACAGTGCACCGTATTTTAAGGTCGTGTCCATACATAATCCGACGAAAACTGCAAAAAAACCATCACTTAATGAAAAATGCAAATCTACAGTTTGCCAAAAATACAATGACCAAAAAATGGTTTAAAGTTGTATTTTCCGATGAAAAAAAGTTTAATATTGATGGTCCCGACGGGTATAACTACTACTTCCATGACCTAAATAAGGAGGTATTATTTTTGAGCCGCAGACACAGCCGAGAGGGCGGAATAATGGTATGGGATGCCATTTCGTATTATGGTACCATAGAATTGGTTTTTGTATCCAACCGCCAAAGCAGTAAAACAATGGATTGATCAACAAGGTGATCAACTTTTGGATTGGCCCCATATTCTCCAGACCTAAATCCAATGGAAAATGTCTGGGGTTGGCTTGCAAGAAAAGTTTATGAAGGAGGAAAACAATTTGAGACGACAGAATCCTTAAAGGATGCAATAACGGAAGCATGGAGTTCAATTTCGCTAAATTACTTAGAGTCATTATACAAGTCGATGCCAAATGGCATTTTTGAGGTTATTTCTAAAAATTTTGCAGTACTCATTACTAATTGAATGCTAGGAGATAATAACTTTTACTTTTATAACCTAAAATTTAAAAATAAATTACAGTTCGCTTAGTTTTAAACACACGAAAAAGTACCACAGAAATACATGTCTTTAAATAAATGCATAATTTTAGTATAACAAAATATGTATATTTTCTATTTCTTCAGGAAACTAAGGCCAACACTTTGAAATTTGGTTGCGCAAGAAATTATTTTTTTCTGAACTTTAGTTTAGGAGATATACTTAATTAAAGTTAAAAAAATGTGATTCCTTATTCAAGTGGCAGGCAGTGTATATATATGTATAAAAATTTCCATTATTAAAAAAAAAGTATTTCTGTTATATTTTTTTTTTTTTGCTTTTAGCCTCAAATTTTCTTCCTCATGACGAGTTTTGCATATCTCTCATTCTTCTTCAGCGGTCCGCTCACGTCTTTTAAGTTTGTCTTCCTCTTAAATTGCTTTTTTGGTGCTGCTGTAGCTTGTTTTCTCACATTTATCGATCTAAACGGTATCCTCTAAGCGCTTCCTCTTCAGGTATAAAATTGCTAGGTCCACGAAAAAAGGAAGTCTTAATATTAGGACAAGACGCGCCTTTACATTTAATCATATAAATATAACCAAGATTTTTACCTTCTTCTTTAGTAGCCAGAACAATTGTAGATAAATCAAGAGCAGAATGGAACTAAAGCATACGAAATAGTGTAATCATGCATATACTTATTTGTATCACATTTATCCTAAATGTTATAAGCTCGAGGATCGTGAACCTGAGATGGTGTAGGTCATGATCATCGGCAGTAGTTCTAGAATTTTTATTAGCTTTAGCTACCGTTTTTAATTTATCGTTAGTTTCAACTGGTCAGCAGCTTTGGAGTATAATTTATATACCAGTGAAATAGACATTAATCTCAACATTCAACTGAAAATTTCGTCCCCAAAATAATAAATATATAAAATATTTATTTTATCAAAAGAACAAAAAAAAAAAAAATACAAATAAAAACTTTTTGTTGAATATGTTAGCACGATTTTATACAAAACTTCAAAACCTGTTTATCGTCAAATGAAAAATTAAATTGAAACTACCTCGTTTTTTTTTATATCATGATTTGTACGGTAGCACGATTTGAGAGAATATAATTAGTGATTATAATGACGACAAAATGAGAGAATGTATGCAATTTTAAAAAAGAAAATAAAAAACAAATATGGACCATTATCAAACATTTTTAAGCTGGCTGAAACTGACTTTAAACTTTAATAAGTTTTGTGGTAATACTATTTTAAACAAATTGGTTACAGATCAGAACTCACAAGACTTGAAGCTAATAGAGTGAAAAATTTTAACACCATAGTTTTCATTTCCTAATCATGTTTGTTGTTCAAAATTCACAAATTTAGAAAAAGAGCTAAAAACAACTTAACTTTTTCCCATTCTTCTCAATCGATCTTAAATAAACTAATCGGAATTTGTGGTCATGTTCTAACCCATCTTTGTTATTGTGCAGACATTCAACAATTAAATACATGGTAGCCGAGTTTTTAAGATGAAATTTTTTTAATTTTTAATATATTTAACGGAATATAAATTTTGAAATAGGGATTTAAACTTGCTCTAATATACGCTTTATCTCGTTGATGTGTCCTAAATGGTCAACGTAGTAAATAGTGTTAAATTTTGAGAAACGAGAACAAAAATTAAAAAAAATAAGATTTTCGCGAGGCACATTCACAGTTTCTAATGGAGTGGCGTGGATTACTGTTAGTGTTTAGCTATTTAACATAATAAAATTGAAGGAGCATTCAAAATAAAACTAGTAATAGCACTTGATTGACTTTTTGGAAATTACTCGTGCTTAATGGAAATGTTAAGGCGCATCAAAAATTTCGAAAGATAAGCATTTTATGGACCAAAAATATATTCTTGTATCACAATATTAAATAGCATTTCTTTTTGCACAGAAAAAATTGAATTTCATATTTCATTATTAAATTTATAAAACCAATTATATTTTTTACTAAAATCGGACCTATTACTGAATTAGTTAAAACAAATATTCCAATTCATAAATGTTTTATTGAAAAAATTTTGATTTTTTTTCTTATTCAAAAGCTATTTTTAAAAAAACAATAAAATTAATATTTCGTTTTTAGTAGATTTTCAAACAATATTTATTATTGATTTTATAAAATGTTGTATAAAAGTTTTAAAATCAATATTACAAAACTATTAATTTTACAATTATAGTATTTTCTTTAATACTAAAATGTTACTGTTACGGTTTACTCTTATGGTTAATGTGTAAAATGTATGTAAATTCGGTGTTAAATATTAAAAAAAAAATAAATGTTCATGTAAAATAAGACTAACTAACTAAAATAACATTATTGATAAGTACATATACGAACCGAAAGAAATTAGTTTGAAACTTCTTTGAAATTCCATTTTTTATACAATCGACCTAAAAAAAAAATTGTTCATATAGAATTCTACTTACCATTTTCATTTTAGGAATATTTTTAAGGAGAATGCATTGTGTCTTCGTGTATCTTTTAAGACTACGAATAATAACCTATTAAGACAGATAAAAAAAAATGTTGAAATGGACTACCTTCATTAACGACACTTAAAATAAGCAATTAAAAATATTTCTCTTTATAATGCAAGCGAAACAAGAATTAGTATCGGATTTTTTTAAGGAAGCCGCTGTAGCATGTCCAAAACAAACCTCGGAGACTAACTACATGTAATTGCCACATGCTAAAAGCGAACATATGGGCCTGAACACTCGTTTCAATCAATTTCACATTTATATATAGTTTTTGCCATCTAGCTTGCTTGGTTTAGAACTCTTGATATCCTGAAACTAAAAATCGTTTGTAGACCAACGCCGATGGTAGAGGAAGTAGAGTGAGTTGTTACAACTTTTCTCTTGGATAACTTCCATCATTTAGGATACTTTGAGTATAGTTAACTACAAACAGACATTGTTGTTTTCATACATATAAACATAATCCTACCCAGCAGGGAAATATTTTAGGGATTCATCTCTGCAGACCTTTGTGAATTTCTCTACACCTCTCCGAAAAAAAATTAAACACATTCCACTTTGCCTTCTATGAAAATTTTTCAAGGAAACTTCATATTTATACAAAGAGATTTTAATGTACCATAAAAAAATTAAGGCCTAAATCAAAAATTTTTGATAATGGCCCATAAATAAATTTTCCAGAGTAGTACCAATTTTCAAAAAAAAAGTGTTGATTAACAAAAAATAGTCACTTAAAAAAAAGAAAATGTTTAAAAAAGTATCACTTTTGAAACGGAAAAAAACAAATTTTCCCGAAAAGTATACATTTTTTTTATTTTATACTTTTTAAACAAGTACCAATTTTCACTAAAACAAAAATGTTTTCTAGACAACTACTAAAATGGAACATATAGTTCCAATTATTTTTTAAAAATAAACAACAATGGAAAAAATCAAAAATTATTTTTATTAGCAATATTAGACTAAAATAATTAATTAACATATAATTTTACCCTATTACCATAAATTGCGATAATATAATACCTGTTATAGTTTTACAGATAAAATTTTAACACATTTAAACATTATTTTATTGACAACTGAATCTAATTTGAGCACAATATAAAAAATGGAAAAGAAAAATGTTAACTCGTTCAAAAGCCATACAATTTTAATCACTCACACCCCCAATTACTCGGTGCATATATTTTACTATTGTGTGACATTTGAACTTTATACGCCTGTATTTTCTATATTCAAGAAATACGTTCATTCTGTAATACATACTTTGCAGTGTAGTGATATATAGTAGTCGTTTAACTAATTATTTAATCATAAAACTGATAGCGTAACATTTCCAATTTCCTTTCATCTGGTATAACAATTCTCACATGTTAAAATAATGTAATTAAAATAAAGGGTAGCTCAATTGGTGATATATTTTTCAGCAATAAATACAAAGTTAGATTTTTGGTTACTAAAATTTAATAATATTTAATATAAGTGTGTATCCAAAATTTATGTTCTAAACGACAACATAAACCTTCAAATATATAACATTAAATGTTGAATACATTTAAATATTTTTTACAGTTTTATTTTTATTTATTTTTTTTTCTTTTTAATTTCATAAAATTATTTTACAAATAGATATTGTATTTCTTATACTGTTCAGTTTATTATACTTATACCGTAATTGAAAATGAACACTAATAGTTGTTCCAGCCTTTACAATATAATGGTCATGTAAAACACTTATACTACGAGTATAATAAAATATGTATAATATAAAAAATACGTTGTATTATTAAGATTATTTGATTCAATTCTACCTAAAGGTGTTGTTTGCTGCTGCTGCTGCGGTTGTGTATACAAATACTTGGCTCATAATCTAAAAAAAGTTTTAATGCATCATTGTCATGTCACACAACCACAAGACAAAACACTCAATACAGTACACAGTGGTGTAGAATCGCCAAAAATAGCGTTTAATTCAGGGAAGGTGTATTGCGCTTTGGTTATAATTTTATTATTATTTGGTTTTTTTAATTGACTCATTTTAACATCGAAAAAATACTTTTTAAATTTTTAAAATTTTTATTTAGCGTAAACCTCTGCTAATCTGTAGGTCGCAGTGTTAAAGGTAACTTTATGCAATTCAGTACTTGAGCATTTTTGGCCCAATAACGTAACACATAAAGAGGCAAATGATTGTAGATATCTTAAAAATATCCGTATTGAAATAAAATTTATCGCAGATGAATTTTTTCTAAGCAAAAATCATACTGCCAAATTTCATGAGGATTGGTCCAAAATTGACCATCACATTTAAGTATTAATCTTACATCCAAATTTTAGAAGAATCGGTCCATAAACGACCATAGCTTTCATATAAGACCCTGTCACGTCAACGCAATTTCACGATTACGTTTTCTCATTAAAGTGATTTAATTTTTTTACTTGTTTTAAGTAATTTCCGAAAATTCTACATAGTTCTCTTCTTAAAGAAAGCAAATATAATTAGGTTAATAAAATATTAATTTCAAAGTTTTATTACTTTAATTTTATTTAGTCAAGATTTTTTTCTTTGGATTTTCATACTAGACATATTAACTAAAAATACAATTTTTTTCACCAAGTTCGTCTAAAATCTTTTTGGAACAAAAAGATGCCCGTTTTTAGACCGTTAAAAAATATTAAAAATAATTTTACAATATTAATTTAAAAATACGTAAATATGTTTCTAAATACTGAGGAATCCATACGAATAATCTTCGTTTGAATAATGTGAAGAATTTGATAGGAATAATTGTTCGAAGAATTTAAAAATGGCTTTTCTCAAATAACAAATAATTCGAATATTTTTATGACGAATATTCGAATAAAAAGAATATTTTTCTTTTAATATTATACTTCTTTTAGCATATTTTTAAATACAAGCTGCTACAAAATGACACTTTTTATTTTCATTCGGGAAAAGAATTTAGAATTTAGAAAAAATTTTTAAATTGATTTAAAAAGCAGAAGAACGTAGCTTTTTAACTGTAAATAATAATTAATTCACCAATTTAATTAATTCGCCAATTTAAAAGTTATTTCCCTTTTCTTTTTCGAAATTTTTAATTTGATGTAAATTTTTCTGATTTTTTTCTATAAGACTAAACATATTTGTTTACAAATTTAGAAATACTATTTCGTTTAGAAAAAATTGATATAATCCAATAAAAAATCGCTTAAAAACTCAAAAAGTTATAAAGCATTTTCTAAATATTATTAAAAAATTCTTCATATATTTTAAAATAAAATATTTTTTTTTTCTTATGTTTTACTTAGTTTTTACTTTTTAAGGAAAAATGAAAAATGTATGAAGAGTTTTATTAATTTATTACGAAAAAATTAAAATATGCTTTTGAAAAAGCACAAAAAAGGGATAATATGCAGAAAAATATGCATAGAAAAACAAAGAAGCTAATGTATTTTCTTATATAAATATACATTGTTTATCTTTAAATTCTGAAATATATTAAAAATATTCCTAAGCAGTATTTCATAGTCATATTTGATACCTATGAATTTTTTTTCTTTACAAATATGTACGTAGTAATAAACAAATTCTCAAAATTATTTATACAAAATAAAAAATGTTGCCAGTTTAGTATTTTTAAGGCTTAATCTAGCCTTTTTATTTTGCTTCTAACCTAGAAAAAAGCTTTTTTATAGTTTTTTTTTTTTTTTTTTGTTTTCTAAAATTGCCTTAAAAAGGCTAAAATATTACTATTTCAAAAACGAAGAAATTAATTTATTATTTCATATAACCAATTTTCTTTTTACAGAATCATCCATTTAACCAATCTTGTGTATTTATTACCACAAAAATCGAAAGTAGTAATATGTAATATAAATTTTCGCCTCCAGCGCTTCATTATTCACATCAAAACTAAGTAAACTGAATTTATGATTGATTGTTCTAATATTTTTTTTTATATACACATTTCAATAACCATGGAAACTGTTCAGGAATATAATTAAAAAAAGTGAAAAATCACCCAAAAAATTTCGAATTTAAAAAATTTGAGTCATTTCTCATATGAAAAAAATTCCAAAACTTGATAAAACCCAATTTGTATGGGAATTTTTTAAGGCGATTTGTGCCCTTCTATATTTTATTTATAAATTTATTAAAACATCTCTCAAAAAATATCAAAAATATCAAAAACTAATAAATAAAACGAGAAAAAATAAGTTTTTTAATAGAAAAAAAAATCACTTTTTTCTATTTTTTTTTTTTTGGGGGGGGGGGGGCCTTTAGCCTTTTTTACCATTTTTAAAGTTCAATTTAGTTTCCTTTTTACTTCCTGGCAACACCGCAGATAAGTTAACTAAACTCAAAAAAAAAAAAACACGAAATCAATAAAAATAGCGTTTTTTTCAAGCGTAAAGATTGAAAAACTTGCCCTGATTATTACAGATAAAATCGTTATAAGTTATACGATTTAGTCCAATGCCTTTAAAAATTGCATCGATGCATAGGCTTTATAAAAAAAATTTAACAAATCTCAATTAAACTTACAAAAAGTTGAAAAAATCTAATTTTTTTTTATAATTTGTTTAAAAATTAGCTTTTAATATTTGACCAGAACACAACAAATGTATACGATTAGAAAGCCTTTTTCTTATACTTTCCCAAGAAGTTTAAAAAATAGAATTCTGCAGAAGAATAACAGAATTAGGAATACATTTAGAACCTATAAAAAATTTTTTTAGCTACACGCTGCTACAATTTTTGGGGCGTATTGCAATTTTTAAAACTAATTTATGATGTCTTTAAGAAAGCCTATAATATACGATATGCCATTTCTCCAGTAATTTTTCACAGTAAGAGTGTATAAGTAAATATATTTATATCTATATAATTTAAACAATTAAATATGGAATCTTATTGACAATTTTTATTCTGAAAAGTAAAAATTATATTAAAGTTTACCTTTCAATAACAGAAAAAACGAGAAAGAAAGATAGAGTCGATCAAGATCGACCTTACACCCTACACCATCTCTTATATTACCCCTGTGCCCAATTTTACTAAATGTAAAATAAAATATGCAAATACAGAATAATGCGTTGAGAGTAATATCTAGATGATTTTATGCACTTTAAGGCGATTTCTAGAAGTGGGTTTATATGGGAGCTATAGCAAATTATGACCGATTCTCAAAAAGTTTGGCAACATTGTTTCTACTTACATAAAACTTATTTGTATCGACTAACATTCGCATGAGAATTGGGCACGTTAAAGTGATTTTCGAAAGAGGGGTTTATATGGGAACTATGGTTTGAGTGTTTAAACTCTATTACGGGGGGACATTTGTATGGGGACTAGGTGAAAAAATTAAGCAATTTCAATAGACTTCGTCCTTACATCATAAAAGTCCCACGTGCTAAATTTCATTGAATTATCTTTAAAATTGCGACCCGTACTTTGTGCACAAAGTTTACAGTCAGCCATCCAGCCTGCCAGACGGACGGACATCGCTAGATCGACTTAAAAATTGATTCTAAGTCGATTGGTATACATTAAGGTGGGTGTTGGATAACTTTTTCTATGCGTTATGAACATCAGTACAAACGCATAATACCCCAACCACCTATGGTGGTGTAAGGTATAAAAATATGGAGACATAACCCTTTTTATAAATACATAGACGTTACAGTAAGAAGTTATAATTCTATGAACTATGAAATATTTTAATTTCGGACTTGAACAATTAAAAATAAAACTGCTTCTAACATTTGTTACATAGTAAAAAAGACTCAAAGATTTTGGAATCATCATGAAAACTGAAATTATTTTATAAATGATATTATTTATGCGCTCGACTTATATAAATGTTGCAAAATTTTCAATAGATGTTATCATATATTACATTTATATGCATAATTATTTATACGCAAATTGCATAAAGAAATATATTTTCCTTTTTGTTGTGCCAGATGAAAAAAAAAAAACAACTATTGTCAGAAAATTTTATGAACGTAATAGGAAGTGGCAACGTCGTACGTATTACTTGCAATTAGTTTCACTAATTACGATTAGTTTTCGTGAGTATCTAACTTGCAAATAAAATATTAACTCATCTTTTATACAGCAAAACTTTCATATTGCTATATTTTTAATTGCGAGTAAGAGGTGCGTATAAACGTAATAATAAGCAGACAACATTGAAGTCTTAAGTTTTTACATCAAAAAATACCAGCACATGATGTTAAACATCGATGGACATCTTTATCTAACATGGTCTTAAGTTTACTGATAATTTATAAATATGTCAATCATGCATTATTTGAGTACAGTTGCCAACACTCTCGGATAGTGGTAAAAAACTTTTGAGCGACTTAACATCTTGAAGACACTTGATGTGGCCATTAAAGGTATTACACAGTGGGGCAGAATCGAAATTTTTTGGAAATAAATCTGTAACTTCAGAGGAGTGTACAATGTTAAGTTTGGAAGGGGGGCACAACAAACCCCTCAGGGGCGGAGCTAAGGGGGCTCAAATTTAGGTACCTCTTACATAACAAATTTTTAATCGCTTGCAAAATTTTTGTTTCTCGTCCGATTTCAAATATTTAATATCTTGCATGTTCTTGGTCCAGTTTTTTCATATATATCCTAGTATTTCCGACCGATTTTATTAGTTTTTTTCTTAACTAGTTAAAGAACAAAATTATCTATTGAATAAAAAAAGTCGATATCTACATAAATTTAATGTAAATAAGTAATAAAAAATCGTACTAGAAATAGAATATTTATTAAGGAAGATGATAAATACCAAAAATAATAATATTGATTAAGTAAAAATAGACATTTTTTGTTTGTTTTGTTATTTTAAATTCATTAATAGAAATATATGAATACTTAGAAAAGGATAAAGATTTACTTAAATTTGGGAAATGTGGCAACCCTATTAAAAATAAAAAATATTTATTAATTATTTTTATAAAAATATTTTGTGTATAGATATTAGTACAGAAATATTCATAATTTTCTAAAACTAAAGGCAAAAGTTGCAAGTTTGTAAAAATATTGATTGTTGTGCCCCCCTTCCAAACATAACATTGTACACTCCTCTGCTACGCCTATACCAAATTTCATGAAAATCCAACCGGCCGATCAGAAGTTACAGATTTATTTCCAAAAAATTTCGATTCTGCCCCACTGTGCATTGTAATATTTTGAATAAAAAACTAAAAAAGTAAACAATTCTTTTTCTAAAGAAAGTAGTCACACATTTAAAACATCCTGTTCATGAAAAAGGTTTAAAAGTTTTAAATACTATTATATTATCAGACCTGTCACAGAAAACCATTCCGATCGAAAGTGGAATTAATTCCAAAACGAAAATTTTTTTCGGAATGAAACCACTTTCAGTTTCGTAAGTGGAATTATTTATTTTAGTGATTTAAACTTAAAAATAGTATTTATAACTACTTTGCATTTATAAAATATGTTCTTTTAATAATTTAATATTCATAAAATTAGCGTAATGAAACTATATTTGATTAAAAATAGCATATTTTCATAATTCCAATGAAAACCACATATTTATTTACATAAATGAAAACACTTTTTAACAAATTGTTGCCACATTATTTTTTCTTGAGTTTATAAAAAGTTAAAAATCTGGCAATGCTAAACTAAATCAAAACAAAATAAAAAAATAAACACAAAACAAAAAGATTTCAAACAAAATGTAAGTATTAAAAAATTTATTCAAACATTTTTTAACAGAAATATAGCCACAGCCAGGGGCTATGTGAAAGGAGACCCTGTTGTTGTGGACGCAAATTGGGCGGAATTGACCGAACGATTCAATTCTTCTAGACCAAAAAAAAAAAAGGTTTGTAATGGATGGAAAAGACGTGGGTAGATTGGAAATTGTACGTAAAAAACGATGTGTCACAATAAAAAAGAAAATGAAGAAATGGTCGCGATCCACACAATAAATATATTTTAAATGACGTCGAAGAAACAGTGGAGCGAGTTAGCGGTCTGTATAAAAGTGTTGAAGGCGTATCTCTGTGAAGCTGGTAAGAAAATAGTATTGAGTCATCGACATCAAATGTAAGAAAGAGAACACAAAAACCGGAGTCTTGATGAACTTGGAAGATCTGGGCTAAGTTTTTCCAATATCATTATGAAGGCTTCCTTGTTCAGTCGGTAATAACTTATAAATTTAGAATAAAAATTAATTTCATAAAATACTGATACTGTATGAATAGACTTACACTGCATTTGGGCATGATAACATATCCGAAGCATCTCTTAAAGTTCGACGATGTAATTTTTCAATAGTGTGCTGACCAATTTGTGACTCTATTACACCAACTATAGCCATTCTCGGCACATTTTTTCTTTTTTTTTACTTTTAAAACAAAATTTCCTGAAATTTGTTTATTTTTCAAATTCTGCTTTTTATTTTGTTTATATTAAAACATATGGTTTTTGTTTTGATTTATGCAATGTTGCCATATGAATCTAGAAAAAATGAACATTTGCAAATTAACAAAATCGATCGAAATCTGAAGAAGAAAAAGCAAATTCGATCGGAATTGCAAGTACAGAATCAAAACCATTCCGATCAGAATGTGTGACAGGCCTGTATATTTAAAATTTGAAGCATATCCAACTAGCTCCAAACATTTTAGGTATAACTCCAAAACAAAACTATAAAGTTTGGAAATAAGATATTTGGAACATTATTCGGCAGAGAAACTATGAAAAATGAATCGGATGATCTTTTAGAGATGGAGGAATCTTTTGAATCATCTAATGGTGATTTGCTGTCGGAGCTGAATGCAATAATTAAAAGTGTAAAAAAAACAATATTTTTAAAATTAAATTTTATAAAAACTAAAGAGCGAAATCGATTTAAGTCAAGCCATTTAAATTTTGTTATTTTTTTTTTTAATAATTTTAAGTAATTTTCTTAAGTATACATATGAATATATTTTTTGTATTAACATAAGCCAATCTCTATTTATATCCCTACAAGCAAAATAATACGAAAATGCTTCGAATTCGTGTTGCTTAGAAGAAAAATTTTATTGCCACAATAATAATATCATATTGAAGAAGTTTCCCCCAACGGGAGAGATGCCTGGAAGAAAAATAGGCAATATTGCCAGATAATCATCTATGTGAAAAAAAAGATACCGCCAGATAGTTCTCTGGAAGACGTAATAAATATATAGAAAAAATATCACTAAATAGACCTTCATAAAATATAATAAAGAAAACATTTACATCTTGTAATGCACCTAAATCTTAAGATCATAAAGCACTAAAACAACCATTTCATTGCTAAAAGACAAACAAATTTCTTCAATATTTTTTAATTTTTGAAAAATTTTTTCGACAACTGAAAAAGTTATGACTGAAAAATTAAAGTATTGCATTAATTTCTTCCAGATGATGCCAATGGGATATCATCAATTTATTGCGGAGGTATTAATCACCTTACTGAAAAAAAGGGCAACATTTTGAGGATAAAAATAATAAAAGAAAAATTATAATTTTATATATTTTTTGTTGTTTATTGCCAAATTTTCTTTAAATTGATAAAAATACAATATTGGAAAAATATTACTTTTTTGATCTTCATCCAAATAATAAAAAGAAGATATTGCGTAAATTTCTTCTAGGAATATATCTTCCAAATGTTTATAGGAATATTATTTAAATAATTAATAATTTAATTTTATTTTTTGTTTTCATGTTTGACATACACAAAATATATTTACAAATAATTATTAACTTTTAAGTTGTTTTGTTGTTTTCATTTTACAATCAAATTTTTGAAAACTTACCAAAATTTTACATTATTATTTTATATTTTAAATTATTCGAACAATTCGGATAATCTTTAATGCGATATGGAATAATTCGAATAAACCAAAATACCTTATTCGAATTATACTTTTTATTCGAGCAATAAAAAAATCTAAAAATTTTGATACTCTACTAAATACGTATGCTTAAGTACCCCACTGTAAAAGAAACTACTTGTTATAAAATAAAACATAAAAATATAAACTTGAAAATTTTCAATTTTCATTTTTACCACTGTGATTAAAAATTGCACTTCGATGGTGCACTAAATGGAGAGTAAAAAATGCTTCATTTTATCTATTTTTACCTAGAATCAATTACTTTCTCAAAATATTAATTTTAAAATAAACGCCATATTTCTCTATTTCACGCCTCTGTGCAGTAAAGAGCCTCACGAAAAAAACTTGCAAATTTACCCCTCTTAAATTTAGATTTGATCTGTTTTTATATGATTTCCAAAATGTTGCATCTGAATGCTTAAATTTACGTAAGCTGGATCATTTTCAAAACACCTCTAAAAATAGGTATTTCTTTTAATATCATTATCAAAAGTTTCGTTAAAAGGAAATTAACTTCAAATTGTAATAGAGGCACACTAAGGCGTGGAACATTCATCCAAATAATTGCTATATCTCTTTACAATCTTTACTAACGTTTTTGTGATATTTTCTTTATTCAAACATATAATTTTATATATTTTTAATTTTTCAGCATATATTGGATTTTAATATACCATCGGTATGTTATATCCTGATAATATTGGAGATTACACGTAATTAAAAGCAAGAGGGTCTATTTAATGCATTCAGTTCCCAAAAGGTTAAATTTTCAATTTTTGCCAATAAGTCACATGTAGATATTTATTATACTTAAATATAGATAAATTTATGAAAAATAAAATAAGTTCATTTAAAACCGCGATAATAATCAAGTTAAAGAGATTTTTGAAATTGAGTCACTATTTTACACGAATTTATAGTTTTAATGATAAATATTTATATTTGTTGACATTTATTTTTTAACTAACCATTTATTTGACATAAAAATTAACTTGACCAATTATAGACCAGAATTCCCAATAAATTACTTGTGCAACTAAAGAGTTAAATGAATAATATTTAATGGGACCTTTCCAATGATGCCCTATATTTATAAATTACGATAGAAAATGTCCAAAATATTTAATCTTTAATAAAATAGTATTTAAAATTAAATCATAGAAAATTTTACTAAATTTTGAATTCGCGAGAATGAATGATAATTAAACGTCATTTGTCTATCACATCTTGTATTTTTTTTTTTTTTTTTTTTTTTTTTTTGATAAAAATTTAAAAATTATGTACACTGTTGATCGTTGTTGATTTAAAAAATGATCCAGTTCATTAATATTATTATGGGGATTAGTTTAAAATATATTAATCTTTTATTTTAGGGGGAGTACATTTTCAACATTTTTTGTCTTCATACAAATCAATTCACTTTACTGTGCAGTAGTACGTACAACCGTAACAGTATTATTAAGTGCAATAAATAAATTAATGAATATACGAATGAATGAATTCAATACGTTTTAATAATATATTTGGTTATAATGACAGAAGTACAAAAGAGTAAAAGTTTGATCTTGGATTTTATAAATAGGTATTAGGGACATAAAGTAATCTATGGACATTAAATAGAGGGAACAAATTTATAATTAAATTATAAATAAAAAAAAAGGAAAACAAACTCAATCTATAATCAGCATTATTTAAAAAAATTAAATAGTTAATTGTAGGTTATTTTGTAAATATCGAATAAATATAGAATTTGATTTCTAATATTTCTGATCAAAAATAGATTTTCCAAATAATCTCTAGAAATTTGTTTAATTCCATTTGCTTTTGAAGTATCAAGAAATAGAATTTAATTATTGATTTTCTTAAAAATTCTGTATTTGTATTCATTTGTTCATATCAGTATTCTTATTCTTTTTTATTTAAAATTGCCCTATTTAACATATAAATTATGATTCAGTAGTTCATTGTTTCACCACGAATAAAATCTTTAAAAATCTGACATTTTAATTTCTTTATGGCAAAAAAAAAAAAAAGAAAACAAAAACATGACCAGCAACTAAAGCAATAACAAAATGAATAAAAAATTGTAAAAGCTAAAAAATCACCAAACCCATATTTATAATGATTAGAGTCTAATAGTACGAGTTAGTTTTCTGTAAATATTACAATTGTAAACGAAAAAGACACAGCATCACTTATTCATTTACAAAATTACTAATGCATTCATAGCAATAAACTCATTTTAGATAATTAAAATAATTTTACATAATTAAATCATTACTAATAAATGAAAACAACAAATGTATTCATTTTAATCTTTACAAATTATATGGCAAACCTTTAGAAAATAATTTCCGTCTTGACATTGGTTATTTGAAAAGAAAACAAACATTTTTTAATGATGATTTTGAAAACTATGACCAAATATTTTTTTTTTTTTTTTTTTTTTTTTGTAGGTGTAATAAAGAATTTTGTAATTGTCAGTATTTAATGGGAAACATTTGTTGTCACCATTAGTGACCTCCTGAATGGGTCACGTTTTTTTATTTTTTGCTCATTAAAAAAAAAAAAAAAAATATTTAGTTTCCTTTTAATTGTTGCTATATATCTTTTATCTTGCTGACAAGCACTTAAATGATTCATTTTATTGACTTTATAATTAAAAATAACAAATATATGCTGTTAAAAAACCAGTTGCTATTAGGTGAAATATGTCAGAATGAGGTTGGTTGGCTTGTTGGTGACAAAGTTGGCAACATTGTTTCTAGTAACAGCTAACTTGCTTTTCGCTTACACGTCTATTGTAATTATGAAATATTACTGCATTAAATTTAAATTGTAAGCATTAGAAATAAGAAGTATGAATGTTATATTCAGCTTGGCCGAATCTGTTATACCCAACATCTTCAACTTTCTGTGCCATTCTAATTTAAAATTTCACCTTCTATGGAAGGTGGGCGACTAAGTGCGCAGATTATGCCCATTTTTGGTTTCCGAGGTTAAATTGATTCTTGAGCTATCTGTATCTGTTTGTTGCTGTAAAATTTTTTAGTCGTACTTGCTTTTTTTAAGATATATCAGCGAATAAGTATGAACTGGAGTTACAACGGAGTTTCTAGTATTTTGCCCATAACTTTTTTTTATGAACCGATTTTAGCCGAACAACAAATGTTTCCCATTAAATACTGACAATTAAATAAACACTTGTCCTAAATGATTTTTTTAGATACATTACACACGGAAATAAAAACCCAATATATGTTGTTTTAACTTTTATATTTTTATAAGAATGTAAATGGTGTTGTATATTTATTTCTTTTTCTGCTTTAGATAAGTACTCATATGTAAAATTATTTTAAAATATTTTAAATATCTGTTTTTATTTTTCAACAGGATTTAAGTGGCCACAGACTACCACTGTCTTAAACAATTATGTCAACTATTTCGTTTAGTGCCGCACTCGTTTAGAGAAATTAATTTTTAATCCTTATTTTTTTTTATAAAAAATGCTTGTTGATATTTTACGCTAAGTCTAAAAAGCATTTTTTTTATCAAGAAAAACGTCAAATTTTTCATCTGTATTACAGATAATTTTGTATATTTATCAATTATAGGAGAAGACGTATGTTATAATCAGGGGAACCACAAATATGATCTAATAAAACTGTTTTATACGCTTTAAATATGCAGTAAAAATTTTAAAATATGCTCTAAAAACGGAAAAATTTTAAGTTGCTAATACGTCCACCATATTATATTCCAAAAATGACAAAAAATATAAATTAATATGTTTCTAAATCTTTGCGGTCTGTTGCTACAAATCAAGCTCTTCATCAAAATAAATTTAAAGTTCTAAATATTTTTGGATCTCTTATTTTTTATACATTATAAAACAAATTTAAAAAAACATCCAACGAGATTTAAAAAATATTCTCAGAATGTTAAAATATGCTCTAGAAGTGTTAATCAAAAATATGGCTTCACTCAACATACAGAGAAAAACATGCAATTGTATATTTGTGGTTTCCCTGGTCATAATAACATGTAACATGTCATAATAACATGTAACATTATATGAAAACCGATTTGGGTTTGGTTGAACTTTAACAAAAAGTTATATATTTTATATATTATTTTTTTTTTTTATAAAATTAAGGTAAAAATTCAGTTGGGGACTATATTTTAATGAAAATGATATGTTAATAAAATTTCAGGACTAAAAACCAGCATGTGAAAAAGAATAACTAATTGAAAGTATCTTGTAAATATTTTATTTTATTTATTTATTTTATAATTACAATACAATTACAAATTATATTCTAAATTCTAACCGAGCGGAGTAACGAAGACCATAGCTCGTTGTAGTGAAACAGACCAGAGTCTCTGGTGGGAATCGAACCCACAACTCCCAGACTAACAGACTAGCTCACTACCAACTACGCCATCGGGGCACTCATGTAGATATTTTAAATGTAGCACATGTTATAAATTTGTCAATAATATAGACAAGCTGAATTTGTTTTATAGAAATTTTGCAAAACATTAAGAAAGTTAAGAAAAAAGTAAATAGTGAGTCCGACAAATCATTAAATAGAATATATTTCTGTTATGTATAAGATCGTCTGAACGTTTTATAAGGAATATTGTAAGGAAATTTAACCGACAACTGACAGAATTCTTTTTTGCGAGTTACATTTAAACGTACCTAAAATTATGAAAGGGTTCATCACTTATAAGATCTTGCCCAATAATCCCAAAGTAAGTTTTAATTTTTCCCCCCACCAATATTGACGATGTGTACATTAAATGATATTTAAGTAAAAACTAATGTACTCATATATTTGATATATATTTTTTTTCAATAGGATAAAAATATTTCAATAAAATTTATTTATTCAATTTTTTTTTTTTTTTTTTTTTGTTCACTTAAACTTTTTGTAAAATTCACAAACTTTGGGATTATTTATTTAACTATGGTTTTATTAATATACACTAATATTAAAGACAAAAAATTCCAGAAAAATATCAACATTATAAGTGACCGTGTAACATCCTGTTTCATAATTTTGGGTACGTTTTTTAATTTCTTAATATTGTGTCGATATCTACAAAACTCTTTCACGACATATGCGACATGTCCGTTTTTATTCCAGTTGATTAATCAGCAGATTAAGCAATAAATTAAACTTCCTTTTCTCAGTACATTTAAAATCCTGTCTTAATTCTACTAATGCAAATATTCATATGCTATTTTGGTCTCAGTTGTTCAGCTAATGAGAGTAGTGATAATTATAGGTTGTAATCCTGAATCCCGGGAAGTCGAAAAATTGTTCCCGCTATCCCGGGAAATCAAAAAGTCCGAATTGGAAATCAAAAAAAAAAAAAAATAAATAAATAAAATGTTTTCCATAGATATTGATATGATGCTTTTTAGTATGTTTTAGTGCTTTAGATCCCCATATATTTTCAGAGGACATTTTGAAATGATAAATGCATTAGTAAATAACTAATTTTTATGATCTTTGACTGCGATTATCTCATGTAGCTCACAAATGATTATCAGTAACTTTTACCAATATGTCTGTGACACTATGCTTTTTTATTTTTCCCTATTAAAGTCCGAGCGCAAACCTTTTTTTTATTGGGTTATATTTTAAATATTGCATATGTCTGATGAAGTGATTGCCACACATAGAAATTAAGCTATTTATACATACATATATCACAAAAATTTTCCATAAATGCAACTATCTTGGGTAGGCATTCAAACAAAGGGATTAAAATTTGCCTGCGTTATCATTTATAAACTAGGGGATGAGATACAATTAGGTACCTTAAAAAGCTTGTCGGAACAAATATTCAAAAGTAATTAAACGTACTCACTTTTAATACATATATTCTCTCATAAATGAGTTAAATGCAATACAAAACCTCCATTTAGACTTAGCCCCCGGTAAACTGGCATCAACTTCTGCTATAATCTGTAATAACACTAGAATGTTTCTCAATCTTATCTATCATTTAAAGAATAGTTCTCACCAAATAAATTATATTCAACATCACTATAGTTTGATAGTTTGTTTTCTTAAGAAGCTCACAACCTACTCCAAGCAGTTAGAAATGATTATATTTTACATTTTAAGTAATTTTTTTTTTCAAACTTTTTACATTTTTCTTTTTGAAATTTTATAAGTTAAAGACTTTTATCAGAAATTTAAAAAAAAGTATAATAAACTAAATTAAACAATTTAATTAAAATTTAAAATAAAACGAAATAACAAATTAATTAAAATCTTTTATAGGGTAATTTTTCTGTTTAGGGTAGCTGAACTTATTTATTTCGATCCCTTAAAAGAACTTCAAAAGTATTTCAAAATAAAATATTTGAAATTGTCTCCAAAATGCATTATAGTTTGAAAAGGAGGAGTAGCAGAACAAAACGTATTTTGTTATTCAATCGTTTGAAGTCTATCAGAAATAAATATATTAGGATACATAGAATACAACTAGAAGTTTATGTGAGAGATAAAAAACTAATTCGTTTGTCTAAAACCTAATTCATGTAACAACAAAATACATGTAGTCACATTAATTTTGTTTTTGTATTTTTAAAAAAAATAGCAAATTTTTTTAAAATTTAGTTTGAACTGCCTGCCTCTCACATAAACTTCAAGTTGTGTTCTATGTTAGGATATTTTTTAAACTTTTTTCTAAAAGAAATTGACTTTCTACTGAACAATACGTACTATTTTTATTTTAAGAAGTTTATTTCTCTTTTTTTCTTCTTTAATTTAAAAGTCATATATCCTGTATATCCTTAAGCTTTGTTGTGGTGAATTAATGTCGTTCGATGTATTTTATGGCAAGTAGAACGTTTCTTACTATTTCCAGATACATGCTGTGGGATTACGAAAAAATGAATTCTCGACTTTCCAGAAAATTGAAATAATCAAAAAGGTGCGTTTTGTTCTGAAGTATTTAATAGCTTGCGTAAGAAATATTAAAAAACAAAATGGTATCTAAATATGAAATTTACGGCAATTTCAATTGTCATTGTAAAAAAGAAAAAAAATCAAACATGCCAAATTTTATTAAATTGTCTTAAAAATTACGATCAGCCAGCCAAACTAGCGGACAGAAATCCTTTATCGACTGAGGATGGGAGCTTGAAAAAATATGTGGGCAATAAAAACATAAACATCTCTACCTATGATGCTGTAGGATATAAGGATCCAAATTTAAGAAAATTTTAAGAACTTTTTAACATTTTCAATATCGACTTAAAACATTTAAGTGAGGTACATTGGTCCCAAACCAATTTCTTTTTGGAAATAATTCTGTATCTTGTGAACCGTTGGAGATATCTAAACAAAATTTCACACGATAATAACAGGGGTAATTTAGAGCTGACTTGGAGAGCACAGGTATCTAGCCCGGTTACGAGCTTAGAGGGTAGACCTCCAAAGTAAAAAAAAGTTTAACATAAATAGGTAGCCCTTATAAATTTATACAGAAAATATGCTTACATATGTAGGTTATTTCTTTTAGCTTAAGAGGTTTTTCGGTCGAAGCTAATTTTAACCCCGTTTTTGGCGTTGTTTTTTTTAGGTTTTTTTTTGTCCTAGAACTTTTTTAAAATATCCACTAGCTTTCTCATAAAAAACGATTTGCAGAGTAGCTGCAGGAATCATATAAATATATCTGTCTGGTAAAAAGTTATATCAATCTGAAGTTGAAACTAAAAAAAAATTAAATTTTTGGGGCTATTTTCTAAAATATTCTTTCACTTCTAAAATATTTTTTTTCCTAGAATATTAAATTTTTGTAATGATTTCAAAAGAAACCTTAACGTAAATGCGTGTAAACAAAACTCGGAGGCGCTTTGGGCAATGGTTTCCCTCCAAGCTCTATCCAAACTTTGTCAATTTTAAAAAAGTATTTTTAATTTGTTTTTTTTTTTTTTTTTTTTTGTTTGTAAAATTCTTAAATGTCAAAGCCGTTGGTTAAATACAAAAAAAATATTTTTAGAGCCACGCCTTTTACAACGGCTGGGTGATCAATTTAATGAAAAAAGTTAATTTTTGAAACAAGTTTTCCCCAGACTGGAATTTCGGGTATTTTGGTACAAAAAAGTGCAAGTATTTTTTATTCTCTGATTTTAAAACATGTATATCTATATTGAGCAAAAATTTCATTAGAATTTCTATACTAGCTTAAATTTTATTTAGGTCCAAACATTTACATTATTTCTCAAAAAATATGTTTAAAATCCAAATTTTAAGTTTTTAATGTCACAGCAAACATTCAAATCATTAATGAATTTTTGCCGTATTTTTAAATAAAATTACATACCCGACCTACTACGGTCTGTGCTCTTCCAAATCAAAAACACCTCAGCTGTGACCATGTAAAATTTTATTTAGATATTTCCAACGGTTCACAAGTTACTTCCAAAGAATTATTTAAAAAAAAAACATTTTGGGACCACTGTGTACAGTTAACCAAAACAATCGCCGTTATTAGCGGGTAAAATGTCTTTGTAGTCCAAAATTAAATTAAATTTTCGAATTTAGTTTTCAATAATTTAAATAAAACATAGAAATATTTAACAAGTCACCTTATCTCACTAAAATTTCTTGAAAATAACAAATAAAAAAAAAACATCAAATGTATATTGAAAATAAGTTTAGAGCTGTTTTTTTTTAATTTTGTGTTTGTTTTTAATATATTTTAAAAAAGTTTTCTTTAGTTTTTTTATGTTTTCATTTTCTACATGTGTTTTAAATTGTAATGCTTTACTAATTAGACGCGTACACAAAAAAATAAAAAAATAATAAAATTATATTTTGCTTGACAGTTTTATTAATCAAATTTTTATTTAAAAATAAACAATTTCTTTATTTAGCATGATTTTTGTTTTAGTAGCCCAATTGTTAACCTTTTCTTTGATTGTCTTCTTATTGAGTGATTTTTTAATCAAGGCTTCATTTGAATTCTTAATTGGTTGTTGTTCAACTATTTAAATATTAAAAAAAATGATAATAATAAAGAAAAAAAGAAATCTTAATTGTCTTAACAATATTATTTATTTTTCTGGAACATGTCATTTTTCATCTTTTATTTTTGTTTAATACTAATTGGTCTTATAGAATCCTTTGTTAATAAAATTGCCGAAATTAGAAATGATTTACTAGAAAATTAGTAAAATAGATCAAAATGAAATGTTGTTTACACGTGTTTGTTATAATTTTTTTTGTTGTTTTTTTTTGTTTATTTTTTTTTTTTTTTTTTTGTTTCATAAATAGCTAATATTCATGGAAATATTCAAAATAATTTGATATTTTATAATAAAATTAAAAAAAAATATTTTAAAACTTTTAAACGTTTATTAAACAAACTTGAATATAAAAAAAATTATCTTAAAGGAAGGTTATAAAATTTTTCTAAAGTTCATCAGCTCGGGAGTAAAAAACTTATGTTTTTTTTTAATTAATGTTTTCTCTTGATAAAAAATATTTTCGCTTAACTTATTCTTAAAATCAGAGTAAAGGGAATCTTTTGAAATTCACTTACCCTCAAAATAAATAAATATTGGATTAAAAAATAAAATAATGTAAAAATACCTGATTGAAATTTTTTTTAATAGAGTAATTCCATTTTAAATTTAAAAAATATTTAAACTTGTTTACCGACTTAGATAGAATTTGTAAAGGAGGATACAGAGGCATATAAAATGAATTTTTCTCGTTTTTGTTTTGAGAACTGTGGCAACCCTATAGCTTTTAAGGTGATTAACATATTTATTTAAATGACCAAAACTTTTGTTATATAAAAGATATCAAATAAAATATAAAAATTTTGAAAATATTTTTACTAACATATTTTTTTTTTTGTAAGAATTTTCTTAAGTGACATGGGGTATTATGCGTTTGTGCTGACGTTTGTAACGCACAGAAAAAATCATCCCACGCCCACCTTAAAATATACAAATCGACTCAAAATCAGTTTCTGTGTCGATCTAACGATGTCTGTTCGTCCGTCTGTATGGCTGGACGGCTGGCTGGCTGTTCATGTAAACCTTGTATACAAAGTACAGGTTGCAATTTTGAAGATAATTCAATGAAATTTGGCCCATAGGACTTTCATTGCACAAGGACGAAATTGGTTATGATAAGTCCATTATTTCACCTAGCCCCTATACAAATGTCGTCCCGGAATAGGGGTTTAATGATCATAAATTCCTTAAATATAGCAATATTTTAATGAAATTCGGAGCTTTTTTATCAAGATCGGACCATAATTGACCATACGTCCCACATAAAACCCTCTTCCAAAAATCACTTTAATGCACATAAATCACATACACATGTTAGTATCGAGTTTATATTCAACACAAATAAGTTTTATATAAGTAGAAATCACAGCGACAAATTGTATGAGGATCGCTCCATAATTTACCATAGCTCCCATATAAGCCCACTTTCAGGAACCACTCTGAAGTACATAAATTCATATAAATGTTAGTATTAACGTAATATTATGTGTTCGTATATTTTATTTTATACTTAGTAAAAGTAACGGTCAACAATTGTCTACATGTTTAATATAAGACCCATTCACGAATTTTGATGGACATACACAATGGTGTGGGTATTATATGGTCAGGCTTGACCGACTATATCTTTCTTACTGGTTTTTTTTTTATATTTATTTATTTATTTTTTTGATAGGAAGCCTTATCGGTATACTGGCTGCAGAGAAAATTTCAAAGGGGTCAAAATTTTTAGATTTAAAATTGAATTACTCTAATAATAAAAATAATAACGAATTTTATTATTTGAAAACGCATTAATTTTGTGAGAGCTTAAATGTAAAATGCTGAAATTAGTTTATTTAATCAAATAGCAATTAAAAGATTATCTGATCGGTAAAGAAATCCTACTTTAAAAAAAAATTTGGATCAGATGGAGATCACGCACTAATTTTTTTTATGGGCATGGCTAATAACATGACCCCAAATATGTTTTTTTTGCCATGCCTAAAAATACCGCCTTTTTTGGTTTTTGTGTATAGCTTCGCCATTTTAAGTTCGATTGTAGAATGTATATCGTATATCGTTGTTAGTGGTTTGACAACCGCTTAATTTTTTTTTTTTTTTTTGGGTAATTTTATAATCCAACATCAAATTCTCAATGCACTTCTGGTATCTCGGATAAATGCCTCCTAATGTCCAATTATTTTCATATGTAATGAAAACTCTTTGTTAAACTATTATATTTGGTTTTTAAAGTATTTCATTTTATGCATAAATAACAAAATTGGAAATGTTAAAAACAAAAAAAAATTGTTTAAGTTTAAAACAATTTCATTTAAAATATTTAAAACATACTGAAGTTAAAACAATTTAAAAAATATTTTTTTATTTTTTCAATTACTAGCCAAAGTTAAGGCATAACCACAAATAAATAATATTTTTCACAATTTAATATATATTTTTTTAATACATCTTTAATATTTCAATAATTTTGTTAAAGAAATTACACTTACACAGTTTTTTCAGCATTTGCAATTTTATTGTTTATGAATAAATTCTCACTTTTTTATTTAAAAATATCCAAAATCCCAGTTTGGAGAAAACTGGTTTTTAAAATCTACTGTATTTCAGTAAAATGTTCACCCTGTCGTTATCAGAGACATGGCTTATAAAATATTTTGTATATATTTTGCGAATTTATGTAGGTATGTAACCAAGATATTTTTCAATTTCAGTTTAGAAATTTTTGAGTTCCACCTATAAATAAAAAATAAAATTAATGAAATTGTAATAGGGCTAGCGGGAAGACTGTGACCACAAAATGTCCTTGGATTTGCTTTGCATGCATTTACGTTAAGCAATCTCTTAGGAACGTGAAAAAAAATGTATGGACTAGAGGAAATTAATTAATTTTAAAGTGAGCAAATGTTACCATCTTTTCGTATTTGGAAGTAATATAACACTTTATCGAAATCATATAGGTGTATGATTCTTGCATAAAAATTATTTAGGACTTTGGACAGAATCCAGAGAATATTTAAAAAAAATTTAGGACCCTTATTAAGCCCTCCAAGTTAAAAAAATAAATAAATAAAAAACATGATCAAAAATTGGACAAAATATCTCTTAAAATAAAAGAAATATCCCACACATGTAAGTGTATTTTTTCTAAAGAGTTGTAAGGACTATCTATGTGTAAAATTTGTTTACAATCCAATTATAAATGAAATTTTTGAGATTTAAAAAAAAATTCATCCCGAGGTTACCAACTTTGGAGGACTACCTCCAATCCCCCAGACCAGCTAAGAACCTGTGTTCTTCCGAATGAATAGGTATGCACCTAAGTATTGGATATGTGAGATTTCATTCAGTAGTTCTAAGGTTACAGTATAATTTCCAAAGAAATTTTTGGGACCACTGTGTGATATTTAAAAAATAACAAAGAATCTTAAAAATGTTTCCGTTAACAAAATGCCACTTAAAATATTCCTAAAAAGTAAACTAGCAAACAAAATTTATTTTGAGACCACTGTGTGACGTTTAAAAAAATAACAAAATAACTCAAAAATGTTTCCGATAACAAAATTCCACTTAAAATATTCCTAAAAAATAAACTAGCCCCTTGTCTAGTCTTGTCTGGGTGTGTTTTCTTAACAAATATCAAAATTTAATATGCTCAGCAATTTATTTTACTTGAAACATTACATCAACCAATGTTTAAATAAGTTTTAATAGCAATATTTTCATGACAATGTATTTTGTAAGTAATTTATTTTAATGTCTCTTAAATGTCCAATAACTAAATAAACGTAGTAACGATTTATTTACATACAAACTTGATTATTCTTATAAAAATACAAAAATGAATTGTTTTCAAAAATATTTTTGTACTTGAACTTAAAGCATAATTGTTTAATGGAAATCTTGTAAACTTGGCATTGGCCGCCATTTGGTGATTAAAGGTTAATGATATGATGGTATTTGTATGTAACAATATAATAGTATGTAAATCCCTTTTGAGATATAATGCATACGTACACCACACGCAACTAACATAAGATAACTATAAAATAAAACTATTCACAAGACAAAAAAAAAAAAAATATTTAAAAAAAAAACATGGCAGCCTGTGACAGTCTTGACTATAAAAATATGGAACAATTTTTGCATACAAAATAGTAAAAATTAATATAAAATAAAACCAATAATATTCGATTAAAGTTTTTAAAGCTATGATTTTTTTTTCTATATTTTTTTTTTTATTAAAAGAAAGAAAACAAATAAACATAAATGTCCCTCCATCCGTTGTAATACCTACGAACCAGCTCGATAGCCAAGCTGACTGGCTGGCTTCCACTTCCACTTGCTGGGCGATTTGTAGTGACACAATTTTTATTAATTCATGAAAACATTAAAAATCATTATTGAGCAGATTGACTAGAGTCGTTGACACAAGTAAGTATTTATGTAGTAAAAATAAAATGTAAAATGTATTAAAAAGAAAGAGAGAAAAATTACTCATTTAAACGTGCACATGGTGCACACGCACTTGCTTAGAGACATGATTAAATGGTTAAAAGTAATTACCGAAAGGGAAGTTGATACAAACATGATGACAATATTTATAAGCGGAAGTTCTTTAAGAACATATAAACATTAATAAACGAATGAAAAAAACTATATGTATTACACTGAGTAAAAAAATCATTAAAAATCACTAGCATTTATGTATTAATATATGGAAATTGATATATGGAAAATGAAAAAGAAGAGAATAAAACAATTTTGATAGTAAGACACAGTCGAATCCCCTATCTTTTTTCAACTAAATCGAAAGTAATCTCGTTTATATAAATATGTATGTATATTAATTAGGTGGCTCCAAAATAAAAAGTATCGATGCTCTCAGTTCAAATAACTTCATAACTTCATAACTAAGATACTGTTTATCAAAATTTTTGTCTTCACATTGTTTTTTTTTTGTGAGTTGGATCAAAATGGAAAAAGTCGTTTTTCACGCTCTTCGAATTTTTTTCATATTTGTGAAAATTTGTTGTCACAAGAAAGTCCTCTGAGACGCACAATTAGTGACATAACTAGAGTTTGCGACCATATTTAAATGAGTTCGAAATGTTTAAATTTTTCCCCTTCTTTCTCCATAAATGTAAAAGTATTACAAAGGTACGCTTTAAAATTACACTTTGTAGTAAAGAATACTACGATTAAAAATGTACTACATTTATGTTTAAAACCCTAAGCGTTATACTTTTCCGAACACTTGTTTGTTCTCTTTTTGAGTAGAGAATTACGCGATTAAATTTGTTTTCCTATAAATATTAGTTTAAGAGATACTTAGAGTATCAAAAAGATTTTACCAAGCGGATTTCACCACATTTAGGCGGTAAACCTTTGAACTTCCAAAAACTTCAAAAGATTTATTTTATTAAATACAATAATTACTTCTTTAAATACAATAAACAAAGAATTTTTTTGTACATATCTCCGCCATTTATGAAGCGATCTTGCTGAATTTTAATAGCAAAATTTTCGGAAGGATTTCCGATCGCTATATATATATATATATATATATATATATATATATATATATATATATATATATATATATCAAACGGTCAACGGACATCATCCTGTCGACATCATTTCTTATAAGGAAAATATCAACCTTTTTGCTATGTATATACCATTTACATCTGCGGTGAAGTGTGTATAAATCAATAACTTTTGAACGGGTAAACTTTTTTTATGTTATTTTGCACAAAATTAGATATCGCCGAAAATACAATAATTTTTACATATTTTCATATTTTGCCTTGTAAAATTACAACAAAAATAATATAATATGCATATTGCGCAAAATTCATTCAATGTTTTCAAATTTTAAAATGTCCATAACTTATAGACGTAAAACTTCAACTAATGCGCACAATGCTAATGGAACGCGTATAGTGGTCAAATATCTAATCTTCAGAGGGACGTCCGGAATATAAATAAAACATAATATGTTTATCAAATGACGTAAAAATGATCTATATATAGGGTGATCCATCTCGAGGTTCCCTACTTTTTTAAAGAAAAAAATACAGAAAATTCAAATTTAATGGGGAATGTTTATTATCATTTGAAAGAACATTCTTTGGAATTTATTTTTTTAAGATTATGTCTATTAAATGTTGGCCATTGCTACGTCACAGATGGTCCATCCGTTAATTCCAATTTTCGATGACTCATTCGAGCTTTTCGACTGGTAACTGGCGAATGACACGCGTGATGTTTTCTTCCAAGGCCTGAATCGAAGCTGGTTTGTCCGCATAAATTTTAGACTTTACATATCTCCACAGGAAAAATTCTAACGGTGTGATATCACACGATCTTGATGGCCAATCGACCGGCCCAAAACGTGAAATGATGTGCTCTCAATAAATCCATTGATTGATGCGATGTGTGGGAAGTGGCGGCGTCGTCTTGCTGAAACCAAATGTCGCCGAGATCACGAGTTTCAATTTCAGGCATTAAATAGTCGGTTATCATGGCACGATAACGGTCGCCATTGACGGTTACGTTCGCACCAGCATCATTTTTAAAGAAATATGTACCGATGATTCCACCGGCCCACAAACCACACCAAACCGTTGTTTTTTCTGGATGAAGTGGCAGTTGAATCTCTTTAGATTGCTCTTCATCTCAAATGCGGCAATTTTGTTTGTTTACATACCCATTGAGCCAGAAAAGGGCCTCATCGCTGAACAAAGTTTGCCTCGAAAACGTCGGATCTTTTTGGAGCTTTTCAAGAACCCATATAGCGAAGCGATGTCGCTTGGGAAGGTCGAGCGTCTTCAGTTATTGCACAAGCTGTATTTTGTATGCTCTCAACTTAAGATCTCGACGTAGAATGCGCCAAGTCGTTCCATACGTCAGCTATATTTTCTTCACACCGTGCTGGACGTGGTCTATTCGATCGAATATTATCCAGTAATGAATGCTGGGTCTCAAAATGGGTGATAGTGTTGCGAAAAGTATGCTCAGTAGGCCGATTATGTTGACCATAAGTTGAGCGAAGTGCACAAAACACATTCCTCACAGAACGTGAATTTTCGTAATAAAGTTGAACGATTTGTAAACGTTTTTCAGGCATTATGAAATGCCAAACAATACTAAACAAAAATAACATGACAGCATGACACGACTCACACGTTATCTGTTAAGAAAAGGCTATTGAAAAAAGTATCTCTACTTGAATCACTCTTTATTATTCGCTATTGTATCCTCCAAATGTCTATAAATTTTCACAATATTTTCGTACTTTGCTTTTAAATAAAATAAACAAAATAAAAGTGTTCTGGTAAATGAAAGATCTTCATACAATTTTCACATTTTTATTCAAAATAAAGTTAAATACTTAATAAATTTCTATGCTTATTTTGTATAAAGTGTAAAACAACACAATCTGTTTATTAAAAGTATTCCTACATACAGTAATGCACTTCCTTGAACCTAAATTATATATATAACTAATCAAGATAACTTTCACTATAAGCCCATATAAGTAGAAGTTTTTGCTGGTGATAAAAAACAAGACAAAATAAAGGTTTTTTTTTGAAAGCAAAAGTTAATATGTTGATATTATCAGAAATTGAAAAAAAAAAATAAAAGAATAAAAAATTAAATGTGTCTAACTGTTTTAAAATAATGCGTAACGAAATATTAAAAAATTTTCTAATAAAAATAATTTTTTCATTCTGATTAAATGTAGCCGATTTTAATACCAAATATCTTTTCAACTAAGAGGGAAACAACAGATTGAGAAATTTCTTCATATTTTACATTAAAATCATTATTACAATTTAAATTTTTCAAATATTGATTTTTATATTTTTTCTAATTTTTGATCACTCACACTTAGTTTTTCTTTTCCCAGTCTTTTACCGCTTCCGGGAAATCGGGATTAATTTTTAAATTTCTCGGAATTCCGTCAATTTCCGCCAAAAACAAATAATTACAAAAATAAAAATATTTACAAAATAATCCATTGGATAAAAAGGATAAAAAATATTAAAATATACTAAATAATAATAAAACGATAAAATAGTTGAGTTCTTTTTAAAATACCCAGGTAAAAACAGTCATATGTTTTTATATGTGATCTATATATGAAAATATATAGGTATATATGGATACATATATGAAAATCTTTGCGGTATATGAATACATATATGATAAAATATATGACCTTTTCTGTCATATATGTAACTATGCAGATAATCTTTTATCATATATGCTTTCATATATGAACAGATTTTCATAGAATATTTCAAGTATAAAATTTGTTTTTGCAAGTTATCTCAAAAACTCTTGTCCAATCTCGGTTGGAACCATATCTATAAAAATTTAACAACAATTTTGTTGAGACCTGTCTGTTTACTGCATAATTTGAATACTGGATTGAAATATTGAATAATTTTGTACTTTTTGAATTTGAAGTAAATTTGAAATTTGAAAGAAAATATATGCAAACATTTTTGACAATTAAAATTAAATTAAAAATTATAAAAAAATTCACACAATATTTCATTAAAAATTTTAAACAAGAAGCAGTTTTTTTTCTTTCTGACTGCTAACCACAATAAAAAGGAGGTAAATGTGTAAATATCATAAATATCCTTCTTGACATCGGTAATATTTTTGATAGTAATAGCCAAACTTTTATTCATAATTGGTGGTTCTTAGTGGATGCAAATCCTTTTCAGGTAATGAAAGTTTATCGTTGAATCTCCTATAAATGCAAAGTCCAATAGATGATGATTACATGGGGCCTTGGCATATGTATAGTATATATAATTAAATGTAATTTTATTTTTAATTGTGTGTGTTCTTTTAATAAAAATAAATAAAAAACGAAAATATTTATTATAATTCACAATAGCTTCTAAAATATATATAAATATTTATAGTTATTTATCGTCATATACCCTAAATTTTCGAATCAAAAATATATATGATACACCACGTATATACATACAATAATTATATATGATTATTTTCAACTGAGAAAGTAAATACCCAGTTGAAAATGATCATATAGACATATATGGTATATATATTTGATAACATATATATATATATATATTCTACCATATAATTTCATAAATAAGAACCATTATTGTTTTTTATAAAAAAAGTTTTATTTAAAAATACATACATATGTATTTGTAAAAATAATTAAAAAACAAAAAATTTAATACAAAAGAGTAAAGCAAAAAAAAAAACTATAAATAAAACAACAAAACATCTCCTTCAGGTATCCTTGTAATTATCGATCACATTAATAAGTTATTTGTAATCAATTATAGTTTAATATATACTTCATTTGCGATTACGTTTTATCTCACCAATTTTTTTAAACATGCTGCGGTTTAACTCATATTTGATCTGCTTTAACCATCCATGTTTTGCACCATATTCAATGCTGAAATCTGAAAATATTGAAAGATAATTATTGTCGTATATGAAACACAGTAATATACTTCTATTACCTATTATGGTTTTTTGAGCTTGAACATTTAGGCAATATTAATGTCTCTTACGCCTTTCCTCCCCTTGGGCCTTCGGCACTTAGCTAGAAAAGGTGCACTTTAGGATCGCATCTGACTTAAATACTTCATCAATGAGTCTTCTTGCCAAGTGTCACATATTCTTTTGATGCATACATTCTTTTGATGCAATATATATTGTATTTCAAATGTACCATCTGAAATAACAATTCGGGAGATTTTAAAGATTTTGTTTATAAATAACTTATATTATTTAATGTTTTGAAAACTTTCACAAATAAATAACTGATAACATTAGATAATTGTTATTATAAGTTTTACTTTAACAAAAAACTATATAAATGAAAACACATAAATACGCGGAAACTAAAAAGAAATAGAAAAACGTTTGTGGGTTACAAAAATATCATTTTTTCACATACTCACTTCTTCTGTATAAGTTTTACCACATAGATTATAAATTTGAGATTCCACCGCATCATCCACATTTTCCTCTCCCATTTCAAAATGTTCTATGAGAGTTTGTTGATTGATATTAAATACAGCCTCATTTTAAGTTATCTGCAGCTGTTCTGATGTCATTTTATCCAATTTTTGTTTCAGACTTTCAATCTGGCGGCGTAACAGTTCATTCCCGATCTGATAAAAAAAAAATCATAATATGAGGTATAGTCGTTCAAAATATCTTTGCAATATAATAAAATCAAAAATAAATGGTTTCTGGTAAATTTGTTTCTAATTTGCATTCGGCAAGTAATCTTCTTGTTTCCGTCTGCAAAACATTTTTTTAGGTTTAGATCTGTGTAAAACTATACAAATTTGTTAGAAATTTATTAAATAATATTTTATTTATAATATCTTACCTGATTTTCGCATTTTTTTATTATTTTTTTTTTTTTTATTTTTATAAATTTGATTTGTATATTTAAAAGCTTTCTTGTTCAATATTGTTTGTATATAACTTGTTTGTGAACAGTGCTGTGAACATGCAACCTATTTTAACACCAGTAGTGTTAAGCAGATTATATATATATATATATATATATATATATATGTATATGTATATGTATATATATATGTATTCAAATTGTTGAGAAAAATTTCTAAGGAAAAAATAAAAAAGTAATCGAAAAACTTTATCAACTCTAACAAGAAATATTATTCACATAAACTTCAAAATTTTGTATACATTAACATTAAATAAAAATGGATAAAAAAAAAAACGCCTTGCTCTACCAAAAGGTTATTGGCAGGAGGGAACAACTGTCAAGAAGGAAAAAACCCAAATACAAAATTTTCTGTATTAGTTAATAATGAGAAATTAATTATATGTTTTTTGTGTTAAATAATCGTTGTTCCAACAAAATAGTTATTTGTTATAGGTTCCTATAAAAAAAGTACTATGGGAGCATACAAGAAATGAGAATAAAACTGTTAAAAATCACAGTTTAAAGAACAGTATCAATGGAAATGATAGCAAAGACCTTATATCAAATCCCTCCAATGAGTATTCATCTTCTGATGAGGAAGTATACCACAATGATGAAAATTATACAATATCATGTGACCAGCAAGCAGTATTTAGTTTTTCCGATGAAGAGGATAGCGAGAAACTATTTATCATTGAAGATAAATGCAAATTATTTTTTGTCCAGCAACTGACATAGGTTCAGAATATGAGGATAAAGAATCGTTAAGTCTCGCACAACCTTTATACGAAAACAGTAAAATAACGGTGGATGAAACAATTAAAGTGTAATTGGATATGTTCATAATACATAATATAACGATATCTGCATTTAAATGTCAACTACATTTAATAAATAAAATACTGCCTTCTGGACATATCATGCCCATAACAGTGTACCAATTTTTCAAATATTTAGAAAAGGAAGTTCCACCATGTAACACTATAAAACAGTTTTTCTGTAAAAATTGTAAAGTATATATGGCAGATGGGGAAACTATAGGTAAATATTGTGAGGAAATAAATATTTCTTACTTTTATGAAATAGATGTCACAGAACAACTAATACGTTTAATCGAGGTACAGTATGTCAGAATGAGTTTACACACAAGAAAAATTCACGTTTTTTCATATTTCTTAGGAATAAAATGCTTTTTATTTTACGAAATATAAAGTTTTTTTATTATTGTAATTATTTACATTATTTGGAAAAGTATAAAACAAGAAGAACGCAATTTTTACAAAAACAACAAAAATTTAAAACAAAAACATACACTAGTCCATTTTTCTGATGTCAAACAACTCTTTACATAAAACACATTTTCTTTCTTTTTTTGCACTTACTTTACAATCAACTGTAATTAACCGTTATCTAGTACGTACGTTGTTATATTTCTGTAATATTTTATGTCAGTTGACGATAAAAATTCTCAGTGCTCTTGTCATTTTTAAAATTATTGTGAGTAAATAATGCCAGGCAAAAGATTATCGTACGACGTGATTCAACTGATTTACTACAACCACCAATTGGGCACAAGTGCTCAGGAACTGTCAGAGAGATTTTCGGTAGCACGAAAGACCATTTACAATGTGCTTAGTCGAACTAAAAACGAAGGTAGATTGCAGTTAAAGTGTGGAGGTAGCCCTAAGCCTAAAATAAATAAACGAGCAGAGCGCTTAATTATTAGAAAACTTGTCCAGAACCCTCAAATTTCTACAAGAGCACTTGCAAAGGAGCTTGAGGAAGAGTGCCAAATTGTTGTTTGTTATGAAACAGTTCGACAGGCTATAATTAAGAACAAATACTCTTCAAGAGTTGCACGTAAAAAGCCATTACTTTCTTCAAAAAATATAGAGAAGCGTCTTTCCTTCGCCATTACGAATATCTCGCATCCGGCAGACTATTGGGACGATGTAATATTTTGCGACGAGACAAAAATGATGTGGTATTACAACGATGGGCCTAATAGAGTATGGCGAAAGCCCCTAACATCGCTACAAAACCGCAACATCATCCCTACAGTTAAATTTGGAAAAATGTCTGTGATGATTTGGGGGTACATATCCAGCAAAGGAGTATTGGCTTTCATAGAAACATCAATGGATGCGCGACAATATTTAAGCATTTGCAGACCCATTTGGTTAATAGTGAAAAGAAATTTGGATTTATATTTATTCAAATTTTATCAAGATAACGATCCCAAACATAAGTCACATATGGTACGGATGTGGTTACTTTACAATTGCGGCAAAGTCATTGATACACCTGCCCAAAGTCCGGATCTAAATCCAATAGAAAATTTGTGGGTTTATTTAAAATAAGGGTTGCTAAACGCCAGCCATCTAATATGACTGCCTTAAAAAGAGCAATTTTAGAAGAGTGGCAGAATATACCTTCCAACTACGACCTACAGAAGTTGATCATTTCTATGAAAAAGAGATTGCAATGCGCGATAGATGCAAACGATGGTCATACCAAATACTAAAATTTTCTAATGTTTTTTTTTTAATTATTTAGTTTTAACAAAGATGTCAACAATTGTGTAAAGAGTTGTTTGACATCAGAAAAATGGAGTAGTGTTTGTTTTCGTTTTAAATTTTTGTTGTTTTTGTAAAAATTGCGTTTTTTTTTTTTTTTTTTTTTTTTTTGATTAGCAATATTTGTGATGGATCCGAATACCGTAGAGTTAGTCATGGCAGAGGAAAATATGATTTAACTCTTGTATTTTACACTGATGGAATTTCTTTGATAAAAAGTTCCACAAGTCTTTGTTGGCCGTTAATGTTTATTGTAGTCGAACTACCATCACAAATGAGATATAAATACATTATAATTGCTGATGTTTGGTACGACAAAACCTTAAAATCCCCCATGAACATTTTCCTTTACTGGAGATGTCAATCTACAGATGAAATTAATCATTCAAATATATGTGCCCCCCGTTTAATCGGTGATGCTCCAGCAAGAGCACAAATTCAAAATATTCTCAGTTTTAATGGGGAATATGAACGCAATATTTGCGAAATAAAAACAATCGCATTAGAGAATTCCAATGGAAAAAATGATAAGAGTATTCCCTTACACAAATGAATTAAAATTGCGAAATCAAATTGAAATTGAAAACAATAAATATATCACACACTGCCTGGGAGTCAAAGGTAGAACAATAATATCATGTTTAAGTGAGATAAACAAATTCACATGTTTCCTTCCGAAATTCATGCATTCAGTACTATTAGGCGTACCAAAGCAGTTCTTAAATGTATGGTTAAATAAAAAGGGCGATTGGAGGATAAAAAAAATATTAAGCATATTGAAATTTTTTTATTGAATATTAAACCCACCTAAGCGATTGTCAGAATGCCGCGTTCTTTAGAATTATTACATTTATTTAAAGCATCAGAATTGTTTAATTAGCTTATTTACTATTCACTACCTACTTTGGAAAATAATATGAATGAATATTTTCAACACTGGATACTCTTGGTGATATCAATTTATAACCTTAATCAGCAAAATATTATTACAAGCAAATACCTTAAAGAAGCTTAAGAACTTTTAAACTTATTTGTTAGAGAAATTCCTCTACTATATGGAGAACGAGAACTAACATACAATGTCCATGTATTTCAACATCTGTGCTTGGTAGTTCCCAGTTCGGGTCCTCTGTGGTCCACATCGGCGTTTCCATTTGAAAATAAAAAAGTATTAATTGCCAAAGTGTTTATGGTACCCGAAATTTAAATCAAGAAATAATAAACAACATTAAAATAGCACAAGGAGCGGATGTAATGAAAAACCGTATTGATTCTATGATATCTATCTCTAAGATAAACATGCAAGTCATTGGAAAGCATAAAACTTTTTATCCAAACACATAACAAATTAAAACTTTACAACCAATAGGTCTATTTCCAAATTAATCCTTATTTTTTGTTAGAGCAAGATTTAAAATACAATCTATATGTCTACTTTGCATAAAGAAACAAAATTTAACAATTATACCATTGTAGTTAATAGGGCATTCAGACCGACGCGAAATTACGTACTTTCGTGATTTCGTGAAATTACGTAATTTCCCATATATTTTGACAGTTGCGAAATTACATAATTTTGTGTAATTTCGGCGAAATTACATTGAAAATGCGATGCCCATTTCCGTGCAACTCTGTACATGGTTGGAAAAAATACTTTTTTTTTTCAAATATGTACTGCATTCAACCATGAGAAGAAAAAAAAACAATTCACAGCTGATCTTAAATTTAAACACAAATCTTAAAATTAATTATTAAAGTGATTTTGCAAAATGAAACCTATCCTTTTTACATTTTTAATTGTTGCAAATTAATAATTTCCAATTTAGTAAGTAATTGTTTCTTATTTGTTTCCATTTCAAAGTACTTTATTTACCCCTATAACAATTTAAAATGTAAACAGTAAGTATCAGCTGTTCACGAAATTACACCAAATGCCATCTAGCCAGTATGAACACTCTAGATTTCATTCGTAATTTCGGCATGAAATTTCGTAATTTCGAGCCGGTCTGAACAAGGCTTAAGAGTGCTAATTTTGAAGAATATGTTATTATTAATTGTTTCATAAAAAACGATAACAAAATTTATTTATTGGTTCTAAAGCTGTAGTTGACCAATAATAAGTTTGTTCACATTACATCAAATACAAAAATTAAACATCTCATACCTTTCAAAATTTTAAATATTCAAAATATGTGTTCTGTAATGCAAATTTGAAATTTTTATACTTTAATTATAGTTATACGAACAATCAGTATACCGTATTAAGAACTGTAGCATTTCCTTTTGTAAAATCTTATCATACATGAGTTCATATATGTGAAAAATATTAATCTTTTTTTTTTTTTTTTTTTTTGATATATGCATGGATATATGATAATTTATTTCATGTATGTGTGAATTTATGATAATAGGTTTCATATATGACACATAAATAAAATATATAATCTCATATATTATAAAATTGTTTAATATATGCATCTATATATTGGAAATATTTACATGTATCCAGTCCCGGGATTTCCCGTAAAAAACTCCACTTATTCATACTCATAAAGTATAATAATTTATTGTTTAAAGTAAGAGTTGTATTGTAAAAATGAAACACAAAATGTCGAAAAATTGGTTTAGACACTAACGACACTGTATACTAACTATATAATGGCTGGATTTTGTGTTTTACCCTGATTAGAATTTTACAGGAGGAACTCATGTAATTCTCTTGGAAACTCCAAATAACTCGGTGGTTGAAAGAAGTCAAGTAGAGATTTTAATATTCAAAAGTACTTTTGTATACTTTCGAGCGATTTGATACTCTTAAGCGATTATTTGGTTGTTCTGCAACGCGATTCAAAAAACTTTTCAAATGACATTGGGTTTTGGAGATAATTTGAAATGTTTTAATTTTTGTATAGAATTATAGATATACGAGTATGGATATAAAAAGATATTAATTTTTTTGCAATAAATAAAACTTAAACGTTTAAAATTTTAATTTTAGTACTCTGAAAGTACCTTTTTTTGTTTGATACTGACAAATATATTTATTTTCCTCACAGCAGGTTTAATTAGACAACGAATTTTTCAAATTATTTAATAATTATCTTTTTCAACGAGTCGCTTTTTCATCTTAATAAACTTCAGTTGACGGATAGCGATAATTTGATATAGATACAGAAGTCTTTGTCACTGGGTATCACGCAACAAAGCAATCCACTCTAGAGTAGAGTAGTTGACCACTGGCCAATGAGGTTTTTTCCATACGGTTGTGCTACCAATCCTGTTTAACACTACACATTTTCGATTATCAACTAGTTCTTCTTTTTAAAAAGATATAGGCATATTTCGACCTTATTACAACAGAATTGCTCTTGTTGACGGCTGACTATTCTTCAAGTGGTCGACAGTATTCGCGGAATTGTTGCTATCTGCGATCAAACCGCATATTCATCAGGTGATTCCTCTAATGGCATTTCAGACAAGTTTAACAGAAAACTTCTTAATAGCCTGTAATGTTCCCCTTTAAAAATTTATTCACTGGATATCAATTATTGAAAGAGTCGAGTTGAGTCGAAGAGATGCACTTTCGGGCGATTCATAGTCGTAACTTTCTTCGTCCAGGTGATGAAGAATATTGGTCTCGACTTGGTGATATTTACAGGATTTCTTTAAGACTATTCCTTTAATCACTTAAATCTAATAACGTTTTCTTTTCTGGCTAAAATGTTGCATTTTTCTGCTTTTTGCCTTCTTTTGTGTTCTGTTCTGAAAAAAAATGTAAGCCTGTAAATGCATCAGATGTTTTTCTTAATAGTGATTCACTTAAATTTAAAAAATATATATTACATGTTTTAACCTGAAATTAAACAGAGAGTGAAAGTGCAGCATCTTTATTAACAGCAAATTTAAAATTTTTTACGAAAACAATTTATTTTTTTTATTCAGTGCTTATAATTGATATCTGAGCAAATTATCAAAATTTCACAATAATTACGAAATTTCACAAAAATATACGAAAGTTTCACAAAAAAGAAATAATAATAATATTCAAAATTTCTTCAAAAATTCGAATTTTCAGTAAAAGTCCGAAATTTCACTAAAAATTCAATATTTAACCAAGAATTCAAAATTTTACCAAAAATTCGAAATGTAAAAAGTCGAAACTTTAACAAAAATTCAAAATTTCACCGAAAATTGGAAATTTTACCAAAAATCCAAAATTAATTCATGTTTCAATAAATTCTCAAATTTTCACAATACTTCCGAAATTTCTTAAAAAATCCGAAATTTGACAAAAAAAAAAATTAAAAATTTTATAAAAAGTTTGAAATTTCGCTAAGAATTCGAAATTTCGTCAAAAGTTAGACATTTTTCCAAAAATTCGACATTTTAACAAAAATTAAATCAATTTTCAATCTCACAAAAATCAGTCAAAAAAGTCGAAATTTTAGTAAAAATATTATCAGGTTTCACCAAAAATCGGATTTCCTTCGATTAAGTTTTTAAAGTTTTAATCAAAAATACTTTAACAAATAAAATATTTTTTGTTCTGACATAAGTTATAAACGAAATAGAGACAAAAACAATAAAATGAAAAACTGCGATAATTCGATATTTGTAAATCAGAAACAATAAATTCATAATTTTTTTGTCTAACTATGCATCATTTTAAATTCTTTTTGGTTTTATAAACCGTTATTTTTTCGATTAGCTTTATTCATAATAAAATTTTATTTTTTATAAAATTGGGAATACAAAATTTAAAATTTATTCTTCTCTTTTACAAATATGAGGATTTCCGAAAAAAAAAAGAAAAAAAAAACTTAATGACAGATACCCAATACATTTTTAAACGCTGGGAAATTAATCAAATTGTTTTCAACAATAAACTGTGATCATTAGTGATGAATAATTGGTCTTTTGTTGATATCATAATCAGCTCCCTTGGTAGGAATTGTAAACTTTAAGTCTGTTAGTTGGCCTTTCAGTTAGTCAATCGATCTAATAGATAGATAGAAAAACAAATGAAATGACAAATGTATATAGATTGAGTTTTAAAAGCCGTTATCTATAAACAAAATTTAATATGTTTTTAAAAGATGATATAATTTTTATTTTAGGAAACATTTATCTTAGAAATATGTTATATATTAACATTTTATTTAAAGTCAACATGATTAGGAAAGATAATTAATTTGGATTATTTATAATAATTTGCCAGAATTGTGATGGATTCTAAGAAAAAATTTTTTAATTTAAAATGATAGTTTTTTTTCTGAATTCACAGATAACACAAGTATACATGGTTTCAGACCAGAGCAGCCAATAACTGATAATAATGTTATTTGGAGTGCCACATTTGACAGTAATTTAAATTTTATTAAATAAAAGTTATAAATTTGAAATGAATAGCGGTCTAACTAAGCTTTTTCTATTGCCGAATATCAGTTTCACTTTTGTAATATCAAAAGGGCAACCAAAAATATGCTCTAAAAAAGTGTTCTATGCGCATAAAAATGCTCCTAAAATCGGAAAATATACCCTTAAAATATTAGTTTTTCTTGCTAAACTTTAAACTATCATCTACTTGATTATTTTTAGCAATTATTAAAAATATTTTCATTTTATACCTAAGACCTTTAAACCTAATTCATTGTATAGAAAATTACAAAATTTCTATCAATTACAAAATTTCTATCAATTAGATGAAAATTATTAGTGTATCGGATTTGAAAAACATATGTGACATTAAAAAAAAATTTTCACTAATACTTTTTGGTGTAGAATTTCCTAAATTCTGCCTTTTTTCTTTAATATATGCAAAATTGAATTGAAATTTGAAAAAATATACCATTTAAGTTGCTAACACATACTTCAAAAAAATTATTTTCTAAGAAAATATGACAAAATATACTGCTTAACCCAAAATATGTAAAAATATGCTATTCGGACCAAAATATGACGCCAAAATTTCTAAAATTGTCTGAAACGGATAAATAACTATCAGTTTCCGTTCATTTGAAACCTAAATTGCACTTTAAAAGATGTAAGAAGAAACTAATTCCCCAAAAAATAAGGCCAGAAAAAAGCTAATAGTTTTTTAACATTTTTCTAGTGTTTAACAATGAGTGATTCCATGTTAAAATGGACAGTAATCTGATTAAACATCTGCGATGTCAATGAAATTCACTACAGACATTACTTATTGGCAGTGTTTCTCAAATCATAAAATTTTTGATACATATCCCTTTGTGATACAAAAAAAAAAAAAAAAAACGAAAAAAAAGTTAAAAACTTCAAAAAGGTTTTTAGTTGTTAATAACTATTCATGGTAGATTTCTGGTTTTAGTTTCACATTAAAGAAAAAAATATTACCTTTATAACGATATGTATAAATTTGTTTTACATCCAAAGTTTAAAGATCAAAGTTAAAAGACGGTATTTTTAAAATTTTAAAAAATATATAATTTTGACGTCACTCTTCTCCCTACGCATGTGAAATTTAGTTTAGAAGTTATGGACCAAAATAAAATATAATTACTATTGACTTCTGAACTATACATTATAAGATTTAAATTTTACTATAATTTTAAAGATAAGGATATTGCTTTCAAAATTATATGTAATAAGTCGAAAGTTCGAAGGTCAAAATTAGACTTATAAAAATTATACTATTATATTTCCAAAAACGATATTTTTAAAATTCTTCAAAAAAAAATTATATAATATTAACACAACCCTCCTTCATACTCGTGCAAAGTTTCATGTTGGACACTCCTTTAGTTTAGAAATTATGTTACAAAATATAAACTAAAGTCAAATTTTATATATTTTTTGTAAATTTTGTATACAATGTATTATGAGATTAGTTTTTGCAAATATTTTAAATTTTACATAAAATAATGTGCCATTTATCATATTTGGCTTTATAATTCCTAAACCAAAAGACTTTCCAACTTGTATTTCGGCACGAGTGTTGAATACAGTTACGTTATATATATATATATATATATATATATATATATATATATATATATATATATATTTATTTATTTATTTATTTTATTTTTTTAAGAATTTTAAAATACCGAGTTTTGAGATATTCAGCTTTGATCTTTACATCATCGAATTTTACCTTTTAACTTTTTTATTAAATAAAATATAATTTCGAATACTACAATGTATAGCTTAGAAGAAGTGTTGCCTGGAGGTAAAAAAGAAGCTACATTATACTTCAACAGTGGTCAGAAAAGGCTAAATGCTCCAAAAAAAAAAAAAAAAAAAAAAAAAAACAAGGCCAGAAAAAAGTTTACATTTTTTAAGCATTTTTTTCATTAGTTGTTGATATCTTTTTTAAAATGTAATGTTATAAATTTATAAATAAAACATTGAACCGCTGTTAGCAAAATAACCCAATGAAAAATCTACCACAAAATTCGTATACAAATTTTGGATTATATTTAATATGAAAAATTGCACAATGTTTTGAAGTGATTTGTAATTTTGAATTATAATTCCTTTTTGACTAATAACTTTCAAATTTTTGGGTAATTTTTCGCTTTTTTAGAATTTTCTAAAATTATACCATAGTTTCTATGGTCAATGAAGTTTATTCAAAACTAATTGTAATAATTTATTAATTAAGTACACACAATAAGCTAAATTATATTTGATTTGATGAATGAAGCACCGCAGGCGAAAAATCTTGTAAAATGTAAATAATCATGATTTTTAGTGCATATTAATATATAAAAATTCTTAAGTGGATGATTCTTTGAAATACAAAAATGTTAGCCTTATTAAAGCGATTTCTAGAATCAAAAAATCTAGAAGCTAAAACTCAATTTTTGAGCCAAAAAGCAAAATAAAAATGATATATTTAGCCTTAAAAAGGCAAAACTTGCCTTTTTTTCGAGGGATGAAATATGCAAAAAAGTTTGCAAAAAAATTAGACTGTTTTTTTTTTTCATTTATTAAATGTCATATTTTTGGACCGGAAAGGGGCTTTAATCTGAAAGTTTGTGATTGAGCAACACTTGCAATTGGTAACATTTATAGCGAATTCCATTGAAATCGGAGATATCCAAACCAAAAATGCCTATTTTTAAAATTTTGATACGGAATCACTCCAATACTACTTTTCAATATATGAAAATCAGTAAATAATTTTTTATTGCTTAGAAAAAAATTCACAAAATAACATTTTAGCTTAAAAAAATAAGTCGTAAAAAATTTTATTTTTATAAAAATATGGAATTGAAAAAATAATTGTTATTATCTAACATTTATGATAAAAATCATAAAAGTTTCACACCCTGATTTTAAATATTCAAAAGTAAAAGAACATTAACTTAAGCTTATCGTGACAACGCAAGTAAAATAGTTAACTTTACATAAAAATTTGCATTTGCTAAAAATAAAAGGGAACTATATAAAAACAATAACAAAACGCCTTTCAAAAAGTAATTCAAACTGTTTGCTTTTTTTCCTCGATATTATGCGTAAGACTTAAGCAAAAAAAAAGTACTATATTTTTTTTCTATATTGTTTAAAACTCCTCTCTTTCAACTCTTTCAATTAAAAATGAAAAAACTCTAATTCGCTGTTCTTAAATCATAAATCTTTGTCTGGTTTGTTTCTGTAAAGAAATAATAACAATGACAATTCTTCGATTTGAGAGAGATGTATAATATGAATTGGAAATAGAAAAGAGTTTAATAATTTGAACCGTCCTATTGTTTGATACTTCTAACATATATATGAGTTTTGTATATTTATCAGTAGTAAATTTTCACTTATAAAATACGAAACAGATTGGGAAAATATATATATTTTTTACTGGTATATTTTTTTATTCAAATCGAACGGATATTGTGAGCGTAAAAGAGATTACAGGAAATGCGTTTTCTATCAACGTAATTCAGTATGACATTATTAATAAATTTCAGCTATATATGGAAAATTTTCAAACGATAAGAGTCTGAACTATGTCTGTACAGCTGCCTATAAAATATGTCTAAAGGTCTATTCTCCAGGTCGTAATTTCGAGTTTATCGAACTTATTAAGTAAAATACCAATTATTTAATTGTGTCTCAATTTTATTACACAAAAATGAGTAATAACATTTTTGTATCACTCGTCGATGAACGAAATTTCATTTCCAACAATCAGCATTTGGTTCTTGAAATGATAGAAATACACAATTGAAGCTTATGAATATGTATATAAGCTAATTAGGAAAGAAACGAAAGTTTTTGATCTTATAGAACGCTCGTTCTCATAAGATGGAAGCACGACCCACTAAAACTTTGACTAGTTTAAAATATTATGTAAAGCAAATATTAGGTAAAGAAAAAATAATTTAGAAATAATATTAATAATTACGACGTTATTTTTGTTTCATGAGGTCTTTAATATTAAGTAAATTTTTCTGAAAATGCATATCTAATATCATTCTCTGCGTCTACAAAAGATCAATTCTTTGTTTTGATGGACAAAATAGCGAAAAGGATATTTCCACATAAAAATGCATATTGATAAACATTGTTTTAATAGTTTTAGGGCTTCGGAGCCAACAAGCGAATAAACTTTAGAATATTACAACTAAAATGATGTAATTTTTATTTATATTTTTAATTTATATTTATATTTTAAATATTTTAGAAATGAAGGGATTTTTCCGTCTTTAAATTATAAAGCTGTTTAGGCAAATTTTCTTTTTATAACCCGCAAACGCCTTTGCGAAATAAAACTTTTGCGTACTCAATATTGAGAAGTCACACCAATCGAGCAAAATTCGAAAAGAACGTTGAAACGACTTTATACAAAAAGTTCTTGGCATAATATATTTACAAAAAATAAAAATAAAAATAGGGTTTCATGTGAAAATTCGATAGTTTCAAAAAATTAAAGTGAACTCCTAGTTAAATATTATCATATGCTATCGTATATGGTCCATGTATGAAAACATATGGATATATATGGTTTCATGTATGAAATAGTATGTGCTCATACATGGAAATATTTGTAACATAAGGATTCATATATAAAACCATATATCAAAAATATTATCATAAATTGAACTATATATGTGAATTTTTAATCATATATGAAAACATTTTCCATATCTGAAAGCATATATGATCTATCCAAAAAATCCAAGAACACTTTCTTTAGGGAACATATATTTCAATGAGTTTCAGATATTAAAAATAAAAATATATAAAGCTACATAACCTGAAATGATTATTTATGCCCTGTTTTTACTTTATTTCGTATAATAGTTTTGAATACTACATAAATTGTGTCTTTGATAAAGTGTTTGTCAATATATTCAAAATAAATTTTCTTGACATAACAAAAATAAATTAAAAGAAATATAAAAAAATTTGAAAAAATTTTACAAATAAGAATTGTTCATTCACTGAATTATTAGTGTTCAAAGATGGTAAGTGGCTAAAAATTCTAAATATTTATTTCTGAAAATATCCACTAATTTTTTTTTATATTTTATTTAATTTATTTAATTTAATTTATTTAATCTAAATCAGGAAAGTTATGTAAGGGTCGAACAGAAAAAAAAACTTGCAATAGTCTTCAGTTTAAAAAAAAAAAAGAAATTCATAAAAGTAAGAAAAATACATTCCTAATTTTTATACAATATTTTAAATGGATTTAAATCTTCAGTCTGGAGCTTCTGCATGGTGATCAAGTTCAAGATATACTTGGCGGTGGTGGCGCTAGTTTTTCGGCGGTGGGAAGGATGGAGGCCTGCAATTTTCGCATTAATTTTGTTGGTATATAGAACAATACGTTATGGCTTATGGTGCGGGAATTTTTTATAGATTTCGGCGCATATTTAGAACCAGCCACCGTGAAAATGTTCTCTTCATATTGTATGCTGTTAGGAGGAAATGTGAAATGGACTTAATATGAATACTATATATTAAGTCCAGCTGATATTTTTCTAAATGTATATATTTAAATTGCAACTTTTGCATTAAAACATGTGTGTTTTAAAAAAGTATTTATTGTATGTTGTTTTTTATATTTTAAATAAAGTTTAAAATAATAAATAAGAGAATTCATTTTAATTTTAAATCACAATACAGTTACTGATATATATTAATAAATAAATGGATATATTTATGATCGTATATCCTCATGTACCCTCAATTATCGGATCCAAATATATATATAAATACAAGATCCATACAAATTATTTTTAGCTGAGCTATATTTATCTTTTTTTATTAATTGCATTATATTTTCAGTGGAAACACTGATTCCTTCATTGGTTTTACTTGCAGCTAGTGATAGTTTATTCTTAAAAGAACTCATTTTAGAAAAAAAAATACTTTTGTTTTTAAGTTGGGGATGTTTTGTACAAAAATTTCATTCCATTTTTAGATTATTTCATGTTTTCATTGGAAATTTTATTTAAAAATAAAGTTGTTTAGAATCACTTCGCGACCTCCCACGAATATTGAGATCTTTGTTGAAAATTCTCAACAAGCAAATTCATGACATTCAAAGTTGGTTGAAAGCGATGGCGAATTAATGTTTCTTTGGATACAAAAATTATTATTTATATATATATTTATAAATGTAATTAAAGAAAATCTTATAAAAGCGAAAAATCATCCAAAAATTTCGAAATTATTAATCAAACAGGAAATATAATTCAAAAATTACGAAAAATTACTTTAAAACATTGGTCATTCTACATATGAAATATAACCCAAATTTGTGTGGCAATTTTGTGGTCGATTTTTCATTGGGCAATTTTGCTAACAGCGATTTTATGTTTTATTTATAAATTTAGTGAAAAATAACATCAAAGATGGCTACTATAACTTTTGTTCTCTAAAACAATAGATTTTCTATTCTTCGTAATTAACCTGTTTCATGAATAGGTGAATGAAAATAAAACCATAACATTTCGGTATTTAAAATTCAAAAATAGGCTCACTATTAAAATAGCTGCAAAAAAAAAACTCTAAGAAAATCTTTTAAAAATCAATTATATTGCTTTTTTTACATATCTTATCTAAATTTTCTACAACTTATGAGCTTTTAGTTTCTCTCTTGTTTATATTGAAGAAGCAGACCAAGTAATTACCATTTACACAACTTTTTATAAGGATGATTTGACAATAAAACTAATTTGTCAATAAAACTTAACTAAATACGATCCTTTTAAGTCATTATATGCAAAAATTCTAATAAATTATTTCCAATTATTTACATTTGATTAACTACTCTTTATTCTAAATCTCAAATTAAAAATATTTTCATAAAAATTTAAATTTGTTTGTAAACATTAATCAAAATAAACCGTTAAACTAGTGACGTTCTTTTCAACATAAATAAACACAAATTGAAACAATCCAAAAGAGATAAAAATTAATTAATAATAATCAAACTGCCACAGAATCATACTTAAGCATAACTTTTGGGCATTTACAAAAAGAAGTGTTTAATTCTACACTTCAATAACATAATATTTAGTTCTTTTGTAGTAAAGTTGGTTATAAATTTAAAAAAAATATTAATATTAATTAAAAACACATCACAATTGGCTAAACAGTAGCGTCAAGCTAAAATTATATGGAATCGGAAAATAGACAACCACAGGCTTTATTTTATAGAATATAAACGAAAACCCTTTAAGGGGTCGCACAGTGATTCGTTCCCATATAAAAATCGCCAAAAAATCGAAGGAGTTATTCTTGACTTATGAAATTTGGTGCACAGTTGTTTATAGGTATTAATGCCCCTCCCCTATATTCTAAATTTAAAAATTGTGATATTTTCTGGAAATTTCGGGAAAAAATTCTAAAATTTGTATTATTATTTTTATTATATTTATTTTCGGAATCAGAACAAGGACACTTGTACCTGTCATATATAATTTTTCTTAAAACTTTTATTTATTATTTATTATTTATAAATTATTCTCATATTAAAATTATTTCGCATAATAGTGCCTATTCGTGAATATTCGTACCAAATTTTGTTAAAATTGGCTTAGTAAATCAAAAGTTATAAAAATATGCAATCTTTTAAGCGGAGTTAGTTATTGGGGCGTATACAAGCTATAATTGATTAACATTACTCCTACACTCAGATTGTCATATTGAATATTATGCATAAACTATTAAATTTGTTTGTTATACATTCTGATCAGTGTTAACAGTTTAGCCTTTTTAAAGTTAAATCTAGCCTTTTTATTTTTAAAAATGTAACAATTTTTGGGCAATAATTCGCACAAAGAATCGAGACTATTTATATTTCATAAATTTTTTCGCCAGCGGTGCTTCATTCTTCAAATCAAATATAACTTAACTCAGTACATGGACTTACTTAAATAATTGTTGTAATTATTTTTTAATAAAATTCATTAACCACAGAAACTATTTATAAATGTAATTAAAGAAAATCTTATAAAAGCGAAAAATCATCCAAAAATTTCGAAATTATTAATCAAACAGGAAATATAATTCAAAAATTACGAAAAATTACTTTAAAACATTGGTCATTCTACATATGAAATATAACCCAAATTTGTGTGGCAATTTTGTGGTCGATTTTTCATTGGGCAATTTTGCTAACAGCGATTTTATGTTTTATTTATAAATTTATTGCAATATATCATTAAAAAATATTAACAACTAATAATAACAAAATAAAAAAAATAAATTAGCTTTTTTCTGACTTTATTTTTTGGTCATTCAGCCTTTTCTGACCTTTTTTAAAGTACAATTTATCCTCTTTTTTTCTTAACTCCTGGCAACACTGATCCCGATATTTTCTTTTTTTTTTTTTTTTTTTTTGGTAATACATTAATAAACTTCTGGAATAAATAAATTTAAAAAGAGAAATTACATAACATAATAACGGTTAATACAGAATTAAATTTTATCCTTAGGGTACAAAGCGCTTTTATAAAGTTTACTTTTTTCATTTTAATAAGTTGCTATTATATTTAAATAATTTAATAAAAATACAGTTGTATTTTCTTTCCTAACCCTAAGATTTGCCCATTTCTGTAAATATTTTTTTTCGTTTTTATTTATATTTATTTAAATTACAATTTATCTTACAAAAAAAAAAAAAAATAATAAATAAATAAAAATAAAAATGTGCAATTTTGCCGAGAATTAAAAATAACTCTATTAGAAGTACAATTTTAAGTACAAATATAAGTTCACTTAATCTTCTTTTTAACAGTAATTTTATTAAACAGATGTAATTAACTTAATACTATATAACGTACTAATACATTAGAACACATACATGTAAACAAATAAAAAATACTAATTCCTTAAGCAACAAACGCCTTAGCAAAAGAGTATAAGAAACTTTTATAAAAAACTGGTAACCGCTCTTTTTTGATTATATATAAGTGCATCAACATGTCGAATAAAATAATAAAAACTAAAAGATATATATATATATATATATATATATATATAACATATCTCTTCTGTTTTTACGTTAAAGTTTGACTTTTTTCGAAAATTATCATTACCAGAAAAAAATTTAACAAATTTTAATACATTTTCCTCTTTTTTGTACCTTTTTTTGCCACTTTTGCAAAATTCTAATGTAATAACTTGATTTTCTAACAAAAAAAATCGTCTTCGCAAAAGTGCGTTTTTCTCGACTTAAACAAAAAACTGGCAGCTGTTTTTTTTTATCACCACTTAATGTACCCCAATAATGAAAACAAACTTAAAAATAAAAAAATTAAAGACATTTTCCTCTTTTTTTTACCTCAAGGTTTGATTCTTTTGGAAAATTTGCATAGAATAACTCCATTGCCTAATAAAAATCGCTTTTGCAAAAATGATTTTTTCTCGAATATAACAAAAACCTGGTAGTTGTTTTCCTTTGATTATCATTTACTGAGTTCCAGTAATAAAAATAAACTTAAAAATTAAAAAAAACTCATTTTGTGTTAAGGGGAGTCTTATTGTATTTTTTCGCTAAATGTTCACAGTATTATTTTCATTAATTAGTTAATTAGAAAAATTAAAATGAGGGCTTTTTAAACCTCATAAAACAATTTCTCGTCAAAAAATCGGTATTTACAATTATATGACGATCTTAGCGCCCTCTAGTGGACTCTCTAATAGCTCAAAATTTGTTTGACCATTTTTTTTAACATATGTACATGTTATTAACTTTCAAAAATCCAGTTTAATCCATTCTGATTTTTTTTTTACTTTTGCCTATGAAACGAATCACTGAACAGTGGGGCCAAAAGCAAAATTTTTTTTAATAAATCTGTATCTCCTAAACTACTTGTCGCATCGAATTGAAATGCACAGAAGAGGTCTAGAGAAGGACCTAGGCTTTCAGAGAAATTATCTTGTGGTCACCTTGAGGTAACAGCAGATAAGCTACAGGGTGTCAAATTTAACTAACTTGAGTATGTAAAAGTTTTAAAAAATTTAACTTCCACAAATCAAGTCCGATTTCAAATATTTTAATTCTTCTGTAAAGTACTTGGTAAGATAAAGAAAAAAATAAGTGTATACACCTAAGTTATCCATTTAAGTTATCTCTTACAGTTAAAAAGATATTTACGTTTGAACTGTGAATTTTTAATTTTTTGTCTTGACTTTATTTTGTTTTTCGTGAATAAGTCCTGTGATGTATAAGGAAAAAATTTCTTAAGAATATTCTGTAATATTACGAAATAATATGTCTAATTTTTTACAAAAATGTAGTAAAATTCTTTCACCTTTTTCTCAAAGTTTTCCTAATAAATTTTTTTTTTACATATTTCAGAAGACAAGGCTTGATAAATGGTTAATGAAAAAGTAAATTGATTTAGGTTTATAACCTTCATCAAGCATTGGTCGAAAATTATGAATTTTTGAAAAATGTTTCATTTTTATCGACTAATATAAAATGTCACGCGAATGTTTTTATTTTATTTAATCAAAAAGTAGATTTCGATTGATTTGACACTAAATTGCTTCCCGCCCAGCTAAATATGAAACCATTTATGAAGCCTTTTCTTTTGAAATATGTAATGAAAAAAATTTTTTTTTTAAACTTTTTGAAAAACGTGAGAGAATAGTGTATATTTTTATAAAAAATTGTGATTGTTCATATTAATTAATAAAAAATTAAAATAAACTAAAAATGCTTTCAGCATATCATTTCGGAATATATTGCAAATTATAGAATATTTCCGAAAAAAATGTTCTCTCATATATCTCAGGACTTATTCCCAAAAAACAAAATAAAGTCGAGGCAAAAAAAATTAAAATTCAAATTTCTAGCTTACTTTTTCTTTATCTTGCCAAGCACTTTTCATAAATATAAAAATCTTTGAAATCGGACGTGATTTGTGGATGCTACGATTTTTTGAAACTTTTAGATTCTCGTAGTAGTCAACTTTCATACCTGTTGCTAATCTCGTGTTATCACAGGGTGACTACTAGATAATTTTTCTAAAAGCTTAGGTTCTTCTCTACAACGCCTCCATACATTTCAGTAGTTTAGGAGATATAGTTTTACTACTAAAAATTTTGTGTTGAGTTCCACTGTGCATTATGGGTCGTAACAAGTGAATGAATATTTACAAAAAATTAAATGAAAGCGAATAAGTTTTAAAAAAAAATATATATATAAACACATCAACGATTGGCATTTTATACTGATGTTATCACCACTAATCGGTTTTTAATTATGGTAAAATTTGTTTATTATTGAAAAGACGTTAGAATATTGGAATATTAGAAATCTGTTATAAATTTGAAAGTTATAATGAATTAAAAATTAATCAAAATCTATGATAGGTGAGTCATTGCTATTTATGGATTTTTTTTTTTGTGCTGAAATTAGTTTTAAAATATACAAAATATGTAAAAAGAAAACATTTTTCGAAAACACTATTAAAGCTAATTTGTTTGGTGAATTAGATTTCAATGCCTTCCCACTGAGGGTGAGGGTGCCACAAGGAACCTGATAAGACTTAAGTTTTGTAACGATAATTTTCAGACAAAAGCAATATTCTATTCTATTATATATAATCAGCAAAAAAAAAATTTAAAAATCATATTTTATCAGAGCTTCAAATTGACCAAACTGTTATTTATTTATCCTTTTCAGACAATTTTAAAAATTTTGGCATCGATTTGTTACTGCATATTTTAGCATATTGTAGACTTAACAAAATAGTTTTGCATATTTTGTGCTTAGTAGAATATTTTGTCATATTTTGATGGAAAATCATTATTTTAAAGCATAGTTTAGAAATCTGAATGGCATATTTTTGCATATTTTATACATAAAAGTATAATTTTTTACATCTTGCATTCAATAGAATTTGCTTTTAAATAACACAATGTGACAGTGAAAATATATTTTTGAATAAATTAATGTATATTGTAGACCACATTGAGAAGATAATTAAGTCATTCTTAACATTTTAAATACACCCTCAAAATCTGAAGTTAAAAAAAAACGATTTTTTACGATTTGACGGGATAAAATATTTTTTTATAAATTAATTTTTCACCATTTTTTTTTTCAACTGTTTTAGATTGAAGAGAAATCAGGCTTTCTAAATATATAGACATTTCTTTACACTATATGAACTTTTGCAGAAATATTATAAAATATTATAAAAAATTTCAGCAATTCTCATTTTTTTTTTTAAATTATTTTCAACTTCCTTCCTATTTTTTTTTCTATTGTTTTATATAAAATTTATCCTGAATCTGCAATTTTTAATGAGTAGTACAAGCCTTATTTGTTAAAATCAATTATAAAATTACATGCGAAGTATTTACTCAAACAAAATATAAAATATATTCGGCCGAATTTTTTATATCCTTCATCACCTTACCGACAAATAATAGAATTTTCGCCTTAGAGTAAGCTTTCATATCTTCACATTTATACTAACAAAAATAATATAAAATATTTTTCAAACTACGAAAATGTAAAACCAAAATTCATGCCAAGCGTTGCCTCTTTAAAAAAAAGCAACAACAACACTGATAGCTTCTGATGTCTACTATATTTATATACAAAATATAACAACACTTAGTCATTGTAATTTTTTTCTACTAAGAAACGTCCAACCATACATAAAAATTGATTGTATGTATAGCATACCTAATTACCAACTACTGATTGCTTATACAATAAAACAACAACACTAAAGGTTACTGCAATGCTTTTATATGTTTGTGAGTGTATATTTTTTGCTCGGTTATTTAGGGACCGATATGATTAATTACAAAAACAAAAATATTTCAACAGATTTATATAAAAACGAATTGTAAATTTTATACAGAAGCTTCACAAAATTTAAAAAGCATTTTGACCGATATTTCAGTTACTAATGAACCGATTGTGTTCAGTTCTTCCGCAAAAAAATTCCAAAAAAAGATTCTTAAACGAAGTTGCTAGCTTATATAGAGCCATTTTCGGTTCTCTAACGATATCTCGGCCATTAGAGGATCGTTTTTGCTGATTTTTTTAACGTCATTCCAAGAATATATATATACCTAAAAATTTACCAATAAGTTCATTACACAATGCAAATTTAAAGTAAATTTGCAAAATTATATTAAATAATATAAAAAATTCCGCGGAATTTGAAAAAAGCTTAAATAAAAATGAAAATCACAGATATTTTTAAAAATGTTTCAGCAAAAGTTTATGAAATGGAAACAAGTGTGTATATATCCATAAAGCTTGATTTTTCTTCTATCTAAAAACGATAAAATTTTTTTATTCCATCAAGTCGTAAAAAATGTTTTTTTTTTTATCAATGTCTTTAGATTTTAAGGGTGTATCGAAAAATCTAAAAATTACAAAATTCTCTACTCAACCGGACCTACAGGCCTCACTAGATCATTTCAAAAGTATATCCAACTTTTTCCATAGTGTAATTTACGATTAGTAAAATTTTTCTTTTCTGTCACATATGTTTTTCATACGTGATTCTTTAATAATTTTCATCTTGTAAATTTATATAATTTTTATAATTTCTTGATGCAATTTATTAGATTTGTATATTTTTAAGAGCAAAAAGAAAATATTTTTTTAGCATTTGCTAATAAAAATCAAGTTGTTTTAGTAGAAAAAAATCATTCCTTAAAGACGAATAGTTCGACTATATGCTTTCAGCTTTTTCCATAAAATCTAAATTTTTTTTATGAACGTGTCTAATATTTCACCCATAATAAGGTCATTACACGTATGTACTAGTTACAGTGAAACTCAAGAATGTTCTCACCTTTCATATATAAATGAAACACCAAAAATATCTTCAAAGCACTCTAATAAAACTTTTTTATGTGCTTAATATTTCCGGAGTTATTTAGAAATTAGTGTCCGAAAATTTTGTTTCATTTCTATTCTTTATCTTTATCATAAAGCTAGTTGTGCTACGAATAAAATAAGCCATATATGATTAAAATGTATGCATAAATCTTGATTGTATTCATCTGTTAAGTGGAAATACCCACGTATTCCTACAATTAAGTTAAGATATATTGTTGGACAAAAAAAATTCTTCTTTAACAGAAATATGTGGAATAAATGGATTTCGAGGAGTGGAACAAGGACATGCTTTCAAATTTTTTTCTATCGCGCACTGATTTTTTTATGGGCATGAATAATATGACCAAGTTATTCAACGGTCACACTTGTATAACTTAAGAACGATTTGTCAAATTTAGATAAATAAATGCCGATTAAAATTATCTTTAAGTTATCTCAAAATTATTTTCTTATACGCATAATATTTTCGGTGTTAAGGAGCAAAATTCTGCCAAGTTTTCATAAAAATTTTATATTTTTTTTCGCCGCCAATTTCCGAATGTCTCCGAAAATGTTAGGCGAATAAAAAAATAATGTTAAGGTAACTTGAAGATAATTTTAATTGGCATCTATTGAAGTTTTATTTATCTGAATTGGGCAAACCGTTCGCGAGTATGATTACCTAAAATGGGGGTCATATTAGTCATGCCTATAAAAAAAAAAAATAATAATAATTAATACGTGATAGAAAAAAAGTGAAAGATTCTTGTTTAGAACGTCAAATTTCATTTAATCCACTTATTTCTCTTTAAAGAAGAAAAATATATATTTTTGCCTACCAGTGTATCTCAACTCAATTTTGAATAAAATCAAGATTTGTGTATAAATTTGTATGTGGCGTACTTTATTCACAGTATTGCAAGCTTTATGATAAAGGATTACAAAATGGCACTTTTTTTCCGGCTTCTTTTTCGAAAAAAAAAAATTGTTCAATTTTGCATGAAGAATTACTTTTTCCTACTTTCTAGTACTTTCTCTAAAACTGCAAATAAAAAAATAATGTTACGATGACTTGAAGATAATTTTTGACTGAATCTTTTGGTATTTTTATGGTAAAATATATTCATGTATTTAACTTAGTATGGGGAAGATATTAGACATTACTAAGAAAAAAAAAAAAAGAAATCACTACCTTATGGAAAAAAGCTGAAAGCAAATACATGTTTAGCAGGAATTCCATTTAATCCTAATTTTTTTTAAGGAGCTATATTTTCTTGCCGAAAAATCGCGCAGAAAAAATTAACATTTTAGAAGCATATTTATTATTTTGAGGGTATATTTTCCAATTTTTAGAGCATTTTTTATGCGCATAAAACACTTTTCACTTTTTAAAGCAAATTTTGGTTGACCAGATAATTAGCTATGTAAGTTGATTACAATATCCCGATATTCGAAGTTTTTACCTTATTTCTTTCTTGAGAAACTTTTGTAATACCTTTACTTTTGTAGCACATATTTTTTGTTTGCCAACAATGACATTCCATTAAGTGTAATTCATAAATTCTTTAGATTATAACCATTTATTTTCTATATTTACCCAAAAGTCAAACTCTTCTATTGAAAAATAAATTCCAAAGACTTTTTTCAACTCATCTAAACTAAACAAAGAAACAAATAATTTCAACGGTCAACAATTTGTCAATCGAAAGGTTTATTAACCGAAACACTATCAACAGCATCAACTGCAACAACAGCAGGTTATATAATGCTAAGCCAAGCAAAAAAAAAAAAAAAATAAATAAAAAAATAAAGAAATATAAAAAAAAACAGCAACAACATTTAAAGGTAAGAAAATCCAAATATTGAAGAATATTAGCTGAAAGTCTCGATAAACCTTATGATTTTATGACCCCTTGGTAATGACAGTTGTCAACTGTAAAGCAGTAAAATTATATAACTGGAATTTGAGAATAAAATGGCTTGTGGCACACGACACACTCACAGCAACAAAAAGCATAACAAATTAACGATCAAAGAAATTACTATAGTTATTAAATATATACACAGACACACACACACACACACACACAATTATACATTTCTACAATTTGTTTTGCAATTGTAGCATAAATCTATTAACTAATTTGTTGTCAATGATTTGCCATAAAATTACTGGGAAATACTGGGAGATAGAAAGAAAAACAGGAAATGTTTATTAGAAAATTATGGGCTAAACAATTAAAGAGTTAGATAATGTTAGATACAAAGAAATAAAATAAAGCATTAATTAAAAAAAATTGTTCGATTAATTAATGTTTTATTAGCAATTATTTAATAATAAATATTTATTAAAATCACTTAGTTTTAAACAAACGTTTACTCATATAATCAAAGTGAGTATATTACATGATTTTGAAAATGTTGCCCACACGCAGAAAAACACTATAGTTATAGTGACCATAATCTAATGGAATATATGGAATAATTGGAATATATGATCACAGTTTAAAATAGATATGATTATAAAAAATAATTGTTATGATTCCTTTTTATCATATTGAGGACGAATTTATATATCGGAGTCTATTCTTGAAAACGCGTCGAAGAAGTGAAATTTTCCATTAAAATAAAAACAATGCTTAAAAAATTGTTTTTGTTTAAAAAATTGTTTTTGTTTAAAAAATTACGGTAAATTAAATTTTAGAAATGTGCGGTAAACAAAAACAATTTTTTAAACTTTGTTTTTGTTTTAATGGAAATTTTCACTTCTTCGACGCGTTTTCAAGAACAGACACCATCATTTTTATATTATGATTCGAGTTTTTCATATTATTATATATATATATACATTATTATTCAATTCTGTCAGATTATGATAGCTCATCATATTATTCCATATTATCATGTAATAAAATAAAACATTTTACCCAGCTGATAATGATCATATATTTTTATATATGACTAGGGTTTGGGGATTCCCACAATATTTCTTTTCCCGGAAAATGGGAAAGAAAAAAATAATTTCCTAGTAATTCCAGGAATTGGCGGGAATTTTTCAAAACTATGGTTATAAGAAAACAGACTTTGATTTCTTATAAAGAAACATTATAGATCATACTGAATTAACGATAAATGAAATAATATAAAAGTATAACGCCATTTCAAAGATTAAACGACAAAGAAGGATATAGTCGGCCAAGACTGACTAGATGATATCCTACACCATTGCGAACGATCATTAATATTCGGGAAGGGGACTTGTGTTACACCTGTGGCCAATTTTACTAAATGTAAAATAAAATATACAAATACAGAATAATGCGTTGATACTAGCATATAGATGATTTTATGCACTTTAGGGCGACTCCTGGAAGAGGATTTATATGGGAGCTATGGTAAATTTTGGACCGATTCTCATAAAATTTGACAACGTTCTTTCTACTTACATAAACTTGTTTGTGTCAAATATTAACTTAATAAAATATTTCGTATGGGATTTATGTAAGTTAAAGTAATTTTAGGAAGAGGGGATTATATAGGAGTTATAGTCAATTGTGAACCGATCTTTATAAAATTTGGTACAAAGAGTGATACTTATACAGAACTTCTTTGCACCAAATTTCACTATAAAATATTATTATTTTTAAAGCATTTCTGAGTGGTTAGACTCTATTCCGGGGAGATATTTGTAGGGTGGCTAGGATAGTTCGAAGTTATTTTTGTTATTTTTGAATAGTTATAAAATTGTAATCTTAAATGATAACTCAATGTTTCCTTTTGTTTTACATACAATAATATTTTTATTATTTAATATTATATATATATATATATATATATATATATATATATATATATATATATATATATCTATATATATATATATATATATATATATTATATATATATATATATATATATAAATTTTATTATACTTTGCAAAATATCGCACTTTTAGCTTAACCTTTTTGGACATCACTTCTGTCTGCCATATTGATAGCTTTTTTCCACTGATTACCAAATGTTGATGCGTTACTAGAAGCTTGGAAGTGTATTCTTTTTTTTTAATATCTCTTGATCATTACCCAATGTCGCTCAATTGCGCGAAGTTTATTTATTTCGTTCATATTAATCTAAAGCTTTCTTACTTTAGTGGCAACTAGACAAGTCGGTTAAAAAAAGTAGTGGGACCCTATGCCTTTTATATAAAGTAAGATACATTTCTCTCTGCTTGATGTAAAAATCTGAGCTCATAGTGCGTTCAACTGTAACAGCACGAGAGGTAAATATAGCACACCATATATTTCGTTTCAAATTTTTATAACTTTTTGTACTTGAATTTGTCCAAGAGATTCCGTTTGTCACTTGTAATGTAAAACCTTTGACCAGGAGCCTCAGCAAAATTAGCTTTGTAATAGGTGTCATCCATAATTTCAATTTTTCTAATATTTGGTTCAGCAACTTCCTTGCTCTAATTCTCGAATTTCTTTTTTCTTATTGAACCGTCCCTTTTAAATTTTAAAATTATATTCCAAGCAGTCTGTCTCAACACCGTTGAGCTACTTCAATTCATGTTAGAAGCTTGTTTAAAAAAAAATTTCCAAAACTTTTTTCTCACTTCCTCTCTTTTTGACAACATTTTGATCAATTTGTATGCAATTGAGAAAAACTTTCTATCACATGTTTTTAACACTTGTAGCTATTACGTAGTGAAAAAATGATATGTTAAAAGCTGGTGGGTTTGCCTGACGTTAAAAATGAGAAAAAGTACGTAGGACCACCCTTTAGAACGTCCAAAGTTCGTTCTGTGACAATAAGTGCCTTGTATTTTAAGTTACATTGTATTGTAATTGGGATCTATAATTTCTTTTAAAAATTAACAAAGATAGACGGAATGACGGATGTAATATCGATTTGTATGCTAAAAGTTATATGAGTGACCACCTCTAATAACGACACTTAAATTTTGAGACAAACAGGTGACAACACTTAATAAACTGATTGTTTTCAAGGCGAATTAAAACAGGTGCCAGCATTTCTACAAAAAAACGATACGGCGAATTCATTAATTTTTTATACATGGAGTTTGACACTACAACGCTTGAATTCGCTTTGATTATTTTCTTCTTATTGGTATCCTTTAATTTAAAATTTGTTCTGAAAGTTGTAACAAGTGTATATCGTCAGCAAAAGGCCGCTGAACCGCTGAAAAAGAAAATGTTAGGTATTTACTGGATTATAATATAATGTTCCAAACTATATCTACACAAAAAATGTAATTTTCATATCCTCAAAAATTACATCAATTTTAAGAAACGTAACAAAGGCCGTAACATCAACTTCATAAACGAAGCAGTCATAAAATTTTTTCCATTTAAGAAAAATTTGGTTTGAATAGTATATGTACACTAAATAAAAATGAATTTATATTAGTAGAAAATAATAATTTCATTAATTATTTAATTTATAAAGCTAGAATTAAATTCAGAGTATCGTAAAGTTTTATGTCGGCTGTAAGTTTTTTTAATATATTTAAAAATATAAAATTGAATTGGTTTTCCTTAAGGTATCGTTGATTCATGAAATATTAAAGACACCGCGATCTCAGGTCATGAATATTCTTTATGTAACTTGTTTGTTGAAACCTATTTTTCGTTTATCTAAAACAGAATATTACTTAATATATATAATTTCTCATAAAATGTAAAAAATGCTAATGTAAAATTTTAGATCGAATTTATAGCGCCACAACTATTTTAAAATATAAATTGAAAACCTTTTTTGATCTCGCATTATTTTAACTTCATTAAAATTACACTGTAAGTGTGCCACGAAAAAAAGTAAGCTCTTAGAGTCATTCACGTTTTTTCCAACCAAGTTTGGACACCCCCCCTTAACGCTGCTGTTTAGGGCACATTAACACGATGTATCTTAAACGATTCATAATTACAAATTCCATTCTTTATTTTGCAATACACAGAACGGCGCATATTTTCTAATCGAAAAACTAAAAAAAATTAAAATTTTGAAAATTTTGGTTTCACCACTTGCGCACAATGTATTTTAACACTATTCAACGATACATTGATCGAACACAACTTGTCATATTTCTACAAGTGTTTGTAGTTTACATTAGGGGAATTGGACACATATATTAAAATCCTCTATTTTTTGATTTTGGATGCTTTCCGATACCACATGGAATCATTTTTGGTCTTGAATTTTTGTTATTTTACTCCACCAAGTGTTACTAACATAATTGCATCAAAAATTAATTTGAAAACTCTAAAAACAGAATTCCCATACATCTCTAAGATATTTTCAATAATTTCATAAAAGAATGCCCGAAAAATAAAGTAACGAATCCTTAAAATAAAATAGAAATTTTTAAATTTTTGGGGCGCGCAAATCTATAATATGCGTAATATAATTTAAAAAAAAAACATATTTCAAATTTTCCATATAAAAAATAATATTTTTTTCTTATTTAAAAAAAAAAATCAAATTTGTATTAAAGTTAGCAAAATATGGAAAATATGTAACTTTAAATAATCATAGTTCTTGAAGTTATTGACAGATTTAAGTAAAATATGTAAACATACTCATATTTTAATAATGTCAGTAAAACAGAATTTTTATATATGAATAGGTTTTAGAAAAAACGCAATAAAATCGCGAGTTTTCAGAATTTAGCATAACCAAAGACTGAAATCAATCTGTATACTATTTGCGTGCAAAATTTTATGAAAATCAAAAAGCATTCGGTAAATTTTTGTGCGCTCTTTCATGTAATTGTAGTTTATTAAATGTGTTTAAAATAAGTCTGTCACACAAGAAAGGAAATCTCTTAGAGTCATACCATATAAATTACTTTATAAGTTGTACATAAAGCAATGGATGTCAGAAAAAAATTTTAAAAATATCTGTGTTATATTTTAAAATAAAGTTTTAATATTAAATTAGTTTCCTGTTTTTAAGGAAAAATCTAAACATTAAAAAAAATTCCCTTCATTTTAACTGAAATTTAAATTCAGTGTCCTTTTTCCTTTGCTTAAAATTTTCTACAAAAATTTCCTCAAAAACGGAAAATTTCCTACATCTGACATCACTGAAATAAAGACACAATTATGTATAAAAATTGTCGCTAAAATTCTGTTTCCAGTTGGGTTTTTTAGCGCATTTTATTAAAAAAATAAATTTTATTTAAAATCAAGCCGTTTTTATAAATTTCAGTTTTAAAATTTTTTGGGAACCCTGGAAGAAATTCCATGGGAAGACATTTTTAATTCTCAATTAATTATCTTCGTTAACATTCGGCTGCTGACAGATTTGGGCACCGATGACGGCTCTACATTATAAAACAGATCACTTTTCATATTTATATTTTTTTTTTCTTTCAACCTCTTATTCCATTTGTGTTATTCTATATATGGATTCGTATACTGTTCATGGGCGAAGTGCTCTCAAAGATAAGTTCTGGAGTCGTTTTAGACTGTGTTATAACTCAAAATGAACTTAGTGTACAAGATGATTAAGCTGACTATTTCAGCAATACTTTTCATTAAATATAATATGAAATACATTTTATTAAAACATATCTAAACTTATTTACGGATTTAGCCAGGCGAATTTGTATTTTACATCATACATTATATGACAATATTTTTTAAAATTCATTGCTGCTGAAGATAATACAAAATTGTATTATGAGTTTTTTTTGCATATATGTATATGATCAACTGACACAAAAAAACCTATTGTGCTAAAAATCTGAAGACAGCTGTTTAAAAATTTTGTTTAAAAATTAAAAAAAAAAATAATAAAGAAATCGATCAATGAACTTTTGTGCCCTGGTCATAAAATATATAGTCATTAGCCAGATAGCTAATTAATAAGTATGTTGCTAAATATATATCTATATATATATATATAATATTTTTAGCATATTTCAAAAAAAATTTTCAAGAAGAAAAGAAGATCATTATTTCTTTTATTGTTTATTTAAATGGTTTTTGTTTCAAACATTCTCATATGAATATTTAAATTTATATCTATTGTCTCAGAAAAATTTTAACGCTTATAGTTACTCTGCCTGCCACTTGAATAAGGAATCACATTTTTTTAAATTTAATTAAGTATATCTCCTAAACTAAAGTTTAGAAAAAAATAATTTTTTGCGCCACCAAATTTCAAAGTGTTGGCTTTAGTTTCCTGAAAAAATAAAAAATTTTTGTTATACTAAAATTATACATTTATTTAAAGACATGTATTTCTGTGGCACTTTTTCTTGTGTCACTTGAATAAGGAATATTTTAAAACTAAGCTATTTTTAAATTTTAGGTTATAAAAATGAAGGTTATTATCTTCTAGCATTCAACTAGTAATGACTACTGCCACACAGTGGGGTCAAATTTTTTGGTAATAAATCTGAATCTCCTAAACTACTGGTCGGATCAAATTGAAATGTATGGAAGAGTTGTAGAGGAAGACCTAAGCTTTCATAAAAATCATCTTGTAGTCACCCTGTGATAACACGAGATAAGCTACAGGGTGTCAAAGTTAACTACCTCGAGTATGTAAAAGTTAAAAAAAATCGTAACTTGTACAAATGAAGTCCGATTTTAAAGATTTTTATATTTCTGGAAAGTGCTTGGCAAGATAAAGAAAAAATAAGCTTACTCATCTAAGTTATCTCTTGCAGTTAAAAAGATATTTACACTTGAATTTTGAATTTTTGATTTTTTGGCTCGACTTTCTTTCGTTTTTCGGGAATAAGTCCGGAGATGTATGAGGTAAAAATTTTTTAAAAATATCCTGTAATTTGCTACATATTTCAAAATAATATGCTGAAAGAATTTTTGGATTATCTCAATTCGTCTAGTCGTGAAAAATATTCAAAGTCAGCACTCTGAAATTGGCATGAAAAATGGCTATTTTTTTATAAAAATATAGTACAATTCATTCACTTTTTTCTCAAAGTTCCGTTAATAAAAAAATTTTTTCCTTATTAATTTCAAAAGATAAGGCTTCATAAATGGTTAATAATGAAATTTTGAATTGATTTAAGTTTGCACCCTACATCCAGCATTGGCCGAAAATTGTCAATTTTAAAAAATAGTTTCATTTTTATCGATTAATAAAAAAAATGTCACGCGAGCTTTTTTAAATTTGGTACCCATATTTTTTATAGAAATAGATTTAGAATGACTTAACACTAAACTGCTTCCCGCCCGGTCAAAACCGAATGCAGGAGTGGAGATTTTATGTTAAAAGTCAGTTTTTTTAACGACTATTTTTAAAAGCATATTAAAAGCATATTAGCATAATATTTTTAACATTATTTCTTAAGTAGTGTATAAAACACAAATCAAGCTTTCATTCCTAAAAAAATCAATAAAATAGCTCCAATAACCTATTTTTGGTAATTTTTCAAAAATACATTTTTTTAAAAAATATAGCTGAAAATCCAAAAAAATTTAATTTTTTTAATACAACTTCACTAATTTTGCAAATACTTTAAAAATGTTAAAAGAATATAAAAATAGATTTATTTACCAATTCAACGATATATAAAATGTTGATATAGGTCATTTAATAATAGTAATATAATGGCCTCAAAACTACCAAGTCACGTCAAAAGTTGCAAAATTCACTATTTTGTTCCGTATTTCCATATGTGTGTATACGTAACATTTTAGTTTTCTAATGTATGATGTAGGTATATATTTGTTATTATAAAGTAGTAAATTCTTTATTTGAGTAATGTTTATTTAATTTGTTCTACATATTTACATACTTATTATACATATATCCCGTATATTTATTTTATTAAGAATATATTATCGAAGATATTATTAGAGATTTTCTTGAAAATAATCAGAAACATCAAACGTTAGCAAATTTTTAACTTCCTTAGCTTCGGAATCCTCTTTTTCTATTTCAAGAGTGATTTTTGGTAGCCATCGTGTTCTTATAGAATATATAACTGGATCTGATGATATTAATAAATATTCCATTAAATCCATATTTTACGCTATTTTCGAACATTTTCGGGTATTGAAGAGTCGGAAATGTTTAACATCTTTATTTCGGGCTTACTGTACTTCCTCTGTTAGCTCTCCCAATGGCAAAATACTATTTTCTATTATTTCTTTACCATGAGCCAATACTTTGTGAATTGTTGGAGTCATTGATTTCCAGGGGTATGTAATGTTAAGTAGTTCTTTAGTTTCGTAAGCAAAAATTTTAAATTTGTCCGCATTAATTTGTTTTTTGCTATTAATGGCTGCCAATATAATCTTAAAACGCTTCAAAATATTTAAGTCAATGCCTGTGATTAAAAATGTGAGTTCCGGATTTTCAAAGAAACGTCTTGCTGTATTTCCATCATTTGAGCTTCCATAGCCATGTAGAGGTTTATCAATTATTAATCCGAGTTGTTCTTTGAATTCTAATTGAATTCTTTTCTTCTCCTCTTTTCGTAATTCGTGAAGTTCCAAATTGTTTTTTAACTGTAGCATTTTCCTGCCCGGGAATATTTCTGTACTTCATATCATATGCAAGATGTAAGCAGAACTCCAAAAATCTTATCCTTGCGTGGAGTGGTGATATTCCATAGGCTGTAAAATATTACTTTTCGCTTTTCTCACTGATTTGCTACTGGGAAAGATATCATATCCTTTTTCGCTAACAGATTTCCTCAAAATCTCGTATTGGTTTCTTGATAATCCTAAATTTAATATTAGAGCTAAAGCATCTTCAGAGGTAAAAGACGATGTTGATTTCGGTGTCACTATACTTTGGATTATCCGATGTAATCGATTGGGAGAAGCTGTTGGTGACACATCTATAACTTTTTCTATCTTTTATTTCGGCATTCGTATGTGAATTTAGAATAGATTCCTGTTTGGTCCTCTTTGTTCTTCATCGTAACTTTTTTTGGTCGACCCTTTTTCTGCTTTCCGATGAAAATTGGTATTTCTCCCTCCAACCACTCTTCATTTTTCTTCTTGAACTTTGGTATTGACCAATCTGAAGCTTGCATCCTTTTTTCGTATGATTTATAAAAATTTTCGAGCTTTAAACTGTCTTCTGCAGTAAGAGTTAAACCAAAAGATACTACTGTATCAATGCGTTTTCTTATTTTTTCTGGACGATTTATAATATCAGATAGATTATCCCAGATTACTTTGCAAATAGAAAAGTGTTTTAATGTAATCTCCATAATGGCAAATTCACTAATAAATCTGCATATTTATAAGGATACTTATATATAGAAAAAGAATATTTATATCAGCTAAATGGTGACAGACAAAAATGAATTAAAAAATTTCAATTTTTGCTCAAAACCCCCAATTTCATTCAGTTTATTTTTATGACCTGTAGTGTTAAACAGGTACGTCAAAAAATGTACCTATGCGATTGTAAAAAAATCATTTTTGTTATAATACATTAATTAAGTAGCTAGGTAAATTATTTAAAAACTTAAAAAAATATAATAAAAAACGAAGGAAAATATACTTATTTATGTACTTAGGTAATTTTAAAAACCTTTTCAGTAGAAAAAAATTATGAACACTTTAAATAAATTCATTAATAAATATTATTATCTCGTAACAAAAATAAGCAATGCAGTTGAGTGTTACGTATACACACATATGGAAATACGGTACAAAATAGTGAATTTTGCAACTTTTGACGTGACTTGGTAGTTTTGAGGCCATTATATTACTATTACTAAATGACCTATATCAACATTTTATATATCGTTGAATTGGTAAATAAATCTATTTTTATATTCTTTTAACATTTTTAAAGTATTTGCAAAATTAGTGAAGTTATATTAAAAAAATTAAATTTTTTTGGATTTTCAGCTATATTTTTTAAAAAAATGTATTTTTTAAAAATTATCAAAAATAGCTTATTGGAGCTATTTTATTGATTTTTTTAGGAATGAAAGCTTGATTTGTGTTTTATACAATACATAAGAAATAATATTAAAAATATTATGCTAATATGCTTTTAATATGCTTTTAAAAATAGTCGTTAAAAAAACTGACTTTTAACATAAAATCTCCACTCCTGCATTCGGTTTTGACCGGGCGGGAAGCAGTTTAGTGTTAAGTCATTCTAAATCTATTTCTATAAAAAATATGGGTACCAAATTTAAAAAAGCTCGCGTGACATTTTTTTTATTAATCGATAAAAATGAAACTATTTTTTAAAATTGACAATTTTCGGCCAATGCTGGATGTAGGGTGCAAACTTAAATCAATTCAAAATTTCATTATTAACCATTTATGAAGCCTTATCTTTTGAAATTAATAAGGAAAAAATTTTTTTATTAACGGAACTTTGAGAAAAAAGTGAATGAATTGTACTATATTTTTATAAAAAAATAGCCATTTTTCATGCCAATTTCAGAGTGCTGACTTTGAATATTTTTCACGACTAGACGAATTGAGATAATCCAAAAATTCTTTCAGCATATTATTTTGAAATATGTAGCAAATTACAGGATATTTTTAAAAAATTTTTACCTCATACATCTCCGGACTTATTCCCGAAAAACGAAAGAAAGTCGAGCCAAAAAATCAAAAATTCAAAATTCAAGTGTAAATATCTTTTTAACTGCAAGAGATAACTTAGATGAGTAAGCTTATTTTTTCTTTATCTTGCCAAGCACTTTCCAGAAATATAAAAATCTTTAAAATCGGACTTCATTTGTACAAGTTACGATTTTTTTTAACTTTTACATACTCGAGGTAGTTAACTTTGACACCCTGTAGCTTATCTCGTGTTATCACAGGGTGACTACAAGATGATTTTTATGAAAGCTTAGGTCTTCCTCTACAACTCTTCCATACATTTCAATTTGATCCGACCAGTAGTTTAGGAGATTCAGATTTATTACCAAAAAATTTGCGTTTGGCCCCACTGTGTGCCACCAGTTTTAGAAATAACCTCAAAAATGCCATTTGGCATCGACTTGTATAATGACTCTAAGTAATTTAGCGAAATTGAACTCCATGCTCCCGTTATTGCATTCTTTAAGGATTATATCTTCTCAAATTGTTTTCCTCCTTCATAAACTTTTCTTGCAAGCCAACCCCAGATATTTTCCAATGGATTCAGGTCTGGTGAATATGGGGTCCAATCCAAAAGTTGAACACCTTGTTGATTAATCCATTGTTTTACTGCTCTGGCGGTATGAATCGGAACGTTGTCGTGTTGGTACGTCCAAGGTATGGGTCCAAAGAAATTATTAAATTTTGGAAATGCTTCCTCCAGAATATTTGTGAGTGGTTGCAGTCATTTTGTTGGATACAAAAACCAATTCTATGGTACCATAATACGAAATGGCACCCCATACCATTAATCGGCCCTCTCTGTTGTGTCTGCGGCTCAAAAATAATTCCTCCTTATTTAGGTCATGGAAGTAATAATTATACTTGTCGGGACCATCACTATTAAACTTTTTTTCATCGGAAAATACAACTTTAAACCATTTGTCGGACCATGTCATTGTATTTTTGGCAAACTGTAGACGTTGTGATTTGCGCTTTTCATTAAGTGGTGTTTTTTTTGCAGTTTTCATCGGACTATGTATGGGCACGACTTTAAAATACGATGCACTGTTCTTAGACTGGCACTGACTCAACTTTTTCCATGTATTTTTGATACCGACACGGCGGAATTTTGTGCAATTCTAAGAATTTTTCGTCTTTCATTTGGAGTTGTTGCCTTTTTCTTCCGCCCTTTCATGTTTTTTCCCATATCTTTCCACGTTATTTAAATAATTGTACACAACTGTCTTTCTTCTTTTAATGTTCTTGGCTATTTGGACCGGATTCTGACCCTGAGATTTCAAAATCAGAATTTTTTTCTTTTTCAGAGTTACTAAGAGCCCTGCCACGTCCCATTTTGAACCAATACTATTTAAAAACTATCAAATGAAAAATTCTCTAGCCGTTTATGTTGAAAGAAATTCAAATCATAGCCTTCCTGATTAATAGTAAAAGAATTCCTTATTCAAGTGACATACGAAATAGTACCACAGAAATACACGTCTTTAAATAAATACATAATTTTAGTATAACAAAATATGTATATTTTTTATTTCTTCAGGGAACTAAAGCCAACACTTTGAAATTTAGTTGCGCAAAAAATTATTTTTTTCTGAGCTTTAGTTTAGGAGATATACTCAATTAAAGTTAAAAAAATGTGATTCCTTATTCAAGTGACAGGCAGTGTACTTTTTGTTTAAAACTATAAATAAAATTGTCAAAAATATATTTAACAACATAATTCATAATTAATTATCTGGCTAATTATCTTATTCTTTGTATTGTTTTTGTCTCTGCTATGAGATGAGTAACAAATTAAAAATTATGCAATGTGATTTCAAATTCTAATAAATAAAATGAACTACTCGTATGAGTTGCTTAACTAATTATCAACTAGTAGACTTTAAGTCGTTATTAAATACTTTTTATTGTATTTTTTAAACTCTTGTAAGTATGAAAAATCAAGTGAATCTAATTGCAAACAAAGATTTTGTAATAAATATATTAATGAGTTTCAAGAATGTAATATTTCATATTTTAATATTACAGCAAAATAGGTAGGGTCTTTGAAGAGAATTTGAAAAATTTCAACATCTCACAGCTGTTATTTAAATATCGAAGATAACCAAATTGTGAACTCTTAAAAATTGTGATAAATATTATTCCTCTAGTGATTCATTTTTTGTTTTATTGTTTATTTTTTTTAGAAATTGATCGTTGAAACTATGTCAATGATTTCTGGAAACACAAGATATAATAATAAAAATATAATAAGTACCTACTAATATACTTTTTTGTGCAATTTAAAAAAAAAAAGTCTTTCGAAAAGTTGCCTTTTTTCATAAAATCTGCATTCCTGCATTCGTTTTTGACCCAGCGGGAAACAATTTAGTGCCAAACCGATGTAAGTATATTTTATAATTAAACAGCAGCAATAAATTTAAAAAAGCTTAAATTATGTTTTATTTATAGATAGATAAACCCTTATTTCTTTCAAAAATTCAAAAATTTCGGCCAATGCTGGACGTAGGGTACAAATCTAAATCAAATTAAAATTTCTTTATTAAACATTTCTTTCAGCATATTATTTCAGAATATATTAGAATTTCTAGAATAGTTTTAAAAAATTTTCATTTATGAACTTTGAGAAATATAAAAATCTTTAATCGGACTTAATTTGTAGGTTACGATTTTTTTAACTTTTTTATACTCCAGGTGGTCAAATTTTTTATCTCATATTATCACAGGGTAACTATAAGATAATTTTTCTGAAAGCCTGGGTCCGCTTCTACAACTCTCCCATATATCTTAATTCGATCCGACCAGTAGTTAAGTAGATACAGATTTATTATCAAAATTTTTGCTATCGACACCACTGTTTGGTAATATAAAGAGATAAAAAAAAATTGTTGTTGATTTTCAATAAGATGTCCCCATACAATTATCGTACATTATGCTTTATTGATACGCCAAAGGGCTTAACATTTCAAGGAGTAACAAATCATATGTCGACCATATTTATCGCTCTCATCACAATAAAATTTTGCTGATTGATTTTATTAATTTTAACATGCAAATCACATACAAATGACTAAAGATGCCATAGCCCTCATTATTATTACTTCAACAATAAATCAATACCTAAGGCTAAAAATAATTTTTGACATAAGGGTAAATTCCAATGGAACAGCTGTTCAATACTCCAATTACCCAAAACTATGTAAATACTTTTTATTAGGGTGAGCGACTCGCTTTTAAAGACGATTAAAAACCGGTTTTGTTGGTTTAACTATTGTCGATTTTTTTTTTCAAATGTCGAATAGACTGGCTTTTTTTTGACACAAAAAACCAGTTTTCAATGTAGCATTTTATTTCAAAAATGTATTTATTAAATACTAATATTTGAATTGAAATTTAGGATTAATTTTTTAACTGATTAATATTAATATACAGTGTTGGAAAAAATAATTGGTACGATATACTCTTTCATAACATTGGTTTGAAAACTTTTATATAATAAACATATAATACTAACACTCACTACCAAAATATTTTAAATATAACAGGATTAAGTGACCTGTATTGTATTTTACTACTTTTCTTATAATTAAATTCTTATTTATAAAAAATTGAGAATAATAGAATAATCACTTGGAAAATATCTGTGCAAAATTCCTTTAAAATTACTTTGAGTTAACTTTTTACGCTAAATATTTTATAGTTTTGAAAACTAAACTTAAGTGATATATCGATTTTTGTATTTTCGGTAAGAGTGTTTCAGAATGGGTCATGATAAATAAATAATAAAGTGTTCGAAAAATAAAATGTTTAACACGATCGACGTAAAAAAATACAATGAAAACAATGTACGAAAACGAAAAATCTCAGCTCGTTTTGATAAACTTTTAATTAGCTAATCAAAAATGAATACTTTTGAGTAATCAAAAATAAGAGCAATTTTGAAGAGCAAATTGTTTGTATGAAATTGAAAAGCAATGAATTTGTTTTTGTAATTTTTTCTTGTGAGTGCATAAATAGGAGGAAAAATTGCATCTTTATTATAAAGCTTTTTTTTTACAATTAGTTAGTTTTTAAAAACAATGACACTTATATACTAATTAACAAATTTTCTTTATTATGAATTTCTTGGAATTTTACTATTTTCCCAACTGAAATATGGTTGAGAATTTGGGATGAAAAACTCTCCCATTTCGTCTTCTCCAGCGGAGTTTTCACTGACTACCTCTACCAATTCCAAAACATATAAACCATTATCTAACTTCCTCCTTAAAGTAAATTGTTCATTATTAACTACATCTATTACTTTATCTTCCAAATTATTATATAGTTTGGGAAGATATAACATTCCCTCTTCAAGCTCTGCCATCACCACATTTCCATATTTATTCTTATGGCGGAACATACTTAATACCTTATATGGCTTTGATGATAGTAAATCCTTTGCTGCTAGATATGGTCTTGTTTTTAATTTATTGAAAGCCGCAACAATATCAGCATTTCTAATTTTATTTGATTCCATTTTTGTTCCGCCTTTTAAAAAATTTATTAACTGATTGAAATAATTTTACTTCAGACAACTACATTTATATCTAATCTAATTTCTCTCCAAAGAAGAGTAATTTGTGTATATCTCTTAATATTTTAAATGGAGAAAATATTATAAATACGTAAATATTGAGCCATAATTTTAAACATATTCTAGATATGAAAAATGTTTAATGTGAATAAAAAATACTCCCCTTAATTTGTTATTAGAATATTTAAAATTAATCATGACCATACTCAACAACATAAAATATATCTTCGTTAATGTCAAAGAACCTTACACAAAGTTATTTTTTTCCATATAAACAAAACAATTCTCAAGTTTATTTTCCACTTTACAAAAACAAAAATAACCACAAAAAAAATGTGTAGATGAATAAACCAAGAATACTCAAACGCTATTTCTACAAGTCATCAGTTTTTAATTTCATCACAATTAAAAGTGCAAAAAATAAAAAATTGTCTCTCCTGTTAAATTATTTGTATGTACTTTTAACATAATTACATACATACATATATTATTATACAAAATAAATACATTGGTTTTCAATTTCATAAAATGCAAAACAATTTTTCCTCCTATTAACGCACTCACAAAAAAAATACAAAAACAAATTCATTGCTTTTCAATTTCATACAAACACTTTGCTCTTCAAAATTGCTCTTACTCCTCATTAAAAACAAAAACAAATATTGCCTTCCCATTTCCCTACTATTCTGCAATAACAAGTTGTATGATAAGAAACAGACTAAAGGAAACTGGACTTAAGGGAAGTAGTCCCTGAAATTTACCACTTCAAAGCAAACGAAATATACCAAAAAGTTTTCCAGAGAACATATCAATCGAAAAAATTGGAACAACGAGCTATGGTCTGATAAAACAAGGATTTATATGTTTGTATCTGAGGGAAAATCATATGTATGACGCCCTATCAATCATACATCAATAGAGAGTATAGCTTAAACTACACCAAAGATATCGTAAATCATGGCGGGTTGTTGATTATATGAGGACGTTTTTCATCATCAGCTATCGGTCCAGTTGTATGAATACAAGTGAAAATAATATCAGTTTATTCAGAATAAAAGGCTTCCATTTGCTGATAAAAAATGCCGCTACGGGTTTGAGTTTATGCAGGATAGTGATCCTAAGCACTCTACCAGAAGTGTAAAATCATGGTTTCAGATTATGTAATAGAGTGGTCATCCCAATCTCCGGATTTAAATCCAATTGAGCAACTCTAAGGATTCCTTTAAAATCAAATAGAATGTTTCAAATTTAAAAATAAGAGAGAAATATGGAATCGAGGAATCTTGGTATTCCATTTTACCTGAAATTTGTGCGAATCTTGTGAATTCTAAGAATCATCGAAGTCAGGAGAGAATAAAATTAAATGGAGCTTCTACCAAGAATTAAAAAATGTATACAATTTATTGTAACGCAAAACAAAAGTATATATATATATATATATATATATATATATATATATATATATATATATATATATATATATAGGGCCTTTGGCGGATCAAAAAATACATAATGTACGATAATTGTATGAGGACATCTTATTGAAAATTTTGGCTATATAATTTCGAAAAAAATTTTTTTATATATTTTTTTATAATAAATATAAAATTTTTTAAAATAAATCTGTATCTCCTAAACTACTGGTCGGATCGAATTAAACTATGTGGGAGTGTTGTAGAGGGGGACTCTAGCTTTCCAAAAAATTATCTTGTAATCACTCTGTAATAATACGAGACAAGCTACAGGATATCAAAATTGATCACCTCGAGTATGAAAAAGTTTAAAAAAATCGTAATTTCTACAAATTAAGCTCGATCAAAGATTTTTACATTTCTGTAAAGTGCTTAGCATGATAAAGAGATTAATACACACCTACAGTTAAGAAGATATTTAAAATCTTCTTTTTTGCCAATGCTGTATTATGTTTTTTGGGCAAAAGTCCCGAGGTATATGAGTGAAAATTTTTTTAAAGCCATTGTGGAAATTCCAATATATTCCGAAATAATAAGCTGACAAAAATCTTTTCATTATCTTAATTCGTCTAGCGGTGAAAAATGTTCAAGCTCAACACTCTCAAATTATGTTAGAAATAATTTGTCTTTAATATTTTCCAATGTTTGCAATTCTAAAGAGAAATAGTGGTAGAGGGTTTTGCTTTGCAAAAAAAAAGACTACATTTAATTACCATTTAATGTATTATTTTAAAAGTTTTTAAACTAGTTAGTAATTTGGAAAGCAACATAACCCAAATAAGCTGCGTTATTTTGGGATCAGACAAGAGGACCTTACTCCCATACAAGCAAAATAATTATTTCACATTAAAAAAAAAAACGATCACAACGAAGGCCTCAAAATTTTGTGGTAATAACTCTCTCATCAACTTTTACAATCTAGACAATAATAGGAGGGGTAGATACAGAAGGAGTCGTAACACCCATACAAACTAAAAATTATTTATCGCGTCAATGAAGAACTATTAGACCAAAGTTCTAAACTTATGCAGCTCTAGGAAAAAATTTTCCCCCCTACAAGAAAATTTAATTATCGCATATCCAAGTAACTATTACAGTGAAAGTCTCAAGAATTTTGTGAGAATAATTTTCTGAAATTAGTATAAAAAATGTAGTAAATTCGTTGACTTTTTCTCAAAGTTTATATATATATATATATATATATATATATATATATATTTCAGTATTATTAAGTTGTTTTTATCTTAGATAAGTATTTTGAAGTTCTTTAAGTTAATGTATATACCTAATTTTACTTATGAAGCACCAAATAAAAATTTAAGAATATATAAAAAATTTAGTCGCCCCTATTATTCTTTCCAACAAGGTTAACTTGAAATTAATTTTGTAAGGAATGAACCTACGAACGAAACAAATTTGTAATTACGGAAAGTAAAAGAGCGCTTCCACGAGTGGCATGAATTCTCTATCGCGAGTTTTCGGTTTGAAGCAATACATTTTTAATATATATAATATATAATTTCTAAGCTGGAAAAGAGGAGAACATTTTATTTATAGTAAGCGCGTGGAATAGTTTCACGTATATGTCTCCCTTAAAGTTGCTAACTAACCCTAATTCACCGTTGTAAGGTTTATTTCGAAGCGCATAAAAGTTTGCTTTTTTTCAAACTTTCATATTACCGCATCCAAAAACAATAAAACTTTTTACTAGGTTTAAACAAATAATTAAGTAATAGTTATATTGAATAACAATATCAACGGAATAAGTTTTTCCCCTTGTAATACTTGTAACATTCTTACAATCCTTTTAGTTTTTTTTTTTTAATTTCATATTTTTAATAATAATTATACAATTTTTTTAAAGAGTTTGAAAGAGCTATACCTAAAAAATGAATTTCGAAAAAATTGAGATACGATTTTTCCATATCAAGCCGTATTTTCTATATATAATGTATAAAACTTGGTCTCATTTAGATGATTATTATTAATTAAGAGTATTTTTTAAAATAAATTATGTAATACCTTTTTTGATTGAATGATAGAAAAAATTATTGCCTTATATTTTTCAGTTATATTTAAATATTTAATTCATTCAATCATCTGCTCTATTGATTTAACAAATTTTTTAATTGGGAATTTTTTCCCGTTTTTCATTTTTTATAGTTATTATAAATTAATATAATCATTTTGGTAAAAGGTGCAAATTGAAAAAAATTTTAATTCAATGAATTATTTTGGTGATCGGTGACATTTTCTGTGATATTATAAGGTTTGTTGAGTTTTTTATCATATATAGTCTTTTTCGGAATTTTGAATAATGTAACCTGTTTTTGCAAAATTCCAACTATTCGAACTATTCGAAAACCGGTTTCGCAAAGAAGTCAAATGATCGATCACCCTACTTTGTATTAATTGGTTTCTGTAAAATAACTAGAGGCTAAATGTAGCGAAACACTTATGTTATATTAAATGAAGTTTAAATAACCCAAACACAAATAAAAAAAATGCAACAGTGATTGAAAAGTACTCAAATGATAATAAAGTGTTGTCAGTTTCTAAGGCAGCTCTGTTTTTACAACATAAATACAGTCTAAAATCAACGTCAACAACATTATTTGCAAATGTTGTTTATGCAACAACGTTCTTGACACATGCCGCATTCAAATAGTAATACTGCAACAACAAACAAAGTTCAGGGTGAAAATAATTTAGTATTAATAAAAACCTGAAAAAAAATTAAACAAACATACATGCACTCAGCACTTACAAAGTCTAAAGAAAAACACTTTTTTTGGTTTGTTTTGCCATACAAAAGACTTAGAAAACAAACACTGATCGTTTAATGGTGCCAATGTATGTATGTGGTGGTATGTATGCATGTGCTCAAGTTCCATATAAATTCCATAGAAATAAAGGAGTGTAGGAGTTAAAATTATAGTCCTCGGGCTTTTAGCCGCTGTTTAACTAACACTAGCCACTGCAAATTTTAGCTGCCTGCCATATGATATGCCAAATAAACAACAATCTTGATGTTTGTTGATTTTTTTATAGTTTTACACAAGATCATCCACGTTAAATTATAAGCTGTATGGCATACGAAATGAAAATAGTTAAAAAAAAAGAAAACAAAAGATCATATATTTGTCAGTTTATCTGTAATATTATCATAGTCATAGGTAAATTGTACACAAGAAAAAAAATATAAACGATTTAATCTTTGCAAAGTGTAGGTTCTCAATTCTTTTTTGACAATATTTAAAAGGGATATTTGAAGAAATTTGGAAACACTAAATTAGTTAAAAATTAAGTGAAAATCAAATTTTAACTGAGAAGTGTGATTTGAGATAGGTAAATAGATGATAGACGAAATTAAATAACTTATAAACAATCAATAAAGTTATGATCGGTCCAGCACGACCAATAATACCCTACAACATTGCGTCATATTACCTATAGAGGTTTTTGGAAAGGGTCTTATATGGGACTTGTGGCCAATTGTGGACTGATTCTTATAAGAAGCATGATTTATATATCAATAAAATATATTTACATATGCATAATATGATATTGATATTAACATTTATGCAATTTAGGTGATTTCCAGAAGTAGGCCTTATAAGAAATCTATAACTAATTATGGACCGATACTCATAAAATTTCTCACTTTTCAATTTAAAACCAACCAGCTGGTTTCCTCATTCCTTCCGAATTTGACGATATTTGATACAATTATTATGCTCATCAAAACTAAGACTGACACATAATTGCAAATAACTATCAAGTGTTTCGAAATATGGCGATTTAAAAGTGTAGAATAGCTAAAAAATACTCGTACATAAAGTTATATATACAAAATTACAAATGTGTTTCAAAGTATTTATGGTACAAGATTCATAGAGGTGTCATATTAAAGGTATCAAAATTACTTTTAATTTGACAAACAATTATGATATCATTATTATTAAATTATTATAGTTTGTTTCATAACTCCTAACTTCAATGACTTTTCAACTTGAAATTTCATTAAATATTTTTAAAAATTTTAAAAATATCGCTTTTTTTAAAGATATACTTTTTTATACTCCCATCTTTGACCTTTAAGCTTTCAAAATAAAATATCTTTATACATATCATTACAAGAGCAAAAAATTAATGTACAATTACAATTTTTCCATTTATATGATTTAGTTAGGAGCAATTAAGCAGGTAAAATTGTGTGAAATTTTAAAATTTTCTAATTTTAAAAAACGTCATATTTTTGGATCTAAGGAGATCCTGAGTCAAAAAGTTTATGATTTGAGAAATATTTTCAGTAGTTAATATTTGTAATAAATTTAACTAAATCAAAAATTTCAAACCAATTTGCTGTCGACTAATATGGAATTACCCTTTATCCTTTTTGGATGTTTTTTTTTCTGGAATATTTCTGTAGAATATAAAATATTCTTTAAAAAAATACACACATCAAAAAGTACCTTTTCAATATATTTTTAACAAAACGTACTTTTTCACAATTAAAAATCCTTGGATCTCATACATCCTCAACATTCTTATGATGATTTTTTGTAGTTTCACCCCTCTTATGATAAGAAAACAACTTCTTATTAATTTCTCATTCATGCTGCTTTATAAGCGTATAAAAAAAATAAATCTCAATTTCTCAACAATTTTAAATGAACAAAAAAGTATTTTTTGTTCAGTGGATTTCCATATATTGGAAATTATATAATATTAAAAAATACTTCTCAATTACGGGTATTTTGCCATTAAAATAAAAAGTAACTTAAAGCTGTTTTGTCTTTATCACATTAAAATCTCAACAAAAAAAAATAAATAAATAAAAACAAGCGATATATATATAGTCGGTCAAGCCTGCCATATAATACCCTACATCATTGTGTATGTACATAAAAATTGTTTTTATATACTTCTATAAAACATACGTGTGCATGTTAAAACTAACATTTGTATGGGTTTTACTTGGTAGCTATGATCAATTGTGGACCATTCTTTTAAAATTTGATATAGTCGTTTTTACTGATATAAAACTTATTTTGAGTCAAATATTAACTTGATACTAACATTAATATAGGATTTATGCAAGATAAAGTGATTTTCGGAAGAAAGATTTATACGGGAACTATTGTAAATTATAGACCGATCTTCGTGAAATTTGGCAAATAGATTAACACTTATATAAAACTTATTTGCCAAATTTCCTTGTATCAAAAAATTGCCACGTGCCAAGTTTTATTAAATTATCTTCAAAACTGCGATCCGTACTTTGTGCACAAAGTTTACATGTACATTCAGACGGACGGAAATAGTAAAATCAGCATAAAAAGGAATTCTGCATTGATTGGTATACTGTAAGGTTGGTGTTAGATAATTTTTTCTGTGCTTTGCAAACATCAGCACAAACCACCTATGGTGATGTAGGGTATAGCCTATGGTGGTGTAATTAGTGGACTCTGACTAATTTTAAGATAAATTTTTCCTGAAAGCTTATGTCCTTCTTTACCATTTTGTTTTCGCAATGATCTTAGGTTAGGTTAGTTTAGATAGGCAGCTGTAAATGTAAACTGTATAGCTCACTTGGGTCCTATTGGTCCCGTTGTGTTACCCTAATGAATCATGTGAATCTGTTTTAACATGTCCGAGAATATGTTCGAATCGAACAAACCTGACTCATGATTAAAAGATCTGATACGTCTGATATCAATTACAGAGAGATCAGATAATACGTGCATATATGGACTACCATATATTCGCAAGAGTAGGACAGTGACAAAGAAAATTGTCTACTGCCTCTTCCAGCTCCTCGTTAAAGCAACTTCTACAATATTCGTTAAAAGGGAGTCCTAGTCTCCTAGCGTATGCACCAGCTATTCAGTGCCCTGTAATAATGGCTATAAGTGTTCGTAGCTGACGCTTTAGAAATTCCAGAATGAAACTTGACCATTTTTGATCGTATTGGGATCATATCTGTCTCAAGCAGGACTGTCAGATGTGGCGATTTTTCTCCAAACGGGGCGATTTTTAATTGCTTTTGGCGACATAGCAAATTTTTTGGCAATATATAACATGGTGGCGATTTGTTTGGCTAATTTTTAAAATTTGATTAAATAGATAATTGTGGAGAAAAACTATTAAATTTTCATACTAGAAATCGACTATTTTTAGTATTTTCCTATCCAGTAAAATGAAGAGCCTTAATTTTTAAATAGTTTCAATTTAGTTTAGGAAATTTTATCCACAAAAAATGTATTTTACAATACTTATATATTAAATATTTGATAATTTGTTTTCCATCATCTTTCAAATATATTAAGAATATTAATGATTTTGGCCACAATGAAATAAACGTTCATGAATAAATTAATTCTTTGAAACAATTTATAAGTTTAATAGAACCAATGTTGTTAATGTTAGAATTATTCTTTTAAAATATATAATAAAATCCAATAAATTTTAAAAGTCGATGGCTTAAAAAAAGACTATATGTCAGAAAACTATATTTTAAGTTGTATTTTTTTATTCAATTACACAGTGCTCGAAAATGAGACTAATTTTTTTAACAATGTGGGCACCCATTGGGTTAAACTAAATCGACGACGTTGAATTTAGTGGTGTTAACCATCTTTAAAAGTGCTAGTTTTTGAGATATTTCATTTTGAAAGACTAAAAAAAAGTTTAGGGAAATTAAGTTGTTTAGCTTAAATTTAACAATTTAGCCCCATATTCACAAATAATTTTTAAATTTAAAATTAATTTCAAATCAAATTTTTCCTGCAAATTTTGTCTCTAAAATATATTTTAAATTTAAAATTATTTTGTCAATACGAGGTTAATTTTTGAATTTAAACAATATAAACCATTTACATTTCATTGAAATTTATAATAATGAATTCATATTATTTAAATATATTTTAAACGCTAATAACCAAAACTTTAAACTGGCAAAAAATATTACTATATTATGTAATTAGTGTTACCAATGAGCAATTTATGAAAAGCAATAATATGAAAATATTTAAAATCGTGCTAAAACTGATTTAGTTATTGTTTAATATACATAATGTCCCTTTTATTTCTAATTTTCAATTAATTCGCTACTTCCACAATTAAGTTTAAACCTCAATATCGCGAATACGAGTGCTAACTTCGAAAAACTTCTGTTACCATTAAATTCGAATTAACTTTACCAGCAGGGTTCCCAGTTTGTTAAAATTTGCAACTAGTACAGCGTTATTATCAGCTATTGCAATTATCGTTGGCTTTGTTTATGCTAAATTTACATTTACAAATTATACGAAGTTTTAAGTATAAAAAAATTGTAAAATTTAGAATTTCTAACGAAAACGATTTTTGGCGATTTCTGAAAAACAATTTTGCGACAGAGGCTCAAAAAAATCTGACAATCTTGGTCTCAAGACAGAACATTTGTCCATCTTTGTTGAGCTATTCTCGACAATTACTGCAGTACCATTGATCTGCAAGATAACAGCGATGTGCCAACTAGTTGGTCAGTTTCTTCACTTTGAAGAAGGGAACCAGATCTGGCTAATCCATCGGCAATACTATTTCCCAGGGTACTTGAGTGATCCCTTACCCAGATCAACTCTAGGTTTGAATATATCGCCATCTCATTTAAAGATGTCCGGCATTCATGTATTAGCCCGAAAGAGACTTAATCGCGGATTGACTATCGGTACAAATTTAAATATCCACTCTGAATACTCTATAGTATATTAGCCAATTTACCACTCTCTTAATGGCTGAGATCTCCGCTTGAAGAGCAGTGCAGTGATCCAGCAATTCCTCTTCCTCCTCCTATATGTGGGAATGAAGACACCTCTCCCAACCCCTTCAGAAGATTTGGATCCATCAGTGTATACCTCATTCGATCTGTCTTTTTTAGTGGAATCGGCTGAGATTGAAACTGAGAAGCCTCTGTCTAGGAGAGGTTTGTCAGGGATGTCATCAGAATTTCCCAAAATGGTCGCCTCACTGTTAAGATTTTTTTATAAATCAGTTTTTGGTAGTAATAATTTTTTATTTCGATACATTATTTAGGAGAAAATCGAAAGTTTATGTCAACGAAGAAATAAAAGGAATATTTCTGATGAATCTATAAAGGATAATCCTTAGCTTAAAAGCATTAAAATTAAAATCATCCGTTTCTTGTACATAGTTTATTTATTAATTTTATTTATGAATTAATTTATTCATTTATTTATTTATTCATTTATTTATTATTCCAGTAGCCATAAGGTCCAGAATATGCACTTTATATCATCTTTTGCTAACGATATACAAAAATCACATCTGGTGTATTTGCTCTAAGATTCTAAACTTTTAATCTAGTTTTAGTATCCCAACAATATTTTCTGAGTGTATGACATTCCCACCACAATGTTGTCAAAATTAAAAAACCTAAAAAAAAAAACATTAAAATATATTTCTGTTAATACAAAGAAAAACAAACACTATACTTTTTTTTCTTGCATTATCCTATTAAATTCTAATCATGGTTATCTTGGCTTAAAGGAAAATTTTTATAAAATAAATTGTGTAGGTTTATTTTTTCTGTGGCTGCTGTAAAATTTTCTGCTAATGTCGATGAATCGGTATTACTATGGCAGTTTAAGACAACAATAGTAGCAGAAAAAATAATAACAGCCAGTAATCATCTTAAAATGTTGCTTAAACGCGAGAGAGAGAGAAGGCGTTTATTTGTGGGCATTGTTTAGTTAACACCCAACTCCTACTGTTTCAACATTGTTGTTGTTGATTTTGTTGTTTTTTATTATTATTTTTTTTTTCTTGAACGATCTTTATTACTTTTGAACTTCTTATTCACTGAATTGTTTATTATTTATTGTGTGTTTTTGTGTTAAAGATTTTCGTTACTTTATTATGACTGTAATGAATTGATTGCGATTACAATCATTACAATTTTTAATTTTAAACTATTTTATGTCCATTTAACAAATAGATTTTTTAACCCTTAAAAAATGGCAATTAAAATTATTAAATAGTTGATATAAAATCTTTGTTTGGGAATAATCGAACAATATAATTATTCTAACAAAATATTGACCTTTAAAAATAATGACACATCAAGATAATTAAATACAAAACTTTTCTTAATGTATAAATCTTTTTAAATACGCTTTTAATATAACTCTTTTTTTAATCTTTAATTTGTTCATAAATTAAACATTCAGAAAGTCACCTCTTAATAAACTGTTTTAAATGTATATATTCTGCGATCATTCTAAGCCCCATATGCCTGTATAAGTTTAAATCATGTTTAATAATGACACGACTTCTATTTACACTTACTCACTCATATGTTGCATTGCACTGTTCTTAAAACTGAACTTGTCAATTACTTGAATTGAATTTGTCATGGTTAAAAGTTAATTATTTAATTCAAAAAAAAAAAATGTTTTTGTTTTACATTTGTTGTTATTTTCTACAGTCATTATTTATAAATATCAATCAATGTCATGGCATAATTTGCATTCAATCACAAACAAAAATACTTGCCAATTCTATGTCAGTATTATAATTCACTCTTTTTCTAATTTTTGTTGTTTGTTCATTTGTTGTAATGTAACTATAAATACTCAGCAGAAATAGAAATAAATAATAAACTTCATGACAAAGATAATTGTTTTGAAAAATACTTCAAGAGTTTTATTTTTAGTATTTCCAGTGATTTTAATAACAAGCGATTTTACTTTAAATTAAAAATTAAATTTTACAATAAATATTGTATATCAAATTAAAGATTAAAAGATATATTTACGGTTATTTCTAAACGATTTGGTAGTACAAATGTTCATGGTGTAATAAATAGTAAAATATTTGGTTTCAACTGCATACAGAGACGTAGTTTTAATACGTATGGTCTCAAATTTCAGAAAATGAAACACTACTTATATCTCTTTGTTTAATTTCTTTGATATACTTTTGATTTTAAAGATACTACTATTCCGAAGGATATATATATATATATATATATATATATATATATATATATACATGACCACTATCGTATAAATCCTCCGATTCCGCATCTGATAATTCCATTTGCTCCTCATTACTTTCCATATGAAATTCCTCTTGAATCTAGTTGTTTATGTTACTATTCGTGAAAAGATGTTCCGTACCAATTTGAGCTACAAGTGTACCAATAGTTGAAAGGTCTTCGTTTTCTTCCTGAATTATATTTTGTAAAATATTTAATAGCAAACGAGGGTGGATCAATAAGTTCGCGACTTTTAGAATGAAACACGGTTTTTTTCAAAACAAAAATTTATTTTTCAACATAATCTCCTTTTAACTCAATACACTTAGTCCAACGTTTCTCCAGTTTTTGTATCCCTTTGAAAAAAATAGGATTTTTCGAGGTCCTTAAAATAGGCATTTGTTTGGTCAATAATTTCATCGTTGGAGCTGAATCTCTTTCCACCGAGCCATTTCTTTAGGTTTGGAAATAGTAAGTAGTCACTAGGGGCTAAATCGGGAGAATATGATGAATGAGATACCAATTCGTAGCCCAATTCATAGGGTTTTGCCATTGAGACTGCGCAAGTGTGCACCCTTGCATAATCTTTATGAAAAACAACTTTTTTCTTGGCCATATGGGGTCGTTTTCTTTTTAAATCCTCATTAAATCGGTTTAGTAAGTTGGCATAATATTCGCCGTTTATTGTTTTTCCCTTTTGATGTGGATTATAACGGGTGCATCCAAAAAAACTGTTGCCATCACCTTATTGGCCGACAAACTTACCTTGGCTTTTTCGGAGCAGGTTCACCCGGAGAAACCCATTGTTTATACTGCTGCTTGGTCTCCGGAGTAAAGTAATAGATACATGTTTCATTCACAAATGACAAAACGCCGAAAAATCTCATTCGGATTGCGGTTAAACAACTCCAAACAATCCTTTGAAGTTGTCACAAGTTTACGTTTATGGTCAATTGAGAGCAAACGCGGCACCCATCTTACAGACAAATTTCTTAAACCCAGCTGATCATTTAAAATCGAAACTACACTGCCTTATGAAATGCCTATGGCATCAACAATCTCACGCACTTTTACTCTTCGGTCGGCCAACATTATGTCGAGGATTTTTTCGACATATTCGTGCGTACTGACCTCAATTGGCCGTCCAGAACGTTCAGCGTCATTTGTACTTGTGCGACCACAACGAAAGTCAGTAAACCACTTTTTTCCATTGAAATCGATGATGCAGAGTCCCCATAGTATTTATCGGGCTTTTCCTTGGTTTGATTGACGGTGTTTTTTGCAAAAATAATGTTTAATTAAAACTCGAAATTCACTTTATTCCATTTTTAGATAAATATGTCTTTAACAGCTGTTAAACGCAAAGTAAATGACGACAATTGCTCAAAATTTGACAGTAGTCTACTAACAGGTGGTATTTGATGGGAATAGTATTCAAGAGGAATATAATTATGAGGGAAGTTCGAAAAGTCACGGAAATATTGATCCGCCCTCGTATTATCCTCTTCACTCCATTCACTACCAAATTCGAGCAAAGCGTTCTAGGATTTTCGGATATTGGACACTGATATTTTATCCCAGGACGTAACTAGAATATGATGTGCGTTTTTGGGATTGAAGTTTTTTAGTTTGAGCTCCATATTTGTTCCCTTCTCGCCAAGCAAGTAAGTGCGCAGTTGTTTTTTATAATTTAATTTGACCAAGTTGATAATGTTTTGATCTAAATGTTGAATAAGCGCAGTACAATTGGGTGGTAAATTCATTGCTATAATTAAACCATCATCACTTTTTAGTTCCTCAATTGGATGACACATCGCATATCTAAGATTAAAACTGCTTTTTGCGGCAGACCTTTTGAAGCCAAAAATTCTCAAACTTAAGAAAATTGGTTTGATAAATTTTGGAATAAAAATGACTAGATTTTGATAGTAAATTCGCTGCTGATATTGGAACATTTTTTTCCTTTTATTTTACAAACGACTTATAAAGCATTTTTTCCATTTTTGGGTACTCAGCTTTCTTTAAGACGCAACATTTGCCAGGGCCAATTTCTGTTGAACGTACGAACTTTTTTAATGAATTTTCTTGCCTTATAATGCTGTAAATCGAAGAATTATGCAACGTGTAATTCACACAAATTGAATTTATGTAATGTCGACTTTTAGTTTTTTTTTATCTCTAATTATTGAGAAATCGTTGGCTTTAAAATATCTAGAACTTTTCCCATATTAACAAATGTATTTAAACAACAAATGACACGAATAAACTGACAAAATTGAAGATTAAAATCATCTAAACGGGTAAATATACCAAAAGACGGGGATTTTTTTGTTATAGACTTTGTAATAAAATTAAAAAAAAACAGATAAAAGTCGCGAAAACAGAACCCGTTTTTTTATACATATATACATACATATATATATATATATATATATATATATATATATTGACTTTATTTATTAACCAAATTATTTGAAAATTCTCAAAATTTTCAAAAGCAAAAAAAGAAATTAAATAAATGAATGTTTATTAATTTCAAGAATAATACAGTGAAAAATCCCATAGCCGGACAGCGATCGTCACACTGATTTTGTCCGGTAATGGAAGATGTCCGATAACAGGAGATGGGATATGATACATAATATATATTTTTACTAAGGAGGAATGCAGTATATATATATATATATACTATAAAACATTTACGAATTTGAATATTTAATTTTACAATTTTACTCATAGGTTTAAGAGTTTAGTAATAAAATACTAAATTTAATTTTTTCTGTGTGTGTCATAAGAATTTATTGTCAATTAACTTATTTATATTAAACAAATCATATAGTTTATAGAAAACTCCGTATATAATTTTATCATTATAAACGCACAAGAAGAAGAGAAAAAAAATGAAAAAAAAAAGAATTTTATTGGTTGGCAACGATAATGAAGAAACGTTAAGATTAAACGTGAGATTAAAGCTAAACAACAATCAAAAGTGCAATGGGAGTGAATTGAAGGTTTAACCGTAAATAAAGAACGTAAAAAAAAATAATGCAAGTTAAATAAAATAAAACAGTATTTGTTCATGTAAAACTGTTATTTAAGATTGATTTAACAGTTTTCAATAAAAGTGAATTTCTTATAAATAAAAATCTGTAATGATTTATTATTTTTTTTTTTTTTTGCTTATTCTTAATTTAAAAAAAAAATAATAATTATTTTGCGCTTTAGTTTTTTATAACAAAAAGCAAAACTAATATTTATTATTAGCGGTGTTTTTTTAATATATTTAAATACTTTTTGTCTAAAAAAAGAAACTATCCTCGGGTGTTTATTTATATTTATATATTTTACATAACACATAATATTAGGTGGAATTTCTATGTATGTAAAACAACAAAATTGACAAATTAATTAAACTTCAAGAAATTAGTTAAACATTAAGCCACAAAATCGTAAATAAAAAAACCGCCAAAACCAGATAATTGGCCAAAGGTGTTTGGTAATTTTGAAAGCCGTTATATAAATTTATTTTAAGCTAATTATAATTTCGAATAATAAGTGTATTATATGCAAACTGCAAAATATATGAAAACATATTTTGAAAAAAATATTTGAAACCCAAACTTACAAAAGCTTATTTCACATTTGAATATTTAACATAAATTATTAAAAAATATATAAATATACCAAGAAATAAAAACTATTTAAAAAACGCTTATTTAACAGAAAGTTTTTAATTTTAACTGTACAATTTTAGTTTTATTTCTTAGGAGCTCTTCTCTATCGACTTAGTAAACTTACCTTTAGCAACTTATTAAGGATATGAAATCTTTTTATAGTCAAGATTCCGCCCATTTTGCAATAAGGCGAAAAAAATTTCAAGAATCTTTCTTTTCCATATTTATTACATATCATAGCAAACAAACTTTACTAGTATTTATACCTCATTACCTTGAACATGACTTCTTTTATATAACGCCAACATCTGTCCACAACAAACACCACAAAGTTATGCCACCAAATTTGTCCCGTGTTCCATTATGATCACTGATCACCTACTTAAGTTGTGAGAAAATTTTTTTCTACTAATAAACAAACCATTTTATTAATCTCATATTAAGCCTTGTATTAGACTAGAAAAATGTTAGAAATAAAAAATAAAAATTCAAACAAAATTACCGAAACTCAGCATGATTTACTTGAGATGTTCATGGGTTTAAAGAAAAATCAAACCACGTATACTGTTTTTTTTTTTTTTATTTATTTCATTAAATCTATGTTTCATTATTTAATTTTTCAGGCTGCCATTTTTATTGAAATCCCAGAAATAATGTCATTAATAATGACTGCAATTGTTTAGAAACTACTGCTGTCACTGTAACAAAACTCTTTTGCACATTTTTTGTAGTCGCATGGTAAAGAAATTTTAATGAGATTTTTAGCCAAATCTTTAGAGACTTTTTTACCTTAAATATACTATATGTCGCCTGCAATTATGGCCACAAACCAACAACGACATTGAAACATGAAAGATCATTTAATGATAAACCATTTGTGGTGATCATTTATAAATGTTTAACAAATGCTGAAAAATGCATCATTATTGATATATGGTTCTCGATGTGTGGATGAATGATTTGAAATGATATGGATACCCAATACAATTACAATAGACCAGAATAGTTGGATGCTTATTTAAGAAACAAATAAACATTTATGTGTTAAATATTTTTTATAAACAATGTTGCATGACTAACTGAACCAAGTTATGATCATTTTGTGGCAAGTGCAAACAAAACACATGTCACATTTCTAAACCACACAAAATGAAAGCGACAAGCGATAAGTTTTAAAAAATAGAAATAAGATATATTTCTAAAATCTTATTTTTTTAAATATTACTAAGTTTTATTGGTAAAGTTTGCCACATTTATCGCTTTAACGTTTTCTTTGTGTCTATCATTTTGCGCTTAAGTTAAATATAAATACTATTATAAAATGTATACTAAGTTAAATACTTAACTAATTGATTTCATAGTTTTATGATCTACGAATGGTATAAACTATTTTAGCAAGAAATATTTATTCGGTCATGTTCAATGATACATAAATGTAGGTCTGTCTGATCGTAAACATGAGACTTTGTGTCAACAATCGTTATTTTTTTTTTTTTCGGGAAATACGAAAACTCTACATAAGCACAAAAAGTTATATATCTATGAGTAGCATTTTAGTTACCTAGTTAATTCTATAGTTAGATTCATAATCTAATATATAGTCTGGACTTGAAGGAACCCTATATAACCTAGTCTACATTCTGGCTTATAAATAAGTATATAAAGTAGGCTATAGTGAGGCCCATAAATTAATCTATAGATTAGTCTATAGAGTAGTATATAGTCTGGCCTATAGATTAGTCTATAGTCTGGCATATAGATTAGTCTATAAACTAGTCTATAGTCTGGCCCATAAAATAGTCTATAGTCTAGATTATGAACTAGTGTATAGTCTGACCTATAAACTAGTCTATAGTCTGACCTATAAACCTGACCTATAAACTAGACTAGACTATAGTCTTGACTATAGACTAATCTATAGACTATTCTAAAGTCTATAGACTATTCTATAGTCTGGACTATAAACTAGTCTATAGACTATTCTATAGTCTGGACTATAAACTAGTCTATAGACTATTCTATAGTCTGGACTATAAACTAGTCTATAGACTATTCTATAGTCTGGACTATAAACTAGTCTATAGACTATTCTATAGTCTGGACTATAAACTAGTCTATAGACTATTCTATAGTCTGGACTATAAACTAGTCTATAGACTATTCTATAGTCTGGACTATAAACTAGTCTATAGACTATTCTATAGTCTGGACTATAAACTAGTCTATAGACTATTCTATAGTCTGGACTATAAACTAGTCTATAGACTATTCTATAGTCTGGACTATAAACTAGTCTATAGACTATTCTATAGTCTGGACTATAAACTAGTCTATAGACTATTCTATAGTCTGGACTATAAACTAGTCTATAGACTATTCTATAGTCTGGACTATAAACTAGTCTATAGACTATTCTATAGTCTGGACTATAAACTAGTCTATAGACTATTCTATAGTCTGGACTATAAACTAGTCTATAGACTATTCTATAGTCTGGACTATAAACTAGTCTATAGACTATTCTATAGTCTGGACTATAAACTAGTCTATAGACTATTCTATAGTCTGGACTATAAACTAGTCTATAGACTATTCTATAGTCTGGACTATAAACTAGTCTATAGACTATTCTATAGTCTGGACTATAAACTAGTCTATAGACTATTCTATAGTCTGGACTATAAACTAGTCTATAGACTATTCTATAGTCTGGACTATAAACTAGTCTATAGACTATTCTATAGTCTGGACTATAAACTAGTCTATAGACTATTCTATAGTCTGGACTATAAACTAGTCTATAGACTATTCTATAGTCTGGACTATAAACTAGTCTATAGACTATTCTATAGTCTGGACTATAAACTAGTCTATAGACTATTCTATAGTCTGGACTATAAACTAGTCTATAGACTATTCTATAGTCTGGACTATAAACTAGTCTATAGACTATTCTATAGTCTGGACTATAAACTAGTCTATAGACTATTCTATAGTCTGGACTATAAACTAGTCTATAGACTATTCTATAGTCTGGACTATAAACTAGTCTATAGACTATTCTATAGTCTGGACTATAAACTAGTCTATAGACTATTCTATAGTCTGGACTATAAACTAGTCTATAGACTATTCTATAGTCTGGACTATAAACTAGTCTATAGACTATTCTATAGTCTGGACTATAAACTAGTCTATAGACTATTCTATAGTCTGGACTATAAACTAGTCTATAGACTATTCTATAGTCTGGACTATAAACTAGTCTATAGACTATTCTATAGTCTGGACTATAAACTAGTCTATAGACTATTCTATAGTCTGGACTATAAACTAGTCTATAGACTATTCTATAGTCTGGACTATAAACTAGTCTATAGACTATTCTATAGTCTGGACTATAAACTAGTCTATAGACTATTCTATAGTCTGGACTATAAACTAGTCTATAGACTATTCTATAGTCTGGACTATAAACTAGTCTATAGACTATTCTATAGTCTGGACTATAAACTAGTCTATAGACTATTCTATAGTCTGGACTATAAACTAGTCTATAGACTATTCTATAGTCTGGACTATAAACTAGTCTATAGACTATTCTATAGTCTGGACTATAAACTAGTCTATAGACTATTCTATAGTCTGGACTATAAACTAGTCTATAGACTATTCTATAGTCTGGACTATAAACTAGTCTATAGACTATTCTATAGTCTGGACTATAAACTAGTCTATAGACTATTCTATAGTCTGGACTATAAACTAGTCTATAGACTATTCTATAGTCTGGACTATAAACTAGTCTATAGACTATTCTATAGTCTGGACTATAAACTAGTCTATAGACTATTCTATAGTCTGGACTATAAACTAGTCTATAGACTATTCTATAGTCTGGACTATAAACTAGTCTATAGACTATTCTATAGTCTGGACTATAAACTAGTCTATAGACTATTCTATAGTCTGGACTATAAACTAGTCTATAGACTATTCTATAGTCTGGACTATAAACTAGTCTATAGACTATTCTATAGTCTGGACTATAAACTAGTCTATAGACTATTCTATAGTCTGGACTATAAACTAGTCTATAGACTATTCTATAGTCTGGACTATAAACTAGTCTATAGACTATTCTATAGTCTGGACTATAAACTAGTCTATAGACTATTCTATAGTCTGGACTATAAACTAGTCTATAGACTATTCTATAGTCTGGACTATAAACTAGTCTATAGACTATTCTATAGTCTGGACTATAAACTAGTCTATAGACTATTCTATAGTCTGGACTATAAACTAGTCTATAGACTATTCTATAGTCTGGACTATAAACTAGTCTATAGACTATTCTATAGTCTGGACTATAAACTAGTCTATAGACTATTCTATAGTCTGGACTATAAACTAGTCTATAGACTATTCTATAGTCTGGACTATAAACTAGTCTATAGACTATTCTATAGTCTGGACTATAAACTAGTCTATAGACTATTCTATAGTCTGGACTATAAACTAGTCTATAGACTATTCTATAGTCTGGACTATAAACTAGTCTATAGACTATTCTATAGTCTGGACTATAAACTAGTCTATAGACTATTCTATAGTCTGGACTATAAACTAGTCTATAGACTATTCTATAGTCTGGACTATAAACTAGTCTATAGACTATTCTATAGTCTGGACTATAAACTAGTCTATAGACTATTCTATAGTCTGGACTATAAACTAGTCTATAGACTATTCTATAGTCTGGACTATAAACTAGTCTATAGACTATTCTATAGTCTGGACTATAAACTAGTCTATAGACTATTCTATAGTCTGGACTATAAACTAGTCTATAGACTATTCTATAGTCTGGACTATAAACTAGTCTATAGACTATTCTATAGTCTGGACTATAAACTAGTCTATAGACTATTCTATAGTCTGGACTATAAACTAGTCTATAGACTATTCTATAGTCTGGACTATAAACTAGTCTATAGACTATTCTATAGTCTGGACTATAAACTAGTCTATAGACTATTCTATAGTCTGGACTATAAACTAGTCTATAGACTATTCTATAGTCTGGACTATAAACTAGTCTATAGACTATTCTATAGTCTGGACTATAAACTAGTCTATAGACTATTCTATAGTCTGGACTATAAACTAGTCTATAGACTATTCTATAGTCTGGACTATAAACTAGTCTATAGACTATTCTATAGTCTGGACTATAAACTAGTCTATAGACTATTCTATAGTCTGGACTATAAACTAGTCTATAGACTATTCTATAGTCTGGACTATAAACTAGTCTATAGACTATTCTATAGTCTGGACTATAAACTAGTCTATAGACTATTCTATAGTCTGGACTATAAACTAGTCTATAGACTATTCTATAGTCTGGACTATAAACTAGTCTATAGACTATTCTATAGTCTGGACTATAAACTAGTCTATAGACTATTCTATAGTCTGGACTATAAACTAGTCTATAGACTATTCTATAGTCTGGACTATAAACTAGTCTATAGACTATTCTATAGTCTGGACTATAAACTAGTCTATAGACTATTCTATAGTCTGGACTATAAACTAGTCTATAGACTATTCTATAGTCTGGACTATAAACTAGTCTATAGACTATTCTATAGTCTGGACTATAAACTAGTCTATAGACTATTCTATAGTCTGGACTATAAACTAGTCTATAGACTATTCTATAGTCTGGACTATAAACTAGTCTATAGACTATTCTATAGTCTGGACTATAAACTAGTCTATAGACTATTCTATAGTCTGGACTATAAACTAGTCTATAGACTATTCTATAGTCTGGACTATAAACTAGTCTATAGACTATTCTATAGTCTGGACTATAAACTAGTCTATAGACTATTCTATAGTCTGGACTATAAACTAGTCTATAGACTATTCTATAGTCTGGACTATAAACTAGTCTATAGACTATTCTATAGTCTGGACTATAAACTAGTCTATAGACTATTCTATAGTCTGGACTATAAACTAGTCTATAGACTATTCTATAGTCTGGACTATAAACTAGTCTATAGACTATTCTATAGTCTGGACTATAAACTAGTCTATAGACTATTCTATAGTCTGGACTATAAACTAGTCTATAGACTATTCTATAGTCTGGACTATAAACTAGTCTATAGACTATTCTATAGTCTAGACTATAAACTAGTCTATAGACTATTCTATAGTCTGGACTATAAACTAGTCTATAGACTATTCTATAGTCTGGACTATAAACTAGTCTATAGACTATTCTATAGTCTGGACTATAAACTAGTCTATAGACTATTCTATAGTCTGGACTATAAACTAGTCTATAGACTATTCTATAGTCTGGACTATAAACTAGTCTATAGACTATTCTATAGTCTGGACTATAAACTAGTCTATAGACTATTCTATAGTCTGGACTATAAACTAGTCTATAGACTATTCTATAGTCTGGACTATAAACTAGTCTATAGACTATTCTATAGTCTGGACTATAAACTAGTCTATAGACTATTCTATAGTCTGGACTATAAACTAGTCTATAGACTATTCTATAGTCTGGACTATAAACTAGTCTATAGACTATTCTATAGTCTGGACTATAAACTAGTCTATAGACTATTCTATAGTCTGGACTATAAACTAGTCTATAGACTATTCTATAGTCTGGACTATAAACTAGTCTATAGACTATTCTATAGTCTGGACTATAAACTAGTCTATAGACTATTCTATAGTCTGGACTATAAACTAGTCTATAGACTATTCTATAGTCTGGACTATAAACTAGTCTATAGACTATTCTATAGTCTGGACTATAAACTAGTCTATAGACTATTCTATAGTCTGGACTATAAACTAGTCTATAGACTATTCTATAGTCTGGACTATAAACTAGTCTATAGACTATTCTATAGTCTGGACTATAAACTAGTCTATAGACTATTCTATAGTCTGGACTATAAACTAGTCTATAGACTATTCTATAGTCTGGACTATAAACTAGTCTATAGACTATTCTATAGTCTGGACTATAAACTAGTCTATAGACTATTCTATAGTCTGGACTATAAACTAGTCTATAGACTATTCTATAGTCTGGACTATAAACTAGTCTATAGACTATTCTATAGTCTGGACTATAAACTAGTCTATAGACTATTCTATAGTCTGGACTATAAACTAGTCTATAGACTATTCTATAGTCTGGACTATAAACTAGTCTATAGACTATTCTATAGTCTGGACTATAAACTAGTCTATAGACTATTCTATAGTCTGGACTATAAACTAGTCTATAGACTATTCTATAGTCTGGACTATAAACTAGTCTATAGACTATTCTATAGTCTGGACTATAAACTAGTCTATAGACTATTCTATAGTCTGGACTATAAACTAGTCTATAGACTATTCTATAGTCTGGACTATAAACTAGTCTATAGACTATTCTATAGTCTGGACTATAAACTAGTCTATAGACTATTCTATAGTCTGGACTATAAACTAGTCTATAGACTATTCTATAGTCTGGACTATAAACTAGTCTATAGACTATTCTATAGTCTGGACTATAAACTAGTCTATAGACTATTCTATAGTCTGGACTATAAACTAGTCTATAGACTATTCTATAGTCTGGACTATAAACTGGTCTATAGACTATTCTATAGTCTGGACTATAAACTAGTCTATAGACTATTCTATAGTCTGGACTATAAACTAGTCTATAGACTATTCTATAGTCTGGACTATAAGCTAGTCTATAGACTATTCTATAGTCTGGACTATAAACTAGTCTATAGCCTGGCCTATAAACTAGTCTATAGACCCGCAAGGGTATCACCAGGAGGTGATAACGGAAGTAACGACCCCGCGGACCCTAGTTTTGGCAGGTATGGTGAGCGCATTAAAATGATGCATAAGCTTGTCGAAGTCCTGCGATAGGTCGAATGGATACCGCCCTAAAGTAGGTATCCATCCACATATAGAGGGGTAGTTAGAAGGTTGACAACTTCGTGGATCCCTAGTCATCACATTCGAAAATCCAGGCGCGATGGTACCCAAATTGTGCGGCTTCTTGTTCAGCGTCTTTTTCCAGGTTAGGAGCGGCAGGTACAACACCTGGCGGCTAGGTAAAAAACGCAAACCATTTACAAAAATAAAATATAAAGGAAAAGAATGAATTAAACGTTACGGTGCAGGGAGTAATAAACCCAGTACCGGCGGCTTTGGAGAGTGTGAAAGCAGGCTCTCGGTCGTCGAAATCATATTGCTTATTACAATACTTCTAACTCGGCAGTACACCTGGCTGAATTAGAAGTTATAGCTACAGGCAACACAAACAAGGAGCGGTAGAATGTGAAAAACCCTTTTCGTATAAACACGGAATTCCAAGAACATCACCATCAACACCAAAAGTAGAGAATCAGGGGAGGTCGCCAAAACTCCAATTAGCTAAGAAAGCATATATCAGTGAAGCCCTTAACAACTTGCTAGGAGTTTCTGAACTAAAGGAAACTAACCTAAGGAGTCTAAGGAGGGCTTATGGTGGCACACAGATAGCAAGTATTATCTTACCGATAGAACTTGGCCGTAAAGCCCTCGAAATGGCGAAAGTCAAAGTTGGATATGTAGTACGTCGCTTAAGGCAAAAGGTGCTTGTCAAAAAATGCTTCAAATGCCTGGAATTTGAACATATTTCCTCATCGTGTACAAATCCTCACGACAGGTCGAAACTGTGTAGAAGGTGTGGAAAAGGTGGACATATTGCGAGGGACTGTACCAAGGTCCCAAATTGTATGTTCTGTAAAGAAGTGGAGAACGCGGATACAAATTAAATTGCGTAAATGAGATTTTTGCAATTAAATCTCAATCATTGTCAGGCGGCGCAGGACTTGCTTTCACAAACTATCTGCGAAACTAGTGTTGATGTCGCCATTCTTTGTGAACAATATAGAGATATGAGCAATACAGTATGGATAAAAGATTCAACAGGTAAAGCTGTAGTTTGGGCATGCGGATATAAAGGAATAGAAGAAATATACGAGCATACAAAAGACGGATTTGTAAGAGCCAAAGTTGGTGGTATTCATATATACAGTTGCTATGCCCTTCCTGTTGCAACAATTGAAGAGTTTGAGAAGATGTTAGATAATCTGTTAAGAGACTCAGATAATCATAATTCAAAAATTATGCATGGGCTGTTGATTGGGGTAGCCGAAAAACAAATACTAGAGGACGTATTTTACTCGAAGCGATTTTTAGGCATAACCTAGTGCTAGGAAATAGTGGAAATATACCAACATTCTCTACTGGGGGAAGAAGCTCTATCGTGGTTCTAACTTTCCTTGGTAAGGGATATGAATTGGAGAGTCAGCGAACAATACGCTCACACTGATCATCAAGCTATTATGTTTTCAGTCCATATCTTGTGTAGTAGACATCCTTCTCGTGAATAAGATGTACCAAAATATATTGGTTGGGCCTCTCAAAGACTTAATAAAGAAGTATTTACCCAGAAATTTGGAAACAACTTTGAACTGAATGATACAGCACTGGAAACAGTGAATCAAATTTTATCGAGAATCAAAAGCGCATGTGACGTCGCTATGTCAAAATGGAGAATGACGAGGAACTGTCCCCCAAATTACTGGTAGAACTCGGAAATCTAAATTTCACTCTACATTCTAGACATTCTACTCAGTCTATAATGTTACCAATAAAATATAATATATAGTATGACCTACGAACTAGTCTATATTTTGGCCTGTAAAGTAGTATATAGACTAGCCTACGTTTGACCTATAAAATAATATATAAAGTAGCCTGCGTATGACCTATAAGCTAGTATATAGACAATAAACTTTCCTACAGCCTATTCTATAGTCTAGTCTATAAGCTAATCTATAGACTATATTCTGTCCAATAAACCAGTCTGTAGAACATAAACTATTCTATAGCCTCGTCTAAGCAATAGAATAGCTTAGTCTATAGTCTGGCCTATAAACTAGTATCTTACCTTTTTTTTACTATGCAGTGCATTTATGTTTGATTTTTGAACTAGAAAATAGCCAAAGTCCCAGTCAATTGCAAAATTAAAAAAAAACAAAATAACAAATACTCTTCGCTGTTCAAATTATGAAGACGAAATCTTCAAAAACTTAAAGTTTCAAAAACCGTTACAACTTTTAATTTAATTAATAAGAAACTTGAAACCAAAAAAAAAAATCACGTAAGCGTAAATTTTTAATATTAAACTCTGCATAAAATCATTATACATTAAGCGTTTTCTAAGAGAAAAATTTTGCACAGAAAAAAGGGAACTTAAGTAAAACTAAAATGCAATATATCTTATAAAATGCTTTAAAATGTTTTGGCAAACTAATTCTAGTATTTATAGTTAAGATTCTTATTCCTCTTTTTTTGTATTTTTAAGCCAATTAACTCTTAAGAAAGGCAATTAAGTCGGTAAGAATTACTTGCTTAATTATTGGTTGCTTTTACACGGCATCGTTTTTTTTTTTTTTTTTAAAGAAAAATGATTTAAAGCTATTTTTTGTATATTTTGTTATAGTTTTCGCTATGTAACATGTAATATTTTGTGTTTGTGTTATAATTGGAATGGTATTTTTTTCTAGCAGAATATAATAATTTATAAGAAAATAAATTTAAGCTTTTAAGCTTATCAACAAGTTCATCAACATTTGTTCAAAATAATAATCATATAAACGAATACTCATACTTGCAAACTTATAGCACGATTTTCAATTTAACATTAGTTGATTTCTTAATTAATTGTTTTTAACTTAGTCATATGTATATAGTGGGTTTATGTCATTTTGCAGCACAGTGGCTATGAATATGAGGGGAGTTTTTTATTTAATTTAATTGATAACGACAGCTTAAAAGGAACTAATACAGTTTCTCATTATGATTTTTGTTAAATCATTGATAATTTTTTATTTCTATTTATTATATTTGCTAATGAACAATTATGTGGAGCAGCATTACAAACCGCATCAGAATAATATTTTTTTTTTTTTTTTTTTTTTTTTTTTTTGTTTCTCTTTCTTTTTTTTTTTTTTTTTCTTTCTTTACGGTTGAAAAAAGCTGCTACTGTCCTGAAGACATTAGGTGTTTTATTTGTATATCTTTTTAGCAACTTTTCACTTTGTCAATAAAATATTGTGACCTTTATGACCATCAAATTATGGATACTTTTAAATCTCAATATAGTATCCAATTTAGATGTTTTCCAAAAAAAAATTTTACGAAAAATGGATTTCGAGTTTAGGTTATTTCTACATTTAATATGTGAAAATATATTTTGTTAGAGTTTATTATATAAAAATGCTATTTAATATTGTGTTTCTTTTTTTAAATCAAGTAAATTTTTTTTGCCACATAAAATTTTATATTTCGAATTTTTTTTTTCTTGGGCCTCTCACATTTTTGTTAAGCATTACAAACATCACCTAATTGTGTCAATTGTGGTAAATTTAGTGCTGTCCATGCGATGTGTCTTAGCTCAAATGTGTTTTGACAAAAGTATTCCGTTTTCAGCTATCAACAACATTTGAATTAAATTTATGATCCTGATCAATTATTGCATTTCTTATATCTATATATCCAAGTTTTGTACAAATTGAAATTTGCTGTATAAAAATACATAAATAAAAAATACAATTTTTACTTAATTTTCAAAAAATAAAAAATATTTTTTATGCTACTTCTTCGATTTTGTTCTGTAAAATAACAAAAAATTAAGTTTATGCAAAAATCCATCCTATTCTATATGAAACTGTGAGTGTACCTCGCGAAAAAATTACTTTTTTAAATTTTCCCAACTTTGAGACTATCTACTGCATTCAACATTTCGAACACATTAACGAAATTAGTTTATATAAGATCGAATGAGATGAAAAAGTGAAAACGCGCGAACAAAAAATGTAGAAAAATGTTAAGTAATTTTAAGCGCTTTTTTGTTCAAAGTTTTTTCCAATTGGAACTATAATCTTTATTATAAAATGAAATCTATATTGCTAAGATTTTCCACTTTATTGGATTAAAGTCTTGTGAGTTCAGATTTTTAACCCGTTTTTTTTTTTTAATATTATATCAACAAAGCTTATAAGGGATTACAGTCAGTTTCAGACAGTTTAAAATTTTTTGATAATGGCCCATATATATTTTCTTCTTATTATCAAGTTCATGAAGAAGAAGTTCACACAACATTCAGGATTCCATAGATATTATAAATATAAACAAATAAATGCCTTGAGGACATTTCTCGAACATTAATGCATACATATATGTATATATGTACGTAAAGAAAGATTCCAGCAGTTTCATGTGGCTGCTCTGAACTAGTTACTTAATTGACTATATTAGGACACCACTAGTTACTTTATTAACTATATGACTAGTCTCTTTAACATGGGCATGTCCTAGGTGGAAGTCTATTGCCACCTCCACCATTACGTGATATCAAATTTTCGCACACACAATCACCTTCACGTCTACGAAGTGACACTTTTGTGCACAAACAATCATTTTATTGCTTACAGTGAGTTGGTAAAAATATTGTGTTATCTTCTTTTCGACTTCTTGCCGCTTACAATAGGGTCAGTAAAGTGTCAGTCGCCACCTCTATGCTTAGAAAGGGTTGGTAAAGTTCTAGTTTGCTTAACGATCGTTCACAAAATATGCAAATGAGGGTAATGAAAAATATGTACACGTTTAAAGGTGCGTAGACATGAAAGAACTTTACTGTTGACACCAAAACAACTGACTAATCTCAGCAGTAAAGTAACTAGTGGGGCTTTAATTTAGTCAGTCAAGTAACCAGCTCGGGACAGCTACCTGAAACTGCTGGGTAGATTGGCATAGCATCATGAAATTTGTAAATGTATTTACAAAATTTGTTGATCTTATAAAAAAAATTGTAAAGAACTTTTTGGAAAGAAACATTTTAAGAAACACTATTGGTGGAGCCATGCTAATATACACATGTATGTCTATATGCAGTTGGTTAAATATTTTTGAAGATAAATCAATATGAAAGAACATGATTTTTTTATAGAAGAAATGCTGGTATTCAAGATGCTACCTGCAGAAAAAAAACTACATTTTAACATCTCAAAAATTTCAAAGATGCCGCTGTTGCAAATGAGGCTGATCAACGCTAAAAATGATGACAATGTTGTCGACATTTGAATACCAACATGTTAAACATGTTTTAATAAAAAATGTCTTATTAAATTTTCCTCATTTTTTTAAATTTAATAAAGCCAGTCAAACATTTTATTACCTACAAAATAAAATTTTAGAAAATAACTTAAATCTTAACACATTCTTATAGTAACATCATATAAACTAAATTAATGTTTTTATTATAAAACCATCGATGATTTACAAAAATTCCAAACAATTTGCTAAATATTTTTCAAGTTTCCATTACGTTTATTAATGTTATAATTACGGCGTGATAAATGAATGGCGGAATTTCTTGACTAAAGAAATGTTTTAATAATCTTGTCATAATTTTTTTTTTTTTTTTCTACAGAAAAAAACTTTAACTCTAAGATTATTGTAACACATAATACCTCTTGAAAAGAACATTAGTTAGAACAATTATCATTTAGAATTATTAAACTAATTATAATTGTTAATGTTTGCTGGCTTGTTTGTTTGTTTATTTATTTTCGTTCCGGTGTTAATGACAACCAACCAAATCATCGGCAAAGCTTCATCTTTATCAACAATTTTACCGCTACAGAGCATTGACATGTTGTTCATCAGCCAAAACAACAAAAGTTTAAGAGAAATTATGAGGAAAAAAGTATTTAAAAGACAACTAAATTTTTGTTAAAAACCATTAATGTTGGTAAGAATATTTTTTGTTAAATGTTTTTTATAAAATTAAAATTGTTTGCAGTTTTGTTTGTTTTTTTTTTTTTTGTTTTTGTAAGAAAAAATTACCAACAATTAAATAAAATAATTTATATATATTTTTTTCAACAAAACACAACATCAACTGTTTTAAAGTTCTAGTCGTTGTTAATGTTAATTTTGTACTTTCTGACAAAGTTGTTTATATGATGAGGATGACAGCAATTGATTGTTATCTGTGCAGGAAGATGATCATCTCTTTCATAAATCACTCATGGTTGCAATAATTTTTTTTTTTTTTTTTTTTTTTCTTACCGTTGCTTTAAGCTGGAGAGGCATTGTAAACTATTTAAGGTAATAAAAATGTATATTCACTTTTTAATAGATAAAAATGCAATATTGAGTTTTTCAGATTAAAAGCAATTGGATTTAAACTAATCTTCACATACATATGTTGAAGGTAAACCCAAACATTTCAGAAAGTAGTTTAAATATTTTCTTGTCATTTCATGAATAAAGTTTCAGCATTTTTTTATAACCTGTATTAAAGTCATTGAATATTTTTAAATTAATTACCAATGCACAGTAGTATACTGCACCTAAAAGGTATATAAATACAACGAAAAACTTCATTGATTCAACAAATTTTTTCCCTCATTTGATCAAATAATGGGCCAGGTACGTTGAAAGAACGTTAGCAATTGTACAGTTTTAAAATTCAACGTACAGGTTCATTGAGTCAACTTATTAGTATTTTGTTTTAATGAATATGTTCGTTGAATTAAATAAATAATTTCAGTGAACAGTACGTTGTATCAAAGAGCTAGTACCTTTATTTTAATGAACATATATGTTGTTCCAATGAAACTATATCTTGAAATTTTTAATATTTCAGTGAACGATTACGTTAATGAACTTATACGTTGACCCAATGAACCTATACATCGAAAATATACCACAATAATGGGCCTGTTTTTTACTTTTGGTATTTATTTATTCATATTCATAAATTATATTACATTGAATTAACATAGGCATAACCCAATTAAAATTCTCCATACATAATTAATGTGGATGCCATAAATATAATACAATATTAATAGTAGCACTAGCGTCCAAATCTTGGTCAATATTTTTTTTTTTTTTTTTGTGTTATTCAGAACGTTACACTTTAGCCCAGTAACACATTCGTGGGTGCGCTGTCGTAATCTACATAAATATACATAATTAAAATAAATAATTTTAAAACATGTTTAAAACAATAAAGCTTCAGTTATTAGGTTCGTAACATGATCTATCATGTCAGCTGACTCAATCTGTTACATATACAACACATATATATGTTTAATTGACAAGTATTTACGAATATAGATCCGTTCTTTTACTTTTCGAGTAAAATCCAAAAATGGTATAAAATATATTACGCAAAGTTTAATACTCTTTAAATTTTTTATTTCAAATATATTAAATTTAGCGAATGTTTTACAACAGTTATACTAGTTGGAATTTTTCAATATTCTCACCTAATTGTTCATGTCACCTTTACAGTAAGTTTTATAAAATATTACAAAAATCGTATTCTGCTACGCTGAGACATACTAATTTATGTTTGTATAAAACTTTTTTATATCGAATGTTATTAAAATATAAATTTATGTAAGATATTTGTGAGTATTAAAACCCTATTCCTGGATAACATTTGTATGGAAGCTAGATGAAATAGCGGACCGACCGTAACCAATTTAAATAAGCTTCGTCCTTGTATTATAAAAATTACACTTGCCAAATTTCATTGATTTGTCTTTGAAATTTGTACACAAGTTTTACATATTTTTACAAGTTTACGGATACAAAAAGTATAAATTATAAAACAAAAATGAGTTTAGCACACCAATATTTTTTATTTTAAGCCCTATTATTTCTAGTAATAATTTTTTAGCCTCAATTTAAAAATATAAGAATGGATTTTAAACAATTTCAAATTTGGATTATATGTTGACTGAAATATATATATTTGGACTAATTTGTATTACATCCTATAACAATGTTCTGCCATTAAAACTATTCTGTGATTAATATGAATAATATTATATTAAATGTGATTAATACTATATTAAAAGACAATATAGAATGTGAAGCCAAATAAATGCACCAAGAACATATTATTGTATCCCTTGTATTTGAGCTGGAACCGGCCAGGTAATGTTTTCATTCCTAAAATATGCCTCAAAAAATTTTCATGAAAATTCTTAAATAAGAGTCATGTGACAGCTATTTTCACATATGAAAAATCGCCATGAAACTAGAGACTCTCATTCTTTTCCAATACGTAAAATTCCTTCTTAAAAGGATACACATTTTTAAAAAAATTTATAAAATATTTAAGAATATTATATCAACTCAAAATAGGTGTCAAATGAAAGCTAAAAACATAGAAAGCAATAAGAAATTCAAATTGTTCCAAAACAAACATAACTCAGCTGTCAAAAAACCCAACTATTTGTGTGTGTTAGCGGAATTTTCCTTCAGAACAAATTTATACGTATGAATAGTATTTTTTTTTCTGAATGTATTAAAAGAGTTGGACTTCTAGTTGCTTTCTATGGCTAAGAATCCTCGCAATATAATAATATTTTTTATTTAAATGCTGCAGCACAAAAACTTGAGAAAATACCCTTTTAAAAATGTTAGCTTTTATCATTTATTTTCAAATATATGTCAGTTTGACACAATTATTCTAATATGTGAAAAAGTCGTTATATGGATAAAAGTAAAGACTATCCATATTAAAATTGTGTAGCCAGTTCAAAGCTTCAAAGTTCAAACGAATACCTGTAATATAACAATATCTGTTTAAATAACTTTTTGAATTCTAACCCCTTAATATTATATATATATATATATATATATATATATATATATAAGTTAATTATATACCTTCTTAAAGAATATTTTCTTAATATTTTGTGCTGCAATATTTAAATAAAAATATTTGTTATAATGCAAGGACTCATTTCACATTCATATTGGGTTGAAATAGTTTTGCTAAATATTTTATAAATATTTTTTTTTAAGTTGTGTATTTTTCCTAATTTTGAAGTCTTTTAGAAAGAAAATTGAATACGTAGTTCTATTATATATGCGCCCTAGTTTGATGCATATATCGATTTTTTTATGTGTGAAAAAATGTTTGGAAAATTGTTACATGGTAAAATCATTACAATCATTATAATTCTTAACACACAATATATTAGGAGATATTTTTCTTGTCTAGTCAAAAATATTGCACAGAAACTTTTCATTAAAAACAAACCACCTGTACCAAAAGAAAAAAGTGAACCAAAAAATTAAATATCCTTGAAACAAATTGATTACACACCTCAACACAATTATCTAGAACAAAAAAAATTTTGCTATAAATTTATGATTACAGAAAAAAAAAATAATTTAAAATAATTTTAAAATACGCCATTTAGGGAAGCACAGCATAAATCTAAATTTCATTAAGTCAATCTACAAATTGATTTTAAGGGCATTTTATTGCTAAAACTACAATGATTTAAGGATAAGATATTATACAAACTGACTAAAATTATGAAGGAGATAAAAACAAAAAACACTGGAATAAAACACAAGAAAAAAAACTGCCAAAAATTTATAAAGTTAAGAACAATAAAGCAATAAATCAATCAATTTTTCCTTTTTTTTTTTTTTTTTTGTTAACACACAAAAAATCCCCGAACATTGACAATTTTTTTGGCAAAAAAAAAAAATAAAAATTTTTTTAGCTGCTTTTATATTTATTTTTTTTTTTTTTCTTGTAAAGGAAATTAAATTTCTTAAACACATTTTAATTTGTCATCTTCAGGAGCCTTTAAAGTAATCAAAAAAAAAAAAAAAAAAACTACTAAACGGATGATCACTTTGTTTGCAATACATTTACTATATTTTAAAAAAGTAAAATGAAAAAAATATCGCAGTTAAGAAAACAAAGGCCTATCAAGAACAACTACAAAACAAAATTATTCAGTAGTAGGTTTATATGTATATATTTTTTATTTATATTCTTTTTAAGTAGGTCACCGCTAAATCCAAAATGTTTCAGCAAAACAACAGCAACAAAAAATGTACATATACGCTAAAACTGATTGTCAACATTCCAGGGGATTGTAAGCCACGCAAAACAGGCAACCCAACAGCAGAGTTTTAATGTATAGTACGAATAGCCACAAATTCAATTCCAAAAGAACCACACAAAACAAAACAAAACAACTAACCAGTCAGCCAGCCATTCAGCCCTCATCTGTTGAATACTAATTAGCGACAAGCTATTGTTTTACAAGTCATTTTGTTTGTGCTTTTCGTTTGCGTTAAGTCCAAAAACTAAAAACTACAACCAAATCAATTGCTAAAATTCCTTAAGAAACAAAATGCTTTAAAGAGAGTAGGCAGTAGAGAAATGAAAGGGCACCCTTTTGGAAGATATCAAACTTTAGGGAATAGATCACATACTGAAAACGTTTACCAGGTTTGTATACTCGTATACTCACACAATTTAGCTTCAAACGAAGGTGTTCTTAGATCAGCTTTAATCATTAGTCTTTCTATAATTCTACATTACAATTAAACCCAGCAAAAAAAAAAGAAAACAATCAAGTGCTTTCAAAATTTTCACCACTTCAAAACCAAAACTAAGAGTATAATTTTGTTTTTTGTTTTTTTTTTTTTTTTTTTTTTTTTGAAGTTATTAATAATTACTTGTAAAAAAGGGAAAATAAATGTATTTTTTCAAGAAAAAAGTTTAATAAAAAATTTCACAAATTTTAAAACATTTGCATTATCTTTTAATAAGGCTAAAACATAATTTTTATAAAAAAATTTTTTATAAAAATGTTAGATTCATTACTTCAAAAGCAATGAATAAAAAGCATAAAAGAAGAACATCTTACCAAACAACCATGGGTTAAAAAAAGAACTTCTACAGCTCATTTTCAGTTCTAAGTACTTCCTTCCGATGACAACACAACGTTAAAATCATAATTTTTTCAGCTCTTTTTTCTGGGAATTAACGAATAAGATCTTAGATAATTTTATACCCTTATATTTTCTTTCTTTTCCATTAAACGAAGCAAGTCGTTATACATATTAATCTGCATCACTTTCAGGCTCAATGTATTTCTGTGGGGGGAAACTTTAACCTAAGTTAATTAAGTCCGTATTTTATTACGCCCTTAGGCTATGTTATCATACAGAAACTGTGCATATTCACAAGGTTGCACAGTGGGGCAGTATCGAAATTTTTTGGATAGAAATCTGTAACCTCTAATCGGTTGGTTAGATTTACATGAAATTTTACATAGGCGTAGCAGTGGAGTATACAATTTTAAGTTCGCAAAGAGAGCCCCAAATAAACCTCAGAAGCAAAGCTGTCGGAACTCAAAATAGGATACTTCTGACATAAAAAATGTTTAAACGCTTGCCAAATTTTTGCTTCTTATTCAATTTCAAATATTCTTACATCTTCTTAAAGTCCTCGATAAGACCTATAGACTAATAACATGTGCTATTTATCTCTTATAGCTTTCATGTTATGTGCATTTGAAATTTAAATTTTGCAAAATCTTGGTCCAGTTTTTCAAATATATAGTCTAATATTTTTTTTTTTCGATTTTGTAAAATTTTTACTTAGTTAGTAAAATAATAAAATTATTCATCGAACAAAGGAAAACTTGGAGACGATATCACCTTCGAGTTCAAAAACAAACGATTTTAAAAAAATTATAATTTTTTTATATTTTTTAGCTAGAAAAGGTAAAGGTACACTCTTTTTTCTCTAAAATAAAATATTCTTTAGGAATAAATTTTGAATTTAGCCTTTTTATACTCTAAAATGTTAAATCATAAATCTACAAAGAGAATGCAGTTTCGGAAACGCTAATGTATTCCAAAGAGTTTGCCAATGGCATTTTCAAGACCTGTAACAAATGGAGACTTTATGGAAAAAAATACAAAAATTTATTTTGGAAATTTTCGCCGCTTTTTGGGAAATCTTTTACAAAATTTTGAAATTTTTCTACACCTTAAAACTGTAAGTGATAAAGTCAGCAATCACCGAAAATTTCGTTAGTATGTCTTAACAAACAATGATTTTATTAGACATAAAATATTTATAGTTTCTCTAAAAAGAAAAAAAAAACAAAAATTTTAATTTAATTCCAAAAGTTCGAAAAATTTAGTTTAGTTTAACAAAATAGAGTCCATTATTTTGTTCAACTAAACCGTTTTGCCTAGTTAAAATAATTCTTACTATATACAAAAAGATTGAAGTCGATATTTTTTATGGAACTAAAACTTCGGTACTTTAAAATTTAATATGTTACGAAAAATTCCAAAAATATTGTACTATTGTGGATGTTAAAGAGTTATAACAAATAAATAATTTTTTCCCGTAGCCAATGTTCGGGAACAAATTATTTTTCGTGATATATTACATTTAAAAATAGCGTAGTTTTTGTTCCATAAAAGTATTCACCTCAATATTTTTGGATATAATTAAGAATTATGTGAGCTACACAAGGGAGTTTATTTCAAAAGAATGGACTCCATAGTTTTTCAGATCTTTGGAATTAAAATCAAATTTTTGTAAATATTGGTTTTTAGAGAAATTATAAATATTTGATGTCTAATAAAATCATTGTTTTTTAGGATATCCTAACGAAATTTTCAGCGATTGTTGGCTTCATTATTTAATTTTAAGAATTTTGTAAAAGGACAAAAATTCCAAAAACTGAATTATTTTGAAATTTGTCAATAAAGTCCACATTTATTACAGGTCTGGAAAAAGCCATCGGCAAACCCTTTAGAGGACATTAGAGTTTCCGAAACTGCGTTATGTTTGTAGATTCATGCTTTGGTATTTTAGAATATATAGGCTAAACTCAAAATTTTGATATAAAATATGCCAAATTCGGGAGAGTCTGTACTTAATTGTATTGAGTGTTTGGGCTTGTTTTTAATTTTAGAATCATTTCTGTGGAAACAATGTTGCCAGAAAATGAGAAAAAAAAGATGCTAAATTGATCTTTAAAAAGGTCAAAAAAGGCTTAATTCCCCATGAAATAAGGCCAGAAAAGGGTTTTTTTAATTTTAATTTAGAAACATATTTTCTTTCATTATCATTAGCCGAAAACCAGCAACAAATCGTCGGCGTGACTTCAAAACGTTTTGTGATTTAAAATTTACACCCCTTTGCTATTTATGTAAATCCAACCAGGTGATTAGAATTTATAGATTTATTTCGAAAATTTCGATTCTGCCCCACTGTGCGTTTATACAGAGTGAATCCTCACGAAAACCTTGTTAATATAATATGAACATCGATTGTAACACATTAAATCATTACTCTGGTACTGTAGATTGCTGACAGTCTCATTATCGTATAAGCGCAACCCCATCCTTTTTCAATCCATAAAGGTATGTTAGTTTTATATACATATTTCAACATCTTCACAGGTTTCATTTCCTTTAATTCCTTTAAATTCTGAAAGAAATACAAATCAAAGCATTTAATTCGTATGGTAGTGCAACGCGTTGGCAAAGAAAATGAAATGTATCCTGTTTCTCTCTACACTATCTGAAGGAGAAGGCATTCATATCCTTCCTGTCTTCCCTGTTCCTTTGTGTTGAACCAGAGCTCACCAAGTCCTGGTGTGCAGTTTCTAGGAAATTCCTCACGTGATGATCATATCATATCGAATATAATAAATGAATAATCTTTGTTGGGAGCTACTTCGTCAACCAGTGCCTGAAAAATACTCTCCTCTAGAAGTAATATTATTGAATGTTTCATCATTAACCATAGATTCTTGCGTTTCCTCTCACCTTTGCGGCTTATTACTGGGTCTGCCTGCTGGACTATTAGTAACTGGTACAGAGTGGTGAGTGGAATAACTAGTAAATTTTGGGCTATTGCTGACAAAATTTCTCTATACATAATTAAACTTCCTTTGATTTCATAGAGACGCCTTTAGAAGTTGAATGGAGAACGTTGATATTTATGAATCACAACAATGGATGAGTGAACACACTTGCTTGAATATTGTCCCTGTCTTTGCTGCCAAGACTTCCACATATGGAAGTATTCAGGTTGGCTTCATGTTTCTATATGTATTATGTATATTTCGCTTTTTCCAGTTAGTTAAAGAAACTGTATCTAGAGTCTTTGAAAACCTCAACCACAGAATTGAAAAAGAGATATTGTCGATTCTCTGAAGTGAAACGCATATCAAGATGCCGTTTAATGATAATTTTATTTATCCTGAATTTGAAAAGTCAGTCGTTCTCAAACCATACTGACGAGACTAAACACACAGGCATACAACGTTTTAGAGTAACCAATAATGGTTCTAGAGTTGCTTAGGGTGCTGAGTTCGAATCTTAACCTTTTTCAAAACTGCTTCTAGTTTTTGAGATATCAGCAAAAATTGATTTTTTCTATATTTTTTATATAATACGAGTAATTAATATATTCAATAAAAAGTGATAAATCGCTATGAGTTTATTGTATTCTTTAAAATCTTTTTTTATATATTAGTGTACAATAGTAGGAATTCAGCATGCCCTCCTTTCTAGCTCTCCTTTCGCGTCAATCATACTGCCAAATTTTTAAGTGAAAAATAAAATATGTAGAAAATAAAGAAAATTACATATGAAGGAAATTCGAGTACCAAAGTTGTGATAACTTTGCAACTAAGTCTCCATAATTAGGTTCTAATCAGGGATTTGCAACTGCCGATCGTTGATTACTTCTGTGAATTATATTTTATCTTCCTCCTGAGAATAGGGAATAGTGCCTAATTTTTGATTGCATTTACATTGCCATCAATTCTATTAACTATTTTAATTAATTCAAATCATTAATCAAATCATTCAGTTCAATTAGTGAAACATATTAACCAAGCTAATAAAAATACTCATAAAAAAAATTGCAATCGTATTTGTAATGTTTTTTTTATTTCTGCATTAATATTTATAATATGATTGAAATGGATCGACCCCAACATCAAAATATCTTTATAATATCACATTGCTCCAATACGTGCGAACTCAACAATTTTAACTAAACTTGAGAAACGAATATCATATTTAAATTGAGCGCCCCAAATTATATTAAAATTATCTCTCATTTGTTAAGGTGCAAAAGTTGATCCGAATTTGTAAACTTGTAACATCAATCAAATGTCACAGACCCGGACAAACATTAACCGTCCTTCAGTGTTGCCAGATTAGAGGATTTATCCCCAAATTGGGTAATTCTTTTGGGAAATGGGGATGACAAATTTGATTTGAGGATAAGGGAATTTGTTGAGGATTTTTATTTACCTTTCATAATTTCTTTTTAACTTAAGGATAATTTAAAAAAAACTTAATTTTCCGGCGGATGAGGGCAATAAAGAACAAGTTATAGGGTTATATTCGGCTGTACCGAATCTTATATACCCTTCACCCAAGTTTAGATGTGTTATATGATGTTATTATAAATATATTTATTTACCTAAACTATATCCATGTAAATACTAAACAATTTAAATAATTTGCAATTTCATATAAAGTTGAAATAGAAAAATCCTTATATCCTTATATTATATATTTATATTTATTTATTTATATATATATATATATATATATATATATATATATTATAAAAATGAGGTGTAAGTTTGTTTTTTTATTTATTTGTTTGTATATCAATCATGTCTAAACGGATGAACCGATTTTCCAGAAATTTCACACATAGATACAAGTGCTAGAGGCTTTGTTAGATTTCGAATGGACGTCAAACCCATATTATGAGCCTACTTTTAAAAAAAATCTATTTCTTTTTTCAATTTTACACATTAATTATGAAGCTATTTAAATTAAATTTGACGCACAGATAGTGCTTGCACTGTAGAATATTTAAGGTTATATTTTGATCGGATGCTACTCCCATATTTTACGTCCACTCTATTTAAAATTCCCAAACGTATAACCCAATTAGCTTAAAATATATCAGGGGGTGCAATACCCTTCATATAAAGCAAATGTTCATTATAACATATCTATGGAACTATTTCAGTGAGAGCCCTTAAATTTCGTAAGAATTTTTTTTACTATCATATCGTATTGAATAAATGAAAATAGGACGGTTAAGTCCAAGGGATATGTAGGCCCCAGTGACCATTATAGTGCAAGTCATAAAAAAAATTTAAAATTAATCATATCAAATTTAGTATAGAGTGAATAGGCCCCATATAAAGTATATATTAGATATCGCATCAAATAAGTAGCGAAGCGCACCGGTAAAAACTAGTAAATAATGAATTTAGTACTTTAGAATTTTATAAAAGTACTTATTTAAGTAAGATATACTTCAATGCAGAACAAATTTTTATAAATATAAGACAATATTAAATTTAAAAAATTCGAAAAAAAATATTCGTGATAGATTTATTCGAAAAAAGTATTCGTGATGAATTTATGCAAAAATGAGGCCCATAACTTATATATGAACGTGAAAAACACAATAACGCGTTTTAGCCTACAACTCGGTTAATACTGTATCTACTTGGTTCATTTTTTTTTTTTCAACATAAAAATTCTTTAAACATTTTCTGATTTTTCTGTGTTTCTAGCATACATAGATGCTTCAAAAGGCCAAATATGCCCTAATTTGTGGTCGTTTTTCAGTACCCATGAAAACAATAGCTACAAGAGTAGCATGCATTAAATAAAAAAACAGATATATACTGATATATATATATATTGACAAACTTATATATAGCCTTTACACCTGTGTTAAAAAAGGATTTAATAACTGTAATACTGAATATGATACCATAAAGTTTAACAATTAATTGTAATCTTTGCAGTGAGGTGATTGTTGTACCGATTAGCTACTAGCGAAATGTTTCATCTCGTACCAACCAAAAACTTAAAAACAAACATACTTTTATATCGTTTCACACAGGCCCTTAGCTCATTAACTTGTCGTATAGTTGCAATATAGCGCATCTTACAATAACAAAATATTTCACTTTTTCACCATTTATCAAGCAACCAGAAGAATCAAGACTACAACAAACAGAGGGCTTAAAAATGTCGTTATATGTTAAAGTTTTGTGAAACTGACATGTGGGTATGTTTTGGTGACATGTCGTCGTCTTCATAGTTTGACTTCTACGTTGATTTGTCAGCTATGGTATGGAATGAAGTGGTATGTTCATTGAATAATTCCAAAGAAAATTCCCAGTTTTTTCTCTAAATTTCTTTTCGATGATATACAAGTACAAAAGGAAAAGAATTAAATAAATAAAATCATTAAAGTTAAATGTTTTTAAAACAACTATAAATTAAATAATAATATGCCAAAAGAATGAATACAGCAAGTGCAATACTTAATGATTTATTTCAATATAAAAACCTTTAAAGCCTCACAGAAGCTGTTCGTTTTAAACTGAATGTGTTAGATCTTGGTTAAAAACACAAATCATGGTGAAAACTCATTAAACGTCATTATAAACAAATGTTTGATGGTTACTTGTTTTATTGCTTGGAAAATTTTATAAAAAAGCTTAGATATTTTACTACTATATTAAAATATTTAACAACTGTATTTAAATGGAGATGGTAAGTTAAAGGTATAATTTGTATAGATTCAGGTGACCAATTTATTTAAAGGATTTTTTATTTGTGTATATTGAAAGATTTTTTGATTTAAGTTAAAGCTTTTTTTTAATTAATATGGCCACCTTAATAGATTTAAACACACTGATTTCCATTGATATCAATCGTTAAGAAAACTATCAGGTATATAGTAAAACATTTTCCTTAGCAAACTCTATTTAATTAAATTAATTAATGTTCATTCATACCAAAAACAACACAACTCTGCATCACAAATTTATCATCAACATCTTTCGATTCCTTCAACGACATTTATATTTACAAGCAGAAACACAAAACGGAACAAGGAAAATATAGCTAGAGGCTGAAAAGCAAAGAAAACTTCTTAAAGAAGATCAAAAATAACGGTTTCATAAAATTTAAAATCATTTTAACTTCACGCCTGCAAATGTCTAAAGAAAAACGCATCATCTCTGGCGATAATAAACAGATTGCTGTAGATACAACGTCAACAAATAATGTCCGCTTATTAGACAAGATGGTATGACTGTGGATGATTGGATGGATGATGGCATGAGATGAAATGGAACAGAATTGTGGTTATCGTTTTAGTTGTCAGTTGTATATTTATATGTAGACCTGTAACTGGTCATGTAAATTATCCTCGTGTTTGACGCGTGTTATTATATAAATGTTTGTATGAGAGTTTAGAATTTTTATTAAATTTTATGCATGTCTAAACATTCTAACAACAAATCTTATGTTGCAACAACAAGTTTATCTAGATTTACAATGAAGAAAAAAATTCACAAAAAACATAAATAGTAAAACAAGATGTTCTTTGAATAAATAAATGATAAATTTGTTGGGTTGAAGAAAAAAAATATTATTTATGTTCAATAAATATAAATAATATTTTAAAGTGTTTTCTACTTTTTCATAATTATTGTTAAATATTTATTACTCTTCTCAAATATTAGATATACGTTGGCAATTTTGGGTTGAAGTTATTTTAATGTTTTGGGGTTTTCAGAACAGTCAACGATTTCAACATTGTAAAATTATTAATATTTTATGATTTAATTGAGTTAATTCATTATCTTAATGTAATTATTTTGCCCAATTCCCAAATTCGTTTTTTAAAATAGTAATACACTTTGTGAATAAGTGTGTTATTATCAAATCAGTTCAAATATTATAAATGTAAAATTTCTTTTATTATTTTTTTTTTTGCTTTTTGTAAGTTGGGTAGAAGTGGGGCATTCGCCACTTTTCTATTTAAAATGCTTTATTCTCATAACCATAAAGGATATCTGTAAACTTTCTTTTGTACTAAATACTTATATATGTTGACTTGAATTTAAGTTTTTTTTGTCTTGACGATCTCTCCGTTACTTTTATTTTTTTTTATGAATTTTTGACGTGAAATATGGGGTAAAGTCGCTAAGTGATGGGGACAAAATCTCTTGCCTATACAGATGTTTTTTTTTTTTTATTTTATTGCAATAGTGCCAATGAAAAAACAAACAAAAATTAATATATTTCATCGAATTTTATGAAAAATAACTAAAAATTCAATTAATAATGCAGATCCAAAATCAGTGCATTGTGAGAGCCATTAAATAATTTTTTACTTAAATTCTATTAACACTAGGGAGTCTATATGTACAGTTTAATATCTACAGCTAGTAAGCAACTCGTAGCTAATGGCGACGTTCCTGGACGATAAGTTGGGTCGGCCTACCAGCAGTCTGGTGAATGTTTCCCAGGAGTAGACTTATGCACCAAAGACAATTTTTTTCACACTTTAAGTGAATTTATTAAAACACTTGTCATTAATTCTTGTTCATTACTATCAAGTTTCGAAACAAAATCTTTATTAAATTCCAAAAACTAAAAAATTTATCATAGAAAATGCTTACAGCGAAATATTTGGGAAAGTATTGAAAAAACAATTAATCACAGTCTAGCTCCGATCAGATGTACATTGAAAATACCAAAATTTGATGGATGATAGATCTGCGATAAAGTAAAGGAAAATCAATTAGTGTCCCAAAAATAATAATATTCAAGATAATTGGCAATTGACAAGTGTTGCCCCTTCTACTACTTAGGTTTTTAATAAAAAAAAAAATATTGATGAAAATATTATTTTTTGAAAGTTCTGATTTTTATAAATTCCAACACCCACGTTAAAGTATACAATAAACTTAGAATCACTTTCTGAGTCAATTAAACGATGTCCGTTCATCTGGCAGATTGTCTGGTTGACCGGCTGGATGGTAGTCAGTCCATATATAACTTATGCAGAAAGTACAAGTCGTTATTATAAAGATAATTTAATGAAATTTGGAAGAGATGACTGTTTTAATAAAATGACACAGCCTATTTAAATTGGTTATTATCGATCCATTATTTCACTTAGCCCCTATGCAAATGTTCACCCTATTATATCATTATTTCAATAAAATTTGATATAAGTTTTATTGAATCAGAATATTAAATTCCATGGATCCATAAACAAACATAATTCCCATATAAGATTCGAAAATCACTTAAACTTTGACATACAATTTGACATGAATTTTATATAAGCAGAAATCATAGTACTGCAGATTCATAATTCAATTCATAATTGGCCATAGGTCTCATATGCGGCGATTTCTGAAGATCTCGAAAATCATTTGAGGCTCCAACGCAATGGTGAAGGATATCATATTGTCGGGCATAACCGACTATAAATTTTTTACTTGTTATCAGTGCTGCCAGTTTAACCTAGATTTTTTCTAACCTATTTTAATTTTTAAAATTTCGTTAAAAAGGCTAAAATGTTAGTATCTCAACAACGAAGAAGAGAGTTTCTTATTACTATTATTTATTTACAGTATATATTCGCACAAAAAACTGAGATTATTTATTTTTAACAAAAATTTTCGCCTGCTGCGCTCCATTCTCAAAATTAATAATATATTTCATTAATTATAGAACTATTTATGAATATAATTTAAAAAAATTCTCATAAAAGCGAATATTCACCTAAAAATTTTGAAATGGTTAATCAAAAAGGAATTATAGTTCTAAAGTGGCGACAAGGCATTTAAAAAAATTGAGTAATTTTTCATATGAAATATAACTTAAATTTGTATTTAAATTTTTTGAACGATCTTTTACTGGGATATTTTGCTGGCAGCCGTTCTATGTTTTATTTATAAATTTATTACAATATCTTAAAAAAATATTAAAAACTAAAGAGAACGTAAAGAAATACCTTTTAAAACTTAAAAAAAGAAAATGTTAACTTTTTTTTGACTTTATTTTTTAAGACATTTAGCCTTTTTTTGGCCTTTTTTAAAGTTAAATTTATTTTTTTTTTCTAATCTTCTGGCAACACTGTTTGTTATTATGATACATCGACCTTTTTTTAATTTTTGGTGAAAAGTTCGATTTTTACTGAAAAATCAAATTTCAACTAAAAAAGAATCAAATCTAGTGAAAAATCAAATTTTTAATGAATAATAGAATTTTCAGTGAAAAATCGAATTTTTATTAAATAATTGGTTTTTAGCAAAATTTGGTTTTTTTGTTGAAAATTTGGATTTTTAATGAAAATTTTGAATTTTTGCTGAAAATTTGGATTTTTAGTGAAAATTTTGATTTTTAGTGAAAATTTTGATTTTTGTAAATAATCGGATTTTTATTGAAAAATCTAATTTTTAGTGAGTAATCGGTTTTTAACAAATTTGAATTTTTGGTGAATAATCGGATTTTTAGGGAAAAATTGAATTTTGAATTTTTTTTGTGAAAAATAGTATTTCTAGTAAATTATTGTTTTTTTGTAAAACTTCAAATTTTTAGTGAAAATTTTATTTTTGGTGAAAATTTAAATTTTTATTGAAAATTTTATTTTTTGGTAAAAATTTTAAATTTTGGTGGATTATTTTGTAAAAAATTTTGAATAAAAAATTAAATTTTTTGTAAGAGATCAAAAAATTTTTAAATAAAATTAATTTTTAGCGGAATTAGTAAACATAATTACAATATTATAATGTTAAAATGTTATAATCTTATTTCAAATTTCCATATAAATTTTCAAAAAAAAAAAAATGTTAAATAATGTTTTATTTTAAGTAACATATAACACAATAACTCAAATAACATATTTTGTGTATTATGTAATTATAATTGGAAGAATAAATTGTTATTAACGAAAATGCTTTGTATTAAACTAATTGTTAAACAGAAAAAAGTAATAAATAATTTTGCTAAATCACTTATCGAGTCGATTTTAACTCTCCTTTAATCAATATCTGTATATCCTTTGATATCTATCTATTCGTTTCTCTATATATCTGCCCGTCCGTCCATCTATCTGTGTGTCTGTTCGTCATTTGAGATTGCAATTGTTGAAATAATTTTTTGAAATTTGCCATACATATTTTTAAGCAAAAAAGACTAACTGACCGATGTAGACTATTATTAGAACAAAACAAATATTTTTCAGCAGTGCGCCAGGGTGATTTACGAACAGATTTTCGTAACAAAATTTGAAAAACTTAATAATGCATACAAATCTGGTTATAAAAATTAAACAAATAGGTTAATTTTTTTAAACTTTACTTTTATTAATAACCGTTACGTACAAGTTCTAAATTTAAAAGAATAAATTATTTCTTATTGGATTTTATTAAAATGGCTGATTTTTTCCCAAATTCCTTTCGTTGGAGCTTTTATTGTATTATTATTTACTTTTTTGCAATAAATCCACTTTATTTAAATACCGTTTTAATGCTTTTTTACTAGGGTCCAATACCCTCCAACTGGGCGGAGTTCTCAACAATCTGGTGGATTAGCCTCTTTTGATGCAAAAATAACACCATTTCTTTGATACCACTTCATTGTTTTTTTGCTGTAATGAGAAATAGTGAGAACAGGCCAGCGGATACATTGTGTTTTATTATGAAAGGGGAATTTCTTTCTGTGTTAATGAGATCATTTGTTATAAATAAAGTGTTTCTTTTGCCATTTTAGGGGATTTATATATGGTTCTAACATATATATATATATATATATATATATATATGAATTCTTTTTTTTTGTGCACGTCTGAAGTATTTTTTTTTTTTTTGAAAGAATAGACAGACGGACTGACAGACTGACGGACATTATTAGAAGTAGGTAAATACTAGCTTAAAGGCATTACTATATCCTTCACCTCATTACTGAAAAAAGTATATAATACACTGCCTGTCACTTGAATAAGTATCACATTTTTTTAACTTTAATTAAGTATATCTTCTAAACTAAAGTTCAGAAAAAAATTAATTTTTGCACAACCAAATTGTGTTGGCTTTAGTTTCCTGAAAAAATAGAAAATATACATATTTTGTTATACTAAAATTATGCACTTATTTAAAGAAATGTATTTCTGTGGTACTTTTTTGTGTATCACTTGAATAAGAAATATTTTAAAACTAAGCAAACTGTAGTTTATTTTTAAATTTTAGGTTATAAAAATTAAAGTTATTATCTTCTAGCATTCAATTAGTAATGAGTACTGCCACCATTTTTAGAAATAACCTCAAAAATGCCATTTGGCATCGACTTGTATAATGACTCTAAGTAATTTAGCGAAATTGAACTCCATGCTTCCGTTATTGCATCCTTTAAGGATTCTATCATCTCAAATTATTTTCTTCCTTCATAACCTTTTCTTGCAAACCAACCCCAGACATTTTCCATTGGATTCAGATCTGTAGAATATGAGGGCTAATCCAAAAGTTGAACACCATGTTGATTAAAATCCATTGTTTTACTGCTCTGGCGGTATGAATCGGAGCGTTGTCGTGTTGGTACGTCCAAGGTATAAGTCCAAAGAAATCATTACATTTTGGAAATGCTTCCTCCAGAATGTTTTTGTAAGTCGTTGTAGTCATTTTGTTGGATACAAAAACCAATTTTATGGTACCATAATACAAAATGGCACCCCATACCATTATTCCGCCCTCTCGGTTGTGTCTGCGGCTCAAAAATAATTCCTCCTTATTTAGGTCATGGAAGTAGTAGTTATACCCGTCGGAACCATCAATATTAAACTTTTTTTCATCGGAAAATAAAATTTTAAATCATTTGTCGGAACTTGTCATTGTATTTTTGGCAAACTGTAGACGTTGTGGTTTGCGTTTTTCATTAAGTGATAGACTATGTATGGCCACGACTTTAAAATACAGTGCACTGTTCTTAGACGGGCACTGACTCTACTTCTTTCGTGTACTTTTGATACCGACACGGTAGAATTTTATAAAATTCTAAGAATTTTTCGTCTTTCTTTTCGAGTTGTTTCCATTTTCTTCCGCCCTTTCATGTTTTTTCCATATCTTTCCACGTTATTCAAATAATTGTACACAACTGTCTTTCCTCTATTAATGTTTTTGGCTATTTGGACCGGATTCTGACCTTGAGATTTCAAAATCAGAATTTTTTCTTTTTCAGAGTTATTAAGAGCCTTACCACGTCCCAGTTTGAATAAAAACTATTCAAAAACTATCCAGCCACTTATATTGAAAATATTCAAATCACAGTCCTCCTGAGTAATATTAAAAGAATTCCTTATTCAAGTGACACACGATATATTACCACAGAAAAACATATCTTTAAATAAATGCATAATTTTAGTATATTTTATGTATATTTTTTATTTCTTCAGAAAACTAAAGCCAACACTTTAAATTTTGGTCACGCAAAAAATTATTTTTTTCTGAACTTTGGTTTAGGAGATATACTTATTCAAGTGGCAGGCAGTATATATATATATATATATATATATATATATATATATATAGATATATATATATATATATATATATATATATATATATATATATATATATGTGAAATTTTTAAGGTTTTGACATTAAAATTATATTTTTTATTTTTTCTATTTTTTTTTTTTTTGATAATTAAATTTAAAAAGACAAAAACGACTTTTACAAAAATTTAAAATCTTCTGTTTTGATTATAATAATCTTGTACTGAAATATCTTCCATTCGACATCGTGGCAGTTAATAATGCAATTTCAAGCTAATTTTTTAGTTCGCAAGTTCAAACACTTTTTCATGGATATTCCACTAAATAAATATCCTACTTTTTGTAATTTTCTCAGATTAATATTTTACCCCTTTTGTTAAGAACATACACACTCAACAGGACGTAAATGTTCTTTGATCTCCAACATTAATTCTTGCTTTTCATTGTGGGAATCAAATACAACTTATATTTCCATCAACTCGAAAAACAAATGTCAAACAAAATATTAAAGTTCTCATCAAAGAAAATCTAGCTAGTTTTCTTTAAATGTTAGCTTTCAAAAGCAAATTCTAAATGTTTTTTTCTTTCACTTCTAAGTTTCAAATAAATAATTCCCAAGAATTGTTATCAAACTCTTAAACCACTTACATATGTATAAACATAGAGATTTATTTCTTAAATGGCCACACCATTCTATGACATCCACTTTAGTAAGTTTACTTCCGTTTTCCGTAATTAATGCAATTGTGGTCCAAATGCAACCTGTCACAACTTAATACTGGAAAGGAGGATGTTAAAATTTAAACTGCAACAGTAGCAGCTATAACTAAATACAAAAACAAATAAAATAATTGTAATAATTAACAACTCTTATGTTGGCAAATAATCACAAAAGTATTTTAATTTATTTACTAAATAAGCATTTAAATACTAATTCAATAATAATTACAAAATTATTTCGCAATTGACCATAATGTGTGTAAACAATTAAAATTTTATGTCACTTTTAATTGGGCATTTAAATGTAATAAATACATTAGGTACAATTTTTTATAAATTTTCTATAAAAAAGGAATATTAAATCAGCTATATATTACGACACAATTCATATCATATTTCTACCTTTTATTTATGGCTTTTATTTGATGAATTGTGGAAAAAGCATCCGCCAATTATGGTTGGCAAAAGAAATTATTATCTGTCAATTAAAAATCAATCTTAAGCAAATATTTTACTTAACAATTTCTTTATAATTGTAAAAGAATTAAAAGAAATTAAAAGAGAATTAAATACTAAAACGAAAGAGATATTATATAAGTAAAATAAATGTATAGTAAATAAATAATATCATACTTAAAAGTATATTTCCTGATAGAGTTATTATGATTCAGTAAAAAAATAAAAATAATCAAAAATAATTTCAGTTACCAAAATTGTTCCTTCAATCAAAAAAATATTTAAATTTGTACCTCCCACCAAAATGATTATTGCAATTACTAATAATTTTAAAAACTAACAAACAACAATGTTTTCCAATTATGTACTTTCAAAATTTTAATCAAAAAAATTTAAAAGAAATGCAATTCTCATTTACTTTACATAGGAATAAATATAAATAGACAAATATATATATATATTTAACAAGAAAAAAGTATTGAAGCTTTGTACTAAGTTTGTGAAAAGGATAAGTATTATATTTATTTGTAACATTTTATTGTTATAGGAATAATAATCTTAGTATGGTTAAAAAACAAATATTTTATGGTTGTAGAAACAATGATATGTTTCATACTAACAAAATTTGTTTCTAGTAAAAATAATTAAAAACGTATAATTTTTGCAGTCAATCATATTAAAATTCTTATTGAGCGTAAACATTTCATAACAAAATTTAATTAAAACCATTGTTATCATGAACACAGAATTATTAAATTTCAATAAAATTAACAATGAGAACATAATGCTAATGCTGTAACCATATTTTTTCTCTGCGTGTACGTATAAATAATTTTGTTATCCATACCAGTAATTCTATTTATCACCACCTAATAAAGCAAAAAGTCTATTATGCCTCCTTTTACCATGATTCTTTCCATCAATTGAAGTTTTTTAAAGACTTAAAAACTCACCAAAAATTGAACAATAATTATATCAAATTATTATATCTTAGAAGTTGCTACTGACTGAACTTTGATTTCTTGCTGCTTTTAAGTCCCTTGATGGGAACATCAAACAGAAAAAAATTACAAAAAGATAAAATTGTAGCTGGAAAATAGAAATATTTTTCTATTTTTTATATTCGATTTAAATTTTTATTTTGTCGAAAACTTGTATAATCAATTAATAAATGATTGACTCAATTAATCTTTTAATTAAATTTTAATATAAATCCTAATAAAGTGGTAAACCTAAAAATTGTACTCGTATCTAATATCTTTTTTTTGCTGTATATTTACTTAGTTGCATATTATGTATCTAAAGATATGTATATTTATTTAAAACAAGCATTTCTTTAACCATTTCTACTTTTTCTTATTGCTTAACTTGTCTTATAACCCTCGCACTTTTTTTCCCCTGTTTATAAAATTTATTACTTTTATCAGTACTTGTTTGGATTTCTATGATAATTTTATGCAACTTTGTATTAAATTAGTTTCTCTTTGTAGCAATTAAAACCAACAATAACCAATAGCAATTTTTATTTTGAATTTGAGTTATTAGTCAATAAATAAATTTCATTTTTTAGTTACTTTAGCATCAACTAATTAATCTGATAAATTTTATACCATTTTAAAATTTATATTTGAAACTTTATCGACGAAAAAACGTAAACCAATATTTACATAATTGAGATTTATTGTTTGGGACTGACTGGAAGAAATTACAAAAAATGAACAAAATTACAATAGGAAAGTAAAAGAAATGGGTGGTAATGGTAAACTTAAAAAAGCTACTACTTAATATATTGAATGTGAGAATTTTTGAATAAATTTCTATTATACTCAGAGCTATAAGATCGAAAATGTTTCTTAATTTAATTCAATGATTTTGCGATTTTTTATTTTTCGTTGATGTTTCACATAATATGGAATGATTTTGATGATTTTTATAAAAGATATCGGCCGAAAGGTATAAATAAACTAGTGTTGCGATGGAAACCTATAAGACAAATATTTGAGTCAAATTTCGTCACCCTAGGATGTCCGCCTCGAGTCCTATCCAGCTTTTAACTTACGGAGTCGATTTAACTATCTGTGCGTTTACCAGTATCGCTTCCCTATATAATGGTCCATTCACCTATCCGCCTAGATTCCAATTGTTAAGATGTCAATATTATTTCACATAGCAGTTAAACAAATCTTTTCATGTAGTCCACTAGGGTGTCTTATGTAACGTGTAGTTACAAACATTACACCACCAACATAATAACATATTGTAACTACTTTAGTAGTAACTACTTTAGTAGTTGCAATACAATAAGAGAATTTATAATTCTCATTTAGTTTATATAAATTATATACTTTATATATATATACTTTGCTCTTAGCGATCAAAGTATTACCAGACACGACCGAAGTTCTTTCTTCCGAACCGTAGCCGAATCCGTAGTAGTATTATCGTGGTTAGCCGATTGAGAACTGAAAAATTTATCTCAGCGAATGGTATTTGGAGGCCGAACCTTGTAGTTAGCCGACAAAGAACCGAAGCATTTATCTTGTCGGATTGTATTTAATTTATAAAATAACTCATACGACTCAAGCTAGCCGATTGAGAGAGATGATATAAATTATATCATCGGATTGTATTCAGAATTTAACGTAGCTCATATAATTTTATTTTGATTGCATTTTTAGGACAAAACTTGTAGTTAGCCGATCAAGAGCCGAAGAATTTATCTTGTCAGATTGTATTTATAATTTAGCTCAGACGATCTTATGTAGCCGATTGAGAGCATAAGCATTTATCTCTTCGGATTGTATTTTGGAAATGAAACTCATAGCTAGCCCACCGAGAAGAATAGCCGAAGAATTTGTCCCGTCGCGTTTTTTTTTTTTTTTCTTGTTAGTTAATACATTCTTACTGAGAATTAACTTTGCTCTTTTCTCTCGTAGCTAGGTACTGTTTCATCGTTATTCATGTCACGAAGGAACAAGGAACGTCTGTGGTAAAAGTCAAAGGAAACAGACCTTTAAAGAAACTAGATAGACTGCACTACACTTATAAACAGATTTTGGACAGAATGATTAATTTTAAAAGTGTGAATTTGGAAAACCCAAATATAAAATTAATATTTAATAGCAAAGACTTTGCTGACTTTAACCCTGATTTTATTTTTATTTTTATTTTATTTGTTTTGCTATTTAATGAACTACTTTATTTCTCTAGAGTTCTCCTAAAATTTTGTAGCAATCTGCTACATGTAATTTGATTAGAAGTTTAAATTAAGAAATAATAGACAGACGAATTGACAGACGTCGTTAAATCGACTCGCTAAATATTTCTGTTCCAATTAGTTACTTCAAAGGTGGGAACATTCCATTATTTTTGAACATTATAAACACAAAGGCATGGAATACAACTAGAAGTTTATGTGGGAGGCAGTTCAAACTAACTTTTAAAAAAATTTACGAATTTTTTTTAACACAAAAACAAAATATATGTGACTACATGTATTTCGTTGTTGGATGAATTAGGTTTCTGACAACTGAATTAGGGTTTTGTTTCTCACATAAACTTTTAGCTGTATTCTATGCACAAAGGCACTTTAGCTACAGCTTGCTCCTCAGTATTAAAAAATTAAATATATTTTTTGTGAAAATTCTTTTTTTTTATCGTTCGACCAAAGAAAATAAAAAAATAATAGATCTTTTATTTGGTTTGACGACACATCGTATATCGTATAAAATCAAAATATTGAATACTAAATGTAATTTTTTCAATATTTACAAAAGTAACTGAAGCGGATTTATTAGTTCTTGCGAGAAATTTTGCAAAAATCAAAAAAATCTGTAAGCAACATAAGTGGTCAAACATATTTAAACGTATATTTTAAAATCACTTTCAGTCGTCATTCTTGTTATCAGTAGACAATATTGTACTATTTCATTATCATGTTAGATAATTTGCCAACCTCTACTTAAGTAGAAAAGTTTCATTTAGGCGATTTAGTTAATTTTTTGAAGACGTCAATGTCTGGTCGATCATAAATATTATGCAGTTCTACGTTAACCTCTCCAAATTTACTCTGACTTGTACTTTTTTTTCTAGTTCCTTGGATTTGGGACTTTGAGCGGCCCTCTGACTAATGTCATCGACATATGACAGTTGCGTTTATGCACGTCTCCGATACTTCTGTTTATTAGTAAGTTCCTACTACTGTGTAATATCCGGGGATAGAATTAATTGCCCGTTTCAACACTTGAATACTTGTCATGTTCTTCCAAGTTCTTAAAAGCAGGAATAAGTAATTCTTTTTTGAACACACTACCAAGGGCAAGATCTATTTATAAGCCAAATTTAAATTCGTAGAACAATTTTTTTACAAATGTTTTATATCTGGGATCGAAGACTGTTTTTAATGCTATTAAAGAAGGATACTTTTGCCGATGTTTTGCAAGCTCTTGAAGTTTTAGGATAATGTCACCATTCTATCTATAAAGGTGAGTATTTTCCAAGAAGTTTGTCATTTAGTTTACATTTAGCTATGGCGGTCTGTCTGCGGAAATCACAATAGACCGGATCACCTGAAGGAGAAAATTTGGTGGAAATAATCACCTTTGATACAGTAAAATGGGCAAAATCGGTTTTTTTTTTTTTTTTTTTTTTTGAAAAACAAATTTCTTTCTCATGGAAAGAAATTTGTGTATATATATATATATATATATATATATATATATATATATATTCTAGTTTAACATGGAGTTTTTTTTTTTTTTTTTTTTTTTTTTTGAAAAATATAAGTTTTAGAGGAAAACTGAGTTTACATCTTTGAAAAAATCAGATATGTGAAAGGAAAAATGAAGCCCATAATAGCTTATTTAGGAGTTAAAAATATCAAATTTTTAATTATTTCTCATAATTCAGCTTTTTATAGAGCGATTTTCATGACCTAACAAAACTATAGAGGGCTTTTGATAAGTATTTTCAATAAACATAGAGACGGACTGATGGATATTACTGTTTTGACTATCGTACCTTCAAGAGCCCACATACTTTTTGGAGTGTCAAATAAATATTTTAGAAATTACAAAGGGTATAAACATGTTTATCCCTCATCTATGCATCTGAGGGCGGTAGTCAAATATGGATTCAGATTTTTTTTTTACCATCTTCAAAATACTATACCAATCTAATATCCTTGCCTACTATAGCGTACCTATAAAAACAAGTCTAATCAAAAACACCGTTAACCAAATGTAACTCATTCAAAACGAATATGAAGGTTGATTTTCCTTACATTTCATGTTTAATGTGAAAAATATAAAAAAAAAATATTTTAAAGAAAAATTATCACTCAAATTAAAGAAAAATTAAAAACAACAGGTAATCAAAAACCTGGGACAGCACTACTAACACATAATACTACTGCCACCACAATATAACAAAATTACAACTCCTCTCATGGCCAATTGAAGTGCAAATTGAAGGCCGGCTACCAAACTGGAATAATGGAGACAGACAATAACACCATTACCATACCAAACCACGCCATACCAAATCTGTGGCCATAACACATACAACACTCTCTTTGGCAGCAAAATAGCAGCTAGTAAAGAAGACAAGTAGTAGTTGTGACCATTGAAGAAACTCCATTTGATGATGTTCACTCAAGTGGGTAGTCAAGTTTGGAAAAAAGCTTTACATACATATTAACCAATGTTTTAAAACCATTATAGTACTTTAAATAATTATTTGAAGAGTTTTTATGTACGAGTATGTTTATGTGTTTGTATGTTTCATTTATTTATCTAATACAAATTTAAAAGGAGTGATATTTGACTGTAGTTTGTTAAACCAGCAGGATAGTTTAGCGTAGAAAAAGTAAAACATAAAAAAACAAGCCAAATACAAATATTATAGTTGGAAAAGATGAAACTTAGACGCCCATACTTAAAAGTAATAAATAGAATCAATTTAGCCGCGAGCAAAAAACAAATATTTTAATAATTTAGTGTTAGTAGTTGCCTCTTCAAAAACAAAAACGCTCCACATGGGGTACCAATAATAATATTGAACACTTACATACGCTCATAAACTAAACGTAGGAGCTCAGAACTTCAAAGGAGTTTTATTAATACTTTAATAGAATTGCTATTAAATAAATTACGGTAGTCAAGCAGGTTCATATCCTAGATGAACTCAACTCAGTGGTAATTTTGGTGAGAAACTAACTTGATTCTTATTTTAGAAAATTAGCTTCGTAAGCATGATAAAGATGTTTTCAATCTTCATTGAGATGCAATTTTGTGATTACTTACGATTACAGGACGAATTTATATGTATTTATTTTATATACTTTTTTATTTGTTATTTATTTATTTGTTATTATATATATATATATATATATATATATATATATATATATATATATATATATATATTCTGAAATATGCGCCTAAAAAATGCATTTACAATTCAAAATATACCCTAAGAATTTTACAAAACATGCATTTACTCTTTTAATACTTATCAAATGAAAAGATTACTTCTACTCACCACAAATGTTTCCTAGGTGATTTAACCCTAAGTTCGGTTTATTGCCCACCACGATTTTCAATAACCAAGGAGAAATTTTAAGAATTTTTAATCCACTAGGAAATCGTTTCTATGCATATACTGGGATTTCCGATTGATAAATCTTATAAGTAGGAAGCTTTATAATGTACTAGTTGATCGCAAAAATTACATAGATTTCGTACCTACTGGACACCTAACATACTGGCCGGCTGATCCTAGAAAAAATTCCGATATGATAGATTTTGCTATCTCTGAAAATATAAGCTTAAATTCAATAACCACAGAAATTTAATATTATTTAATTTCTGATAATTTTCCAATAATAGTAACACATTATGAAAGAACGAATATAGCAATTTATCCTATAAATACTTTCTATAGAAAAAAATGGTTAAAATATTGAACAGTATATCATATCCAGACAAATCCATATCTTCAGTGTGAGCCATGGATCATTCAAATATTCAAACTTTTATGAAAGATAATAAGCATTTTTCCAATTCTGATATTGAAAAACTTCTTCGTGGAAAAAAGAAAGCTTAGAAGAGAATGGCAACTAACCAGATCACCAGCTGCAAAGTTGAGGCTGGCCACAGCAAGTAAAAAGCTTAGAGGAGCCCTTCAGGTAGAAGAGGATTGCAAAAATAAAAATTAAATTAAAAGCTTAACAACTATAAAGCCATCGGTAGAGGCACAAAGTATTTTAAGAAATTATTAGGATAGCGCAAACTTATGTGCACGTTATTTGGACTCATATTTCAACACAATCCTCAACAAATGATTTTGTATTGGGAGAGACACCTGACACTATATTGGATTAGGGTAATTGCTATTAGCCCAGAAGACATTAATATAATAATTAAAGAGAATATAAAAGTCAGAAAATCTGCTGCATATAATTCAGTAACACCATCAATGACTAAATGCCTATCCAACGTGACAATAATTGTGCTGTCTTTAGTATTTAATGCGATGTCAACAGATGCAATAGGAGCTTATTTGTATAATCGTAGTTCAGAAGAAGAGCATTCTGCTAAACACGGTACATCATCTGAACGTAGAATAAATGAGTTTGAATTTTTTTTCAATTCTTTTATTTTTTTTAATAACAGCTTGCAACTTTAGATTTATTTTTTTCAGCAATAGATCCTCTGCAGCTTCGATTTTCCCAACAGCACTATCAATTGAATTGATTTGAGTACTTAGTAAATGAAAACCCTGTAATTTAGCAATAGTTTCAGGAAAAATCCATAGTTGGGACAAACAATTGAGAGATTAGTTTCAATATTTTTTGACTTAATACTAGTTTAACTTATCCACAGCTTTTTTCAAATCGTCAAAACATTGTTCGCAATATTTTACAGCATTAAGCCAAGATCACCATCTCATAGTAATTGGTGGAGGAGGAAGTGACATATTTCCTATAATTTTTCAATGCATGTAGGGGCTTTCAAATATATATGTTTTCTATACATAATCAATGAATAAATGGGCTAAAATTATTACGCACTTTGTCTGCTACTAGGTGTAATGCGTGGGCTAAGCAGATTACATGCAAAATTTTTGAATAAAAAATCGTAATGGCTTTTGATGATTTTACTAAGGTCACACCCCCTCCCAACAATTGAATTCACTAATACAACCTATCAGCAATTGTTTTGTAATTCACGCTTACAAGTTGCATACTATTAAGCAAAAACTTTCGTTGTGATTCGAAATTCCACTAATTACATTTAAAATAAATCGACCAGTAATGTCTGTGGTTTCACCCATACTTATCCATACAAATTTGCTTTTTTTACGATTTTATTTCATCAAGTTGAATATTGTACACTTTTTCCACATAAGCGATGATTCGGATGGAATGCTTTCATTTGAGTACGTCTCTAAGAATATCAATAAAATTAAATAAATTACTCATAAGACTGAGTTAAAGTTATTTGTTTGCTAAATTATGGATAGTTAAATGAAAGTTAAAAATCGCATAATAGGTCTTATGTGTGTTTTACCTTAAAAATGAAGAATAGAAAAATAAAATTTAAACAAAAATGTTTTAAAAAATGAAAAATATACAAATTAACATGCATTATTAGGAAAAATATGCACTTTTCACTAAATATGCAAAAATATGCACTAAAAAATCGACACCATTTTTTAGTAAAATATCTGATTTGGGTAGCTAATTGCATAAAATATTTTTTAAATGTTCCAAAAACTATATGCATTTGCATTAAAATCCATCTCCTACTTATGATATATATATTCTATGAAAATTTTAGCAGAAAAAAATATCACAATCTAGAAAACGAATGATCTGCGGTTATCCTACAGTGACTGATGACCAAGTTCGCTTAAAATGTTGAAGTACATATAATTTAAAAAATTGTTTTCTCAAGAATAAATTCCTTACCCTCACTTACCCTTACAGCAAAATATATTCTAATTACTTTGTATCATAGACACTTGCAGATAATCGCAACTTAAAGTTGCTACAAATTAACGCTTAATTAAAAACATTTCAAAAGAAAAAAAAAACAAACAAGATCACCTCAACAAAAAAAACTCAAACAAGTATTAAGCCTCTTCGACTAAGTTTAAAACAAAAATACTCGCAAAGCCAAGACCAGCATGTCTGCTGTTGAATAAAATTAGATTTCATATACAAACGAAATGCAAGCAACAGAAACACTTGTTTGATTTACAAGATCAACTGTTGGCCATCCATAAAACAACTAATGCCAGCAATTTTATATTTGCCCAGACACATTTAGAGTCAGTGGTCACAGCGGCCACTGAGCAGCGACTTCGTGTTGCATTTCAATAATTTAAATAAATGTCCTTTTTTCTCGTCGTCTGCTGTTTGCTGCTGCAGCGATATTAGCAAACATTAATCGATGTCACACTCATATGTCTACTTTATGTTAAATGGAAAGATAAACATGCTTTCTGGGAAATGAACATTTATACATTGTTGCTTTTCTCTCTGAATATTCAAAGTGTAACAATTTGTTTTTGAGCAACAACTGGAGCAAAAATTGCATCGTTTTCATTCATTGCCCAAGAAATAACAAAGAGTTCATTTGAAAAGTTCAAAGACACGCATGTTTTTGTCAGTTGAAATTTATTTATTTAAATCGCACTTGAAAACAGTCACACACATTTTTTTCTTATATTAGAAATAAGTTGATTTAAGTTATTAAATAATAAGTGAAATATATTAAGATAGTTTTCACGTTTTCCCTTAAAAAGCAAAAAAGTTTTAAACAAATTAAATTTTCAAAAATTCTGATTAACACCTGCAGATACCTTTTTAATATGAATAAACATATGCACGAATAAATCAATAAATATGTTATAAATAATGTTCGTTGCTTAAGTCTTTTGTTTTAAAATGGTAAGCTAATAATTACATGAACATAAAAATCAATTTCATATGACAATTTCGTAATTTGAATCCTTTATAGCTCTAAAAATACTGTGTTTTATATAAATAAAATAAATATAAATAAAAAGTTACTGAGCTCTCAAGTTCTACTAAAAAAATTGTTATTTAACTTTTGAAAAACTTCTAAATTTTTCAAATCTAAATTTAATTTATAACCAGAAGTATAAATTATCACAAATCACAGATTGAGATCAATTATTAAATTCCCAAATTAATTAAAATACCTAGGAATTATTCTCGACATAACTCCAAACAAGGCAATAACGTTATTGTTTAAATTTTTTCGTCCGAGTTTCTCTACGGAGGCCTAGTAAATATACTACTTCTACTGGGTAAGTCCATAAATACATTTTTCGATTGCTCTAAACCCAACCTCACTTGTCCCAGAACAACTCTTGTTTTAATGTTCATGTTCTCCTTATTATTTTCAATAGTCGGTCTCCTAATACGACTTTCATGAGTTAACAGTGCACAGTAGAACAGACTCAAAATTTTTTTTGGAAATAAATCTGTAACTTCTAATCTGCTGGTTAGATATACAAAAAATTTCACTCAGGCGTAGCAGAGGAGTGAACAACTTTAATTACGGAAGAAGAGCCCTATATACTCTACAGATGTGGAGCAATTCTAGCTCAAAATAGAGTACATGCTTACATATGCTATTTATCTTATGGTTTTCAATTAATTTGCATTTGAAATTTCAACTATCTCAATTTTGGAAAAACTAGGTCCAGTTTTTTCAATATATATCCCAATAGTTTTGTTCGATTTTTTAAAATTTGAACGCAGTTTATTAAGGAAAGAAATTATCTATGGAATCAAAAGAACCTGAAATTGCTATAATAAAAATAAACGATTGTAAAGTTGTAAAAAGTATGATATTTTATGTTTTGTTGGCCGAAAAAGTGTCGACAATCCTTTTTCCCTAAAATAAAATTTTTCTTAAGAACATATAACGGTTTTATACTTTTCTAAACGGTATCTACTAAAACTAAAAACGAGCCGAACTACCCAAAAGGGCTAAGCAAAAGTCCTCTCGAATTTGACCTATTTTGTATCGAAATTTTCAATTTCGCAGAAAAACTAGCGACTACATTTTTTTTTTATAAAATCACTTATCTAGCGGATGTAATTTTTAATTATATACAAACAGATTGAAATAAGTATCTTTTACAGAACCAAAACTACGCTGTTTTGAACTTAAACATTTCAGGCAAAATTACAATTTTTACGTATTTTAACACAAATACACCTTCAAATTTATATAAAATTTTACCATAGACATAGTAGAAGAGATTAAAATATTACGTTTGGAAGAGGGGCTCCACATACCTCTCGGGAATGTAGCTATCACAAGTCAAATTAGAGTATGTCTGATATAGTTATAGTTTTCAAGGTATCTGGATTTGAAATTTCAACTATCTAAATTTTGCAAAACCTTGATCAAGTTTTTTAAATATATAGCCCAACATTTTGATCCGATTTTGTATTTATATCTATATATATATATATATATATATATATATTATATATATATAAGAAATCTGAAGTCGATATCTTTTCCGAGTCCAAAAAAAATATTTTGAAATTGAAAATTGAAAAAATTATAATTTTTGTGCTTTTTGGCCCAAAAATGTATCTACATTCTTTTATATATAAAGTAAAACTGTACATAGAAAAGCATCTTCACTCAGATAATTTTAAAATTAAAAACCAGCCTAATTACTAAAAAGGACTAAGTACAGACCATCACAAATTTGACCTATTTTGTATCCATATTTTTACTTTGGTCTATATGTTCTAAAATACCAAGACCTCAATCTACAAACAGAATGCAGTTTCGAAATTTCCAATGTATTCTAAAAAGTTTGCAAGACAGATTCTTGGGACATACAGCAAATGTAAGCTCTTTGGTTTAAATTCAAAAAAATTCCATTTTTAGGATTTTCGACAGTTTTTTAGGAATTGTGGGAGTCCTTTTACAAAAATTTTAAATTTGTTTACACCTCAAAATGAATGAAAGTTATAAGGTACATAATCACCGAAAATTTCTTCAAGATATCTTAACTAACAGAGATTTTATTAGTACAAAACACTGATAATTTCTATAAAAACCAATTTTTTACAAAAAGTTTAATTCCAAAAAAAGGAAATAATAAATTTTGTACCTGTAATAAAATCTTTGTTAGTTAAGATATCTTAAAGAAATTTTCAGCGATTGTTAACTTTATCACTTGCAGTGATGAAGTTAAAAACATTTGAAATTTTGGTAAATCGAGTACTGCAATTCCCAAAAAAAAACTAGCAAAAATCCCAAAAATTTAGTTTTTTTGAATTCCTACTTTAAAGACCATATTTGTTGCAGGTATGGAAAAAAGCCATTGGCAAACTCTTTAGAACATATCAGAGTTTTCGGAACTTTATTCTGTTTGTAGATCCATGCTTTGGGATTTTTGAACATATAGGCTAAATTGAATATTTCGATGAAAAATAAATCAAATTCGAAAGAATCTATACTTAGCCCTGTTAGGTAATTGGACTCGTTTTCAATTTCATTATCATATCCGTAAAGATGCCTTTCAGAAAAATATAAAACCGTTATATGTTCTTAAGGAAAATTTTATTTTAAAACAAAAAGAATGTAAACACAAAAAAGCACAAAAACACAAAAATTCATAATATTTGCAATTTTCAAATTCGAATTCGTTTATCTTCCGATTCTGCCAAGATATCGACTTAAAATTTTCTTTATTCGATAGATAATTTTGACCTTAAACTAAATACAGAAGAATCTAGCAAAATCAGTTGAAAATGTTAAGATATAAAAATCTTTGAAATCGGATAACAAATATAAATTTGGCTTGCGGTTAAAAATTTTCTGTGTCAGAGGTACCCTACTGTGAGCCTCTTAGCTCTGTTTCTAAGAGCACTGTGGGGTCTACCTTCTAAACTTAAAATGACACACTCTTCTGCAACGCCCGTATTAAATTTTATGTAAACCCAAACAGCCCATTATAAGTGAGAGATTTATTTCCAAGAATTTTCGATTGTATAGTGTACCAGATATAAATGTATTTAGGTGTAAAAAAATCATTTTTAGCAAGAAAATGTATATAATTTAAAAGTTAACCAAAAAAGAATACCATTTTAAGAGGATATTTATAAATTTCAAGGGCATATTTTATTTCTTCATTTTATTAAAAATGCGAATAAAACACTTTTTAGAGCATATTTTTGATTGCCTCGATAATTATCTTTTTTTCAATTTGACTCCTCTTAATTTAGCATCCTTAGGACTTTCAGAAAAAGTATATGTATATATACACCGTTCATTCCACGAAAGATTTGTAAAAAATGCCTACTTTTTTAAAAAGGTCATCAGATTTTGTTCATATTTGGTACGCGTATAACCTATGGAGCCATTTAGTCTTTCGTATTATTACTTGTTTTCCAATTAAAAAAAAAACGCAAATTTATTCACGATTTCAATTTTTATAAAACTTAAAAAATTCGACAAGGTATGTAACTTCAAATGTTAATATCTCTACGATGTAGATGGATCTTAATGACTCAAGGCTCCAATGAATATCAACTCTAGCTTATTTAAAGGAAATAAATTTTTAAACAAATTGTCTATGTAAAAATGCATTAGTAATGCAATTGCCGTTTTACAATGATTTTTTAACAAATTTTTACCCCTTCGATTTTAATTTTTAAAAGCAATATCTTTACTGTAAAATGCAATAATAATTATTCTGGGACAAGGTAATCTACTATTTTTATATATTTTTTTTTTTAGAAAAATGTCCACCAGTTTTTTTTTATATAAAAATTTAATGTTTTCATAATTTCTTATTTTCTTTTTTTTTTTTTTTTTTTTGTTTTCTCATTCAATAATATGTAACTTTAAGTTTTCACAACTTTTTAAATTATTTCGGGTTTTAATTTAAAAACCAATATAAAGTTTATTAAAATAAATATTATAAATTATATTGCATAATTTAAAAATAACGTTTTTGTTAAAGATGCACTCACAACGATAAATTTTCAGATGTATTTTTAAGAAATTTTTATCCCTTTTATTTTAATATTTTTGATTATTATTGAAGACAAATATATTATTCTGAGACAAAAAAAATATTATACCACAAATAATAATTTATAAAGTGCTATGACTAAAATTAATTTTAAGATCAACTCACAAAAAACAAAAATCTGAAGAAATATTAATTTTTTTAGTGGACCATTTTGCCCCGCACCAATTTATATTGCAATTTTTAGTAAACATTATAATTTTTATAATACCAGAGGTAGATAAAAATTTTAAGTGTAAAAATTGTCAAAAATGCATCTTAAAATTGCATTTGTATTATGAATGGCTTTTTATATGATAATATTATTTTTAAATAACTACGTTTAAAGAGGACATATCCATCTTCTATATGTTATTTAAATCATTAAAAACTCTTTGGAGCTTATAAAGATATTGATGTTTAAAATTACACACTTTTTCGATTTTTTATACTTTTCAAAAAATTAAAATCGTGAATAAATTCTTGAGTTTTTCAAAATTCAAAAAATTAAAAAATGGAGATATTATAATGGCTCCATAGAGTATACATACGCCGAATATTAACAAAATCCGAAGACCTAGGAAAAATTTTTAAGCGTTCTTTCAGGGAATGAATGATGATAATGTTTTTCATTTGTTGCTAAAATAAATAATTTAAATAAAATAAATAATTTAATTTAAATTAAAGTCTTTGTTTTCTTATAGCATTCCTCTCTCTCTCTCTCTGTCTCTGCCGGATTTAAAGAAAAAAAACATAAACCATACGGATTTAGAAAAATTATGTATATATTCATAGATTCCCTATAACTGTAAATAAATGCTAAAAATATTGTTCAATTTAATTCAAGAGGGCTGAAAAAAAGAAACAAAATCAAAATGAAAACAAATCGTATTGGAGGGAATATTTTATTTAAGTGACTCATTAATAATTCAAATACATACAACAACAATGTTTCAAATTTATACGAGATAAACAAGGTATCTCATTCTAATTCCATTTATCTATCTGCTGTTTGCCTGCTGGTCAGTTCATTTTATACCTTCACCATAGGTGTAAAGGGTATATAAGTTTGCCATTCCGTTTGTAATTTATACGATATTCGTCGGAGAGAAAAAATGTTCATATTTTCTGGATCCTTGTCAGAAATGATGTCGATAGGAAGATGTCCGGCCGTCCGTTTTTCGGTTGAAATGCCGTTTATGAAGCCAACCAATAACTGCCTTATATATATATATATATATATATATATATATATATATATATATATATATATATATATATCATACGGCTGAAAATCCTTTTCACAATTTTGTGATTGGATATATCAAAAAACCGGGTTTTTCAAACGGTTCTCGATTTTCTGAAGCCACTATGTACGCTACGTTGTTGTTGCAAGGAAGATTTGAAAATTTGTTTCTGAAGTTTTGTAGAAATGAACCAAATCGGTCAGATAATAGCCGAGATATCGGGCAAAACGCATTAAAGTCTTTACTTAAGCTACGGATTTCGTTTTTGTATAGATCGGTCATAAATATTTTTAGAAAATTGCGGTTTGCTGAATCAACTAAATTGATTCAAGTATGGACCAAAAACAGAAAAAAATCTGTTAATATATACACACAAACATTTATGTTAAGCATTGCAATGACTATTAGTTTAATATTATAATGGTTATTCGTGTTGTTGTTTCTTGTATATGCAGTCAGTTTTTTTTTATACAAATACATACATACAGAGTTTTTTGTGGAACAAATGAGTGTATTATTACTATTTTTTTAGTATAAATATGAAAATATTAAGTCATACTGCTTCTTTTTATTTGTTGGTAAAGTGGTGAAGAGTATAAAAGATTCGGCACAGCCGATTATAGCCCTCTAACCTGTTTTTTATTTTATTGTTTGTTTGATCAATATTGGTCTAGTATATTAAGACGTTTATGTAGATATCTTAAGCATGATACCAACAACCTTTAACACATAGAAAAATATACATATGTAGTGCTTACAACAACAAAAAGGTGTTAAACCTTTAAGCATTTGAAACAAACGAAAGAAGTGTAAACATGTTCATCTATTGAGGCAAATAAGAACATACTTACATATATAGAAGCAAAAATGTATAAACCGGCGAGGGCTTTATTAAGTATGAATAATTAAACATATCACAGGGGGGAATACATATAAGTTTATTTAGCGAGAGAAAGATATTTAAGACAAAAGCCATACGCTTTAAAACAAAACCATTCAAAAATTATTTAGTCTTAGAGAAACATTTTTCAACAATTTAAAAAAAGGGGGAAAAGGTTAAGATGTTTGTTTTAGAAATTTATTATAATAAAATTATGTAAATCCCGAAGTCGCATAAAGACATTTAAAACAATAATGTATCATAACATTTGTGTTTTTTGTTCCCAGCATAGATAATGTTATCAAAATTTCAATATAAATAAAAAACAGGTGTCATAGTATTTATATATATATATGTATTATATATATATATATATATATATATATATATATATATATAATATATACATATATATATATATGTATATATATATATTATTAATATATATATATATATATATATATATATATATATATATATATATATATATATATATATTACATATATTTCCTAAGCCTGCTTTCTCATTCCAGATGACATAGAAATTTAAAATTGGGCTTACTTATATAACTATTAGTCCTACAAATCCTAACGGAGCCAAATTTTTAATTTATAATAGGGACTGGAGACCCCCAGATTTATATATAATCTTCTAAGCATTTTTTCTCTTTCCAGAGCTATCTGAAGCTTCCAGATAACGCAGAGAAATAAAATTCGTATTACTTATGTATACTGCCGGGCAAAACAACGTGAGGTTTCCTAGATTTGCTATTTACTTCATAATAACTGTCTTCTAGGTGCGTTATGGACTATTTTTTGGAGCTCAACTATTTGTCGTTTTATATTGTTTAATTTAATAAACGAAGTTTTTGAATTATTTGCATTTTGTGTTTGTATTAAAAATGTTGTGTTGATCGTGAATTTTGTGAGACAAAATAAAGTGACACTTTACTAAATTTTCTAATTTGGCTTCCGATTTTATAATATTTTATTACAAAACGGATGGTATATGGTTTAAAAATGTTCAATTTTAATATTTTATTCATTAAATTCTATTCAAGTTATTATTACATTTGAAAAGTAAGGATAGATCCTCCCATATTATTGTAAAGTCATAGACCACAATAAAGAAATATTTCTTGATTCCAGATCGAGAAAATGAAGTGATATTAATACACTGGTGCATATTCTTATAAACGAATTTAAAATTTTTGTTTTCTTATATTCGTTATTCGTAACCAAAAACAATGTTGTGTTGTTGCAATAACTCGCGATATAGTGATACTTTTTGGTGTAAGAAATATTTATTTCTTGCTTTTGTCGTCTTCTTTAATTTAGCAATCAGAACATATTGATGCTCATTTCAATGGCATATTCTTATAAATGCAGTAGAGAAAAATTTTTCTAAAAAGATATTGCAAAAAAATGTGAACAAAGTTTAACAGTGTTAATTATTTCTTTCACATAAAGTAAGTTTCTAATGCCAACATCTTTGTTTACTGGAAATATTTTTGTTTTAATTGGGAAATTTCATCAGCTTAAAGGATGCCCAAAGGAACTTTTCTTACAGACCAGGAAAAAAGTGAAATTAAATTTTTTCGTAATCAAAGCTGTTCTAACAGAGAAATTGGAGAAAAAATTAAACGTTCAGAAGTAGTTATTGGAGGCTTTCTCAAGAAAACGGGGAAATACGCATATCGGAAACCAACAAAAGCTAATCAAAAATTAACAAAAAGGCAAATGTAAAAAAATTAAAAATTAAACTTGACCTTCCTATCAGTTCAAAACACGTTGCACATATTTTGGGAACAGATGGTAACATAAAATGGAAGAAACAAAATTGTAAGCCAGTGTTAAAACAAAATCGTTTAAAATTTTGCGAGCAAATACATGAAATAGACAGAAGAGTGGAATATAATAATATTTTCTGATGAAAAGATATATTGGCATGATTTGAGGTCGAACGAAATTCGTATGTCGAAACACAATTTCGGTGGAGGCAGTGTTATGGTTTGGACAGCCTTTTCTGCTGCAGGAAAATCAAAAATATGATTTATTTCAACTGAAATGAACAGTACAATTTATAATAAACTATTTGAAGATGCTCTTCTCTCATTTGTGGATGAAAATTGCATATTCCAAGATGATAATGCTGCATAGTATTCCGTTATTGGATTGACCGGCTTGCAGTCCGGATTTAAATCCAATGGAGAATCTGTGGGAGTACATGGCCCGTAAAATTTACACAAGGAATGCACAGAATGAAACCATAATGATAATAACGGTTGTTGATGAGACCCTTAAAATATTAATTAATTCATTATTTTATTTTATTTTATTTATTTACATATATAAATTCATTATTACAAGCGATTGTTCATATCATAGTAAAAATTTTTCAATATTTCTAAACACTTCTATTTTGCTATAAAGTTTCCCACTTTATTTTACCGTTTTAAAATCTTTTAATTTTATAATTTTTATTTCGTTTATATATATATATATATATATATATATATATATATATATATATATATATATATATATAATCAATTTGGAATTTTTAAGATCTTTTAATCGTACTAATTTAAACTAGGATTAAAATGAAATTAGTAAAAAATATTAGATTTTTATTACTGTTTTATTTAAATGACTTGTTATTTTTCGCATCTGTTCTTTTATTCAAATTTTTTGCAAAATTTATGCGCACCTGTTTTTAATTTCTGCTTAAGTTGTTAACAATGGATTTTCTTCTATTCTTCTTCTATTAAGAATTTGGCGAAATTTTTGTTTATTTTAATGCATGGCAAAATAAATGAATAAAACAATAGTATCTCATTTAATAATTTGTTAATTTTGTATTTTATTTTTTTAATTTTTGAATAGTTTTTATTTTGTATTATTTTTGAGAGTACAAATATTTTATGGTGTGTTCAGTTTTAGTGGAACTTGATAGAAATTCAAGTTCTGTATAGCAAAATAGCGGCAAATTAAAGCTAACACAAATTTATATGGTATAGCAATCTTACGGACAATCAATTAGACTCATTAGACTCCGTTTTGATAGGACCATACTACTCGCGAGGTGAATGAGTTGGATTGAGCCTGTAATGAGATAGAAGTGTAGGGAAGAAAAATGAGAACATAAATTAATTAGATCCAGCCTGTATAATTGAAATATTTAATAATATCACTGAGTCTATTGTCAGATATCTCATAGAGGTTGTCTAATTGGTGCCTTCCCAGAAATTTATGTTTGATTGCGTTAAAGGCTGGGCATTCACATAGAAGATGATATACTGTCTCCTCCTTCTCGCGATTGCCACAGCTACGACAGTATTCATTGTAAGGGAGACCAAGTTGCATGTTTTTTGATCATCTAGTGACCTGTGAACAATTCTAATAGTCTCGAGATGTCTTTGCGTTTGTAGGCAATGAGTTACATTGAGCGTTTTTCGTTGTAGGTAGGCCAGTTTCCTCTACTTTTGTCCAGATTTCGCCATCTAATGTTTACCTTCTCTAGATAGTGTTTTTGGATTCTACTTTTGACTGATCCTAACGGGATTGCGACAGAAACCAATAAGGAAGCATTCATAGCAGAGCCTGCCCGGGCTAATTCGTAATCCCTATGCGCAGGAACCCAGACTACAGTAATGTCATACAGTCGACTTAGTCCTAGTAGTTCCTCTTTATACTGTCTGACTAGAATGGAGGTAGTTTTGGGTGATTTGAGCGATAGAATTGCTACTTGGCTGTCGACAAATAAACCAATATTCCCTTGAATATTTCTATCGCGAATTAATTTGTACGCTTCCCTGACCGTTAGTATTTCCGCTTGGTATACGCTTGCCTCGTCAGGGAGTCTATATGAGAGTCAAATTCCAAAATCGTTAGAGAAGACACCAGAGCCGACATCGCAGTTCATCTTTGAGCCGTCAGTGTATATCTTAGTTACATATTGTTCAAGAAGATTTCCCCTTCTCCATTCACTCCTGGTGCGGAATAGGACTTTAATAGCACTTCTGAAGTCCATCCGGGGAATCATATAGTCGGTAGACTGATTGAATTGCTGGGGTATTAAACTTAATATCCTCGCGTGCCCATATGTTCTTGATCTCCAGCCTTCCGTTGCACATAATCTTATCGCACTATTGACTGATGATGGACTAGTACGTAATGCACCTGCGATGCCAATGGAAGCGGATCTTTGTATCCTGTAAAGTTGATCCACCACGTATCTCTTACTAGTAGTGGTAGCATGCTACAGTAGCCTTACTAACCCTATGTTGAATGTTTAGCTTCCATGAAAGCTTGGAGTCCAAAATAATGCCCAAATACTTTGCATTGTCCGACAAGGTGAGTTTACAGTTTTCTAACTGTCTGAAGCTTGGAACCTTGGTCTTTGTGGTGAAAAGTACCAGCTCTGTCTTGCCCTGATTCACTCCTAGTCCACATTCTTTGGCCCAGTTGCTGAGTGAAGTCAGAGCAGTTGACATGATATCGGTTATCACGCTTATCATAGTCCCGATACTAGTATCACCACATCGTCCCCATAAGCCACGACTTTCACTCCCTTGTCGTCCAATTCGCACAGGATGATACTAATGACAATGAGGCACAACAGCGGAGAAATCACACCTCCTTGTGGACTTCCACGCATAACTTGTTTGGTTTTAATACTGTTGCCTATATAGTTACACTTCGAAAAATTTTTATTTTTTATGCAGAAAAAATTACGACTATTTTTTTAATTATAGGAATTACACACTACCTTTAGCAGTGTTAACAAGTCATCCAACCCTTCACCAAAGATGACAAATTTAAAATTTTTCTAAATTCCACAATATTCATGAGGGATATTTTCTGAAGCTTTTAGGAAATATTAAAATCATCAATCCGAAGATGCTCGATTGTTAAGGAATAATAACCAAAACCTTATCATATGTATATCAGATGAGTTTATGGTTACCGGATGGCCTTGAATGAACTTAATTGTCAAGATAGTTTAGAAGTTGTCAAGTTACAAATTCAAATGTAACTTGTCAAGCTGAAAACAATTTGTAGTTATATAAAAATTTAAGTGAAATCAGAAGAGTTGATGAAGAATATCTTTTTGATAGTGATAAGCACGAAGAATATTTTTATATTTTATAGAGTCATTACCTTCTGTTTTTTTACACCTTGAAAACGAATCTTGTACAGAACTACATAGCATAATGACTGAATTTTAAATAATCTTGAAATCAAAAACATATATATGAGATTGACTTTACAAAAATTTTAACAAATATTTTTCAGAACAAACTAATTAAGATATGTTCTCATATTACAAATTTTTTTCATTTAAAAGTCAATGATACACATATTCAGTTCTTCAAACGACTTCAATATATATATATATATATATATATATATATATATATATATATGTGTGTACGTGTATATATATGTTTTTTTTTTTTTTTTTGATGTCTTAAAATATTTAAAAGTATGGTAAAAATTAAGTAAACAAATTTGTCATTATATCCGTTAAAGAGATTATTCTTAAATATATCAAATGTGGCTCTAAATATATGAACTTAAAGGAAATGCCTGGTTTTATACTGTTCTCTTAGTGTATACTTCGGTGCAAACTTAGCTATGAAAAATGTAAGTAAAAGGTCACACTTAAGGAAAATTTTGTTTTACAGTTTAGAACTTAATTTGAGAAGAAAAAAAAAACAAAAAGCTTTTATGTATTTACAATAGAGTGGTCCCGATTTCCAGAAACAAAATCTTTAACTTTAAATTATATCTATATTTTATTTAACTTAAAAAGCTTTTTTTAATTATGTTCGTTTTTTTAAATATCTTTAAATTTAGATTTCTATTGGCTTCTGGTAATGCGAAGAATTAAAAAAAAAATTAGCAAACTTGAAATAAAAAAAATAAATTTTAAGGGTTTTTTTCAAATCTTCTTGAATAGTTTTAATAAATTTTGTATTCTTATTTATTTTTGTTTATTTTCAATAAATATTAGTGAAGCTGTTACACAATTTTCATACTTAGGAAAAACTTAAGGGATGGGAAAACAATACTTGAGTTTTTAAATTTAAAACCCTTTTTAAAACTTAAGCACAATTTCGTCACTAAGTGAGCAGTATAAAACCGGGCCTTAGTTTTAAATATTTAAAATTTTTTCAAAAATGGCTTTTACTTAAAATACATAATTGAAAATTTTAAAAATATTGTTTATGCATTGAATAAAACAATAGTCAATAGGGTGAACTAGTCGAAAAGTCGACTTTTCGATTTTTTTTAGATTTTTAAATAATCGACTTTTCGACCTCTTAAATTTTTTAATAGTCGATTAGTCGACTATTGATTTTACGAATTTTTCCCACTATTTTCGACTTTTTGAGATTTTCCAACTATTTTTGACTTTCTGAGTTTTTCTAACTACTCGACTTTTTCCAACTATTTTCAACTTTATTCGGCTTTTCGACTATCTGGCGACAAGAAAGTCGATTGCTCGATAATTTTCAAACCAGGAAGTCGATTGTTCGATAAAGTTTAAGCACATCATATATTTTTTCATTACCACAAGCAACGAGATTATTTCTCTTAATAAAATTATTTTCTCAACCTTTATGAATATTATATAGTACATAGTTTACAGAATAAAATTTCTTTTTCTTCCCCGTTAATTCAACGGTGAAACACTGCTGAGACGCAACGAAATCGAAGCATTTTTGAAGCGGATCATGACGGGCGATTGAAAATGGTTCATTACGATAATATTAAGCAAAACATATGATGGTTAAAGAATGACGAATTTCCACAAATGACTTCAAAGCCTGGTTTGTCGGAAAACAAGGTTATGATAAGTGTAGGATTTTTTCGGTCTCTGCGAAACTCTCTTGATGGTAAAAAAAAATTGTCTAAACGCAGAGCCGCTGTAAATCACTTGGCCTAGTTTTTCAGCAATAAACCTCAGAAGTTCTACATGAATGGAATTATAAAGTTACCCAAAAAATGGCAAAAGGTTATAGATAATAATGGCGAATATGTACTTGATTAAAATTGATTTTCTATAAAGAAAATTTTAGTTAAAATCGTGGATACTTTTTATATGAGCCAATACCAATATTCGATGAGAAGGAATTAAATTCTTGAACAGTACATATTTCAGCTTGGAAAATTGTGCATTTGGTAGTCTGAGAGAAACGGAGATGTCTAAAAAAACACGAATTTTGAAACATTAAAAAAATTAACAAAGTACCAATAAAACAATTTAGAAAAATATAGTCGGCCTTGTCCGACTATATGATATCCTCACCATTCTTTATGTATATATGGGGCCTGGGTTCAATTGTTTACCAATATTTGTATTAAGAGTATTGTATTGTTCTATTACACATATGTATGCATTATGTTATGTTATTAATATATTTTAGGGGGATTCCCGCAAGTGGGCCTTATATCTATGGTATAAGGACCTATGGTTAATTATGTACTGATTGTGATAAAATTTGTGTGTATAACTTATTTGTGTGAAATATTAATTTTATATGAACATTTATATGGGATTTATACCCGTTAAATAATTTTCGTAAGTGGGTTTATATGGGAGCTATGGTCAATTATAGACCGATTTTCACGAAAATTTAGTACGCTGACTTCTACTTATACAAGATGTATATATGCGAAGTTTAAGGCGTCTATGATCGTTAAACCCATATTCAGAGGGACATTTATATGAGGGCTAGGAGAAATAATGGTTCGATCATAGCCGGTTTCAATAGGCTTCGTTCTATATAGCAGATATGTGTACGAAATTCCATCAAATTATCTTCATTATTGCGACCTGTAGTTTGAGTATTTGATTTACATAGACGAACAGATGGACGGACATGGCTAAATCGACTCAGAAAGTAATTCTAAGACGATTAGTATACATTAAGGTAAGTTTTAGAGCAATATTTTTGAGTGTTACAAACACCAGCACAAACGCATAATACCCTCCCCACCTAGGGTGTTGTGGGGTATAAAAACACGAATTTTCAAAAATTTTAAAAAATTTAAAACAAAAAAATAGAAATAATTTTTTGTAGAAAGATCCCTCAAACGATGCCTATTAATGACACGAATATGTAAAAAATATTAAAAGAAATTTTTAAATTGATTTTTAAATCCCTACTAGCGATTTAAAGTCATGGGTCTAGTACATTTTGTCTAAAACAAAGTTTTTAGCTTCATATCCAAATGGGTACCAAAAATCTACATTTAGTACATCATGCAAAAAAAATTTTTGATTTTTTTTTTTTTGCCAAAAGGTTAAAAATTTCATAATTTTGTTACTTTTATTTTTTTTTACTTTTATGGGTAAAAAGTTACACTGTATTTCTATCTTTCGAAATTTTTTATGCACATTTCCATTAAGCATTACAAACACCACCTATGTATGCCAATTATGGTAAATTTCGTGCTGTCCATGCGATATGCCTTAGCAAAATCTGTTTCAACAAAAGTGTGCCGTATTTAACTATCAACGATATCTGACTTAAATTTATGGTCTCGATCCATTATATTTATCGCCGTTCTTATGTCTATATATCCAAGATTTGTACAAACTGTAATACAAAAGTAAAAAGTGGAATTTTTGAGTAATTTTCAAAAGGTCCATAAAATTTTTTTTATTAAATTTGTTTTTGAATTTCCTTCGGGTTTATTGTGTAAAATACCAAAAAAATAAGTTCACGTAGTAATACATTTTATTCCATAAGAAACTGTGAATATGTCTCGTGAAAGCAGATGTTTTTCTTTTTAATTTTAGCTCTTATTTCCCAAACTTTGAGACTTATACCAACGGAATATAGCGCTAAATACGCATAATTACAACAATTTTCATTCCCTGTTTCAATATTTTTATTCCATTGGGGCGGGGACACAATTCCTACCCAAAAAAACCAAAAATAATAAAAATTTTGTTAATTCTGTCATAATCAATTTTGTCATTTTAGCTCTTGTTTCCCAAACTTTGAGACTTATATCAGCGAGATATAGCGCAAAATACCCATAATTATAACAAGTGTCAATCCCTATTTCAATATTTTTGTTCCATTGAGGGGGCCACAGTCCCCACCCAAAAAAAACAAAAATAATAAAAATTTTGTCATCGAAATTCGACTAACCTGTATGTAACTGCTGAAAGTCTGCACAATAACAAAGAAGGTGCAGAATTTATCTACAAAGTCCGATTAGTTTGTATAAGATCATATGAGATCAATGGGAATGGGAAAAATTTAAGTAATTTTAAACCCTTTTTCTAAGTTTTTGAACTTTGAATAACAATTAGCGATTTTTATTAGAGGTATTTCGTATGATTTTACTACTATAAAATAAATAAATAAATAAATATATAAATAAATAAATCAATAAATAAATGACAAAGTGAAACCTATGGTGCTAATATTTTGCACTATATTAGTTTCAAGTCTTGTGAGTTCAGATCTGTGATGCCTTTGTTTAAAAAAGTATTATCCCAAGACTTATTAAGGATTAAATTCAGTTTCAGCACATTTGAAAGATATTTCCTGTTAAAAAATAATTTCTGTATGAAAAACTGAAATCAATTATGAGAAACATAAACAACTTTTAAATCACTAATATTGTTTTACATAACTACTCCCCTAGATACTCTAGATATAAACAAAATCTAAATTAAATCTAAATTAAAATTAAAATTTGTATACAATTTTATACTCTATTTAATTAAAGACACTTCTCTAACCAATAAATTAAATTTTCATTTAATAAATACAAGTAACCCTCGAATTACGTGGTTCATTGGGACCGGAGAAAGTACGCGTAAATAAGGTTAAGAATAGGTATAAAATAACATTTTGAGAATATCAAATACTAATTAAATGCAAAATATTAATTTGGGACCTAAAATCGCACATAAAATTATTTATTTCTTTTTTATATATATAATTTTTTATATATATAATTTATACACTATTTTCTGAATTAATAGCACATATTGTTTTCGATTTTTCTTATTGTATTTTTAATGCAATTTTAAGATCGTTTTATTTTTTGCCTTTTTTAATATATCAAAAACATTACTATTCTAGCAACTATAAATATCTCCTGTTCTGTAGTTCTTTAAATTATTTATTTATTCAAGACATTTTTATATTTCGTGCAATTCAACGCTTGTCACTATTATTTAAACGCGTTGTATCAAATTCGCGTTAAATAAAAACACGTATTTCAAAAAATGATAGCTATTATTTAATCGTGCTATAAACAAATCGCGTAAATGAAGTATTCCGTAAATCAAGGATTACCTGTGGATATATTTATCTTCCAAAACTTTGTCACTGTAATCATAATTGCAACAGACAGTGGGTTTAAAATTACTTACTGTTCACAGACAAATATAACACAATAGAAACTTAGAACAAAAATGTTAGCTTATAGGCAAGTTTTTTACTTCTAATCCAGTTCTATTGAAAACAGAATTTTATTTATTTATATAGTTTTAAAATTTATTCAATTTTTATATTTTTATTATTTAAATTTTATCACCTTTTGCCGCTGCTAAATAAAAACAAAATTCCTATGATGCGAACATATGTAATCCCATAGTGTTTATGGTTTGCACATGATACATATTTTTATGTATCGTTCATTCCAAGAGAGATTCATAAAAAATGTCTACTTTTTTAAAAAGCGTCAACAGATTTTGTTCATTTTGGTATGCATATAACCTATAGAGCCATTTAGTCTTTCACATTATTATTTGTTTTCCAAGTTCAAAAAAATCGCGAATTTATTAACGATTTAAATTTTTATAATAGTTAAAGAAATCGACAAAGCACGTAACTTCAAATGTTAATATCTCTTCACGATGTAGTGGATTTTACTGATTCAAGGCTCTAGTGAAGTCCAACTTAAGTACCTTTAAAGGCAATAATGAAAATATAAATTGTTTATTTAAAAATGCACTCCTAATGCAATTGCAGTTTTAAAATGCATTTTTGACAAATGTCTACCCCTTCGATTTTAAATTTCTTAACTATGTTTAAAAGCAATATCTTTACTGCAGAATCAATAATAATTGTTCTGGGACAAGGCGACCTACTATTTTTAATATTTTTTTTTTTTTTTTTAATTTTTCCATACAAAAATTTAATTTTTTCATTATTTCTTATTTTTTATTTATTTTTGATTTTATTTTTTTTTTTTTTTTTTTTTTTGTTCTCATATTCTCAGTAATGTGTAACTTTAAGTGTTCATAACTCTTTAACTATACATCGGATTTTATTGATTTAAAAACCAATATAAAATTTAATATAATAAATATTGTAAATGATATTCATATAATTCAAAATAATTGAAGGTAACATTTTTGCTAAAAATGCACTCACAACAAGAATGCAATTCTTAAATGCATTTTTAAGAATTTTTCACCCTTTTTATTTCAAATACTTTTAATTAATATTGAATATGTTTATTAAACAGTGCATTAGCAATTATTTTGGGACAAAAAGTTATTATACCACAAACAACAAATTATGAAACGATTTGACTAAAATTAATTTTAAAGTAAAACTCACAAAAATATAAAAAAAAAACAAAAAAAAATACATAAAAAACGACAAAAATATAGTTTGTCAAGACCTACCCTACACCATTCTGTACGAACATAAAAATTCAGGAAGGGGACTCATATATTATACATCTAGATGATTTTCTGCTTTTAAGGGCGATTCCTGGAAGTGGGTTTATACGGGAGTTATGATAAAATTAAATGGCTCGATTCTCATAAAATTTAGCAATGTTCTTTCTACTTATATTAAACCTATTTGAGTCGAATATTAACTTGATACTAACATTCATATGGGATTTTTGCACGTTAAAGTGATTTTCGGAAGAAGGATTTATATGGGAGCTATGGTCAGTTGTGAACCGATCTTGTACAAAACTTCTTTGCACCGGGTGAATATTATTATGGGAGCTAGGTGAAATAATAGACCAATCACAACAAATTTCAATAGGCTTCGTCCTTATATCACAAAAGTTCCACGTGGAAATTTTCTTTGAAATATTTTCAAAATTGCGACCTGTACTTTGTGCACAAGGTTTACTTGGACAGCCAGCCAAGTCGATTGGTATAATTTAAGGTGGGTATTGGATAATTTTTTCTATGCGTTACAAACATCAGCACAAACGCATAATACTCCAACCACCTACGGTGATGTAGGGTCTAAAAATTATTTTTTTATGAAAATATATGAAGCAGTATTTAATTTTTTTTTTTAATAGTGGACTATTTTATTCCAGAACAATTTATAATGCAAGTTTTAGTAAATATTATAATTTTTATAATATCACAGATAGACAAAAAATTAAAGAACAGAAATTTTTCAAAAATGGATCCTAAAATTGTATGTGCATTATGAGTGCATTTTCAAATGACAATATTATTCAAAAAAAATGAAAATCATAAATAAATTCAAAATTCATAAAAATAAAAATGGTTCCATAAGATATGCGTATGCCGAATATTAACAAAATCCGAAGCCCTAAGGAAAATTTTCGGGCGTTCTTTCATGGAATGAATGGTATATATATATTTTTTTTTTTATTATGAAGAAAAATTTTATATTTAACCTAAATCCAAACTTATATAGGTTGTTTACCTGTTTTGATTTACTAATATATATATAGCACAGTTTGATTATTGTTGTTCTATGAAAAGCCAGATTATTGTGACAATTTATGTACATTTTATTATGGTGATTTTGCTATTTATTCATATTATATTATAGTATTTTATGCATTAGTAAACTTTTATTTACTCAAGTTATTTCATTTTCCCCTTAAAACAACAAGAGCATTTTTGCCAATATATAATAAAAAAAAAAAACAAAAGTTCAATCACCTTAAATAAATTGATCTATTTAGATTGATTTTTTCCAGTTTTTGAATTGATGAATTAAATTTCCATAAAGATATTATGTATTTGATATTTTTAATTAGAAAAAAAAATTGCTGTTAACTTTAGTGAGAGTTAAATTCTGCTCTTTAAATACAGTTGGACTGGGTAATGATTTTTTTTTTTTTTTTTATTTTGATTTGATTTCTTAGGCTTTACCACATATGTATTATTTATAGACTTAATAACAAGGTCTAGTTTAGTTTCGTTTTGGTTTTAAAACATATTTATTTATTAAAAAATTTTGCTAATAAATCAAGTAAAATAAATCAAGTAAAATGTAAATATTATTAGAGTTTGACTTTTTTTAATAATAATAATCTTTCTAAGAAACAATTTAATTAACGGCATTTCATATTTTTTATTTTCTTTTACTTTAAAACTATATTTAAGTTTACAGTTAAGACCTCCCATCAACAATTCCAAATATCCGCCATTAATTTCTCTTTAGAAAACATCAATTGTTTAATATGACTTTAATAAACTTATTATTTTAATCATATCAAAATTATTAAAAACAAATGCTGCTATGAAACAAATTTTTATTAATGACTTTATTAGGAGAAAACTATATTTAGTTTTTTTTACCCACAATTATTTTATCAATCATAGCGTGCGTGTATCTAGTATTTAACTACTTAAATTAATGAAATAATCATACAACAATGGCAATTTCTTAGAAAAGAATTTGTATTAACTTCTCATTTTTTAATAAACATTTTTCTATCCGCAAACAATCATATTTTTCAATATTGTCTATGGTGAAAACTAGAAAAACAAAATGCACATTTAAGAAAACTGACAAACCGAGAGAAATACCTCTGAACAAACCGCAGAAACACCCAAATCTAACAGCAAGCCTCAATGCAGTAGTAAGTATGAAATGTAGTTATAGATTTTCCATTCAATATTGACTGTACAGGTTTATGGACTACATGACAATGATGAACGGCTGGCCACATCTGAAATCATTAAGACAATGATTAAAATACCATAATATTGACCACAGCTACTTACTCACTTAAGGTGTGCATTCAAATAAAACATAACATGTTTCCTTTTTATTTTTAATAAAAGTTGAACGGAATAAGTTAGGATTTTTCTGATATATCTTCTTACATATAAAAATTATTTGCTAACTGGAGTATTTTTAATTTTTTTAGGTATGACTTTTGAGAGAAATTATAAAGAACTTTTACGAAAATTTTCGCGGCATCTCTCTATGGGAATTTAAAATTAATAATAAAAATTTAGCTTTCTTAAAATCGCTTTTAGCTTGGATCCAATTCCTTTACAATTGCTAAAATTCGGGGTAGTTTAAATAAATAATACTCTGTTTGAATAAAATAACATTCCCATTTCTGGATGCTTCTACTGTAAGGAAAAAAACTCTAAAACTGATCAGAAAATATTAAAAATACCGTTGCAGGTCCAAAGTGTCATCAGTCTTTTTATGTTATGATTACACGAGTTTATTCAGACTAAAGAGACGAAACAATCACATATCTTGACGCATTTTGAGTAAATATGTCATAAGACAAATTGTTTTGTAAATTTGTATTGTTTTTAGTTCGATACTATTCAGGACCATTTTCTAGTTTATTCGGTACACAAAACTTGTACCTTGTTACATGAGAAAAATTAGCAATAATATATGTTTTTCAGGCTAATACAAAATATGGAAAATATTTTTCTTTTTTTATTATTAAGAAACGTTGGTTAGTCTTAGTTACTTAGGCATAACTTTAACATGGCTCATATTTGATTTTTGAAGAAATGAACACAGTGTGCCATTACGCGAACGAAAATGTTTGGCATAGCTCTTAAGAGCTTCTCTGCATTTAAACTTGGGATACATTCTTATGACTTTTTCTTTTTCTGAACCAAGTTTCATCTAATTTTTTATGTCCTTGTTAAGCCTTTGTAATAATTTTGTCAAAATTTACTCAAGCAACATTTTCTAGTAAGTAAAAACGAAAGCTAAAAACAAGTGAGGTCAAGCCCGACTATATGATACCTCAAACCGAAACAAAATTTGGGAAGGGAACTTATTTGGGTCCACTTGACAATATTTTTATAAAGCTTACCTACGCATATTATGTTGACACTAACATTTATATGAAAATTATGTACTTCAATTATGGACCGATATTAATATATATATAGAAACTACATATATTTAAAAATTTTATGGTGCCAAATATTAACTTCATGAAATTTATTCACACTAAAGTGATTTTCGCAAAAGTGCTTTATATAGGAGCTATGGTCAATTATGGACCGATTATGAAATTTAGCAAAAAGATTTATACTGATATAAAACTTATTTGTGCTAAATTTCGTTAAAATATTGTTATATTTAAGGCATTTGTGATAGTTAAACCCCTATTCCGGGAGGTCATTTGAAATAATTTCAGTATCGAAAAAAAAATCATGTATTTAAAATTTTATAAAATTATCTTTTATAAAATTATTATACTGAAATAATTTCAGTATCGAAAAAAAAATCATGTATTTAAAATTTTATAAAATTATCTTCAACATTGTAATCTATACGTTACGCACAAGCTTTATATGGACAGCCAGCCAGACGGACGGACAACGATAAATCGACTCAAAAAGTGATTCTGAGTCAATTGGTATACTTTAAGATGGACCCCATTCACAGATGGTGGTATGGGATATAAATATATGAATTTTATTTTGTACATTTTTCTTTGACGGCCATCTGCATGCGGGCAAGCGACCAGATTTCAACAATATTGAATATTAAAGAATATTAAATTTTGAAGATATTGTAATCAAGAAAGATATTTAAAATTAACAGCACTAAGAGTTATTACGAAAAATTTGTGTTATGATTTATTCGAACACACACTTTACTATTTGTAAAATAAGCCACAAAACGAAAAAATAGCATCACCGACAACAAATGGAACACGAGTATATTTAAACAAACAAACAACAAGAAAATGTTGTATGTCATTCAATCAACATGTGACTGTGGTAGCAGCAGCAACAACTACATATACTAACGAGTTGCAAGATAAAGTTATTAAAAATAAACAATTGACAATGAACAATAATGAAAACACAACAACAGTAAAAGAGGGAAAAAAACAAACAACTTGAAGAACAAATAAAATGGATAAAAGCAATTTCATAATGACAATAATTGGCTACAATCAGTTGCAGCAATAAAAAAAAACAAAAGTTACTGCAAGTATCTTAAATATTATTAGATAATGGTCCAACAATGCCCTACATATATATGTATATATTATCGTAATTCCAAATATGTTGGCTTCCAGACAACTTCATCCGTATTTCCATATTATTATTAATATTATAAAATCAAGTGTGTGTTTGTTTGTGACGCAATCACATCCAAACCGCTGAACCAATTTTAATCAAATTTTAAATATAAATAATAATTTAGATTAATTTTAAGGTGGAAAAAAACTATAGGATAAAAATAAATTACTTATTACTGAAAATGATAAAAATGTCGCTATTTTTCTCATTTTATTACTTTTATTATTTTTTTATAAAACTGGAAGTTTTAATAGAGGAAAAATTAAAAGAAACATTGATATTTAAAAATAACTGAACAAAAGTTTAATTTTTACGTTTTCATAAATTTTTTTTATTAACCTTTTAGATTCCATTCAGCGCAGGAGCATTCAGCTAGTAATCTACTAAAATCTTCTAAACTGAACAAAAGTTTAACTTTTACGTTTTCTTAAATTTTTTATTAACCTTTTAGATTCCATTTAACCCAAGATCATGCAGCTAGTAATCTACTAAAATCTTCTAGAAATGGTTCTATTCTAATCACTGAGAAGTGGGGCCGATCGCAAAAATTTTGATAACAAATGTTTATCTCTTAAAATAATAAATGTCTGGATTTTTGCCGAGATATTTGGATTGAGATCGTTATATATGCTCCATTTGGAAAGACAATAGATAATATGTACATAGCTGGATGTGTAAATACGTCTATTTTTTATATTATGTTTATATTTTTTTACATTCTTAAAAACTGGAAAAAGTTTTGTTTAAAAAATTTTAAATTTAGGATTGATAATTTTTAAGAAATATTTATTTAGATTTAAAAATTTATAAAAAAAATTACTCGCTTAAGCTATTAAGTCTATTTTAGGTACACGAAAAGTTCGTTATCCTTTTAATACAATACTTTAAAACTAAATTAATAAAAAGCAATTTTAATATGTTTTATGTGCACTTAACTAAAATTATTCTAAAAATTTGACTATTTTCATAAAATATGCTCTTCTGTGTAAATTGTTGATGAGCTGGCTGGAACTAGTTTAGTGTCAAATCAATCTATATATCATGCGTTACGTAAAAGAACGCCCAACAATTTTCCTTACGTATTCAGATTTTTTTTTATGAAGCCATTTGAATATCCTCATTTAAGGACATAGGGTTCATCGAGCAGTAGTATTTCCATACTTGGCTACTTAGTTGGAAGCCACAATATTCTGAAAGCTTTCAAATAGTATATCTGACCAAACACATAAAAGCTTTGACGAAATTACTTTCAATGTCTAGAATGATTGAGTAAAATGTTTTAAATAAGTTCAAAAGAACTTTTAAAATAACTGACGAAGAGCAGGAAGATGATGCGTGAGAAAAGTGTACCCGCAATAAGATTACAAACTATTCTCCCATTTAAAGAGCCGAAGCAATTGATGATGTCAAAGTTTAAAAAAGTGGAATTATTTGTGATATGATTTCTGTTTATAAGAATTTTATCTCAATATAAAAGTTGTGGTATAGCTTTTATGGAAGGTACGGCCAATGAAGTAACCAAAAATAAACCGAGTTCATGGACTAAACAGCATAAGTTCAAAAGTTAATCAATTTATCTTCAAAATATATTTTTTTATATGGATAGCTTAAACAGACAGAGAGACTGACAGACGGACAAACATCGTTAGATCGATTGAAAAAGATATTTTTAGTCACATATTAGATTAGAAGGTGCTAATAAGATCTCCTATTTTAAACTCCTTAAACAGTAAGATATTTTGGGAGTAAAGAGAGTAGCCTCAAGCATTTTTGCTTAAACAAGACTCATAAAAATCAGTCTGCATAGTTTTTTCTACGATTTAATCTTGGAAATTTATATATTTCCCAGTTATAAAGTTTTAAAGTTAGTTATTTTTTGTGATTAGGAGACTTAATATCACAATAAAAATGTCAATAGTAGAACTATGCTGCTTTAGAACGCTTGGATTTTATTAATAAATTTAGTAGTACTACTATCACTTTCTTTTTCTATTAAGGTTTGATTAAATCAACACGAGCGTAATTGTATACCACCACTTGTTATATAATCTATTCAATTTTGTTTATACTAATTCATCAACATTCTCCAAGTCAAATACTCTGGGCTCTATGAACACCAAAACATCATGGTTGCTAGCAACTGTCACAATCGATCCAACCTTATTGGTGGGTTTGAATATAGCCGTCAGGAAGTGCAGCTTTATGCCGTTTTCACACTTGCGTACATCTTAGGGGAGTGCATGTAAGTTGTTGAAAATGTGAAACATTTGTTCACACTTGCAACATCTAACCAGGGCTGTCATAGGTGGCAATTTTTAATTGCTTTTGGCGAATGAATTTTCCGTTTGGCGACATAGCGAATTTTTTGGCGATTATGACATGGTGGCGATTTATTTGGCTAATTTTTTAAATTTGATTAAATAGGCAATTGGGGAGAAAACTATCAAACTTTTTTACTAGAAATCGACTATTTTCGGTATTTGTCTTAATTTGTAAATATCTTGAACTTAATTTACGAAATTTTATCTCCAAAAAATATATTTTACAATATTTATGTATTAAATGTTTGATAATTTGTTTTTCATCATCTTTAAAATATATTAATAAATTAATTCCTTCATGAGTAAATTAATTCTTTGAAACAATTTATAAGTTTAATAGGACCAATGTTGTTATATAATGTTAGAATTATTTTTTAAAAAATATAAATTTTAAAAGATTATGACCTAAAAAGGGGCTATATGTTAGAAAAGTACATTTTAAGTTATATATATAATATAATATATAATATAATTTAAGTTATATATATAATATAATATAATATATATATATATATATATATATATATATATATATATATTATATTATATTATATTATATTATATTATATTATATTATATTATATTATATTATATTATATTATATTATATTATATTATATTATATTATATTATATTATTTACACCGTATTCATAAATCACTTTTAAATTTAAAATGCATCTAATTTTTGATATACATTTTTTCTCTAAAATAAATTTTAAATTCAAATATTTTTATATATTGTTGTAGGTCCTGAACACTAAGGTGTCCAGTTTGTTAAGATTTGCAACTGGCATAGTGTTATTATTAGCTACTGCAATAATCATTGGTTTTGTTAAAGCTGAATTTACATTTACAAATTATACGAAATTTTAAGTACTAAAAATTTTAGTTTTCTTAAAAAAAAAACTAAATAAAATTTTAATTTGGCGATTTTTGGCGATTTCTCTTTAACAGTTTGGCGACACAGGCTCAAAAAAATCTGACAATCCTGCATCTAATATCTTTCATCAATGAAAATGTCACATGGTCGAAATTAAATGTTTGAAGAAAATAGAATAGAATAAAAATAATCTATAATTATAAAAACAATTATTAATACCACAATTTACATGATTCTTGTTAATATTTGTATTAGTGCAGATGTTATTGTTGTGTTCCCATAATTTTTTTTAATTTTTTCCTCGTTTTTTTTCGTGTATTTCGTGTATTTTTTCTATTAATAACACTAAAATAGGTATAATAGAATATCTTTTAAAGATGTTGAGTTCTGAATTATATACAATTTACATGGGAAGATGTTAACATCTTCTAAAATTGATGGTAGATGCTAGATGTGAGCAAGTGTGAATACCACATTAGTCTTTATCATATTTTCATCTAATTATATTCATTTTTGAAAACTTTAATATTACATACTTAAATAAAAATTTAAATTAATAAAAAGCCATTATAGGGTATATTTTACTATTAAAATACTTAGTAGAGCTCATGATTGACTAGTCATGATTGTATGTGAACTGATTGTAGGTGAACTGGCAAATCTTCATGTTTGCTGCCAGTTTTTACCACTAACAGGCAGGTTCGTGTAGGTTTTTTTTTTTCTCCAACACAAAAACAACATAACAAACCAATAAGAAAAACAAACATTCAGATGGACGGACAGACAGACAGACAGACAGACAGACAAGCAAACAACACTTTAATTGGTTCAAACAATGGTAATTGTAATGGAAATTCAATTAAATGGTATTGCTGTAATTACAAACAGACAATACAACAAACACTCTACATCAAATAAATAAAGTAATTATTTCTTTTAAATTAATATAAGAAAAAACCCAAAATTTATTGGTAAAATAAATCTCTATTGAAATAAAGCAGAGTTATGTTTTTTTAAATACAAAACATAACTTCATAAATTATATGGAATTTAATTATTTTTTTGTCTTTCTTATATATCTTACAGATTTATACAGTGTTTAGTTTGGGTTTGGTTGTGGTCTTATGAATATATGGTTTTTATTGCAGCTAGCTTAAATGTTTGATGGAAAAAAATTAAATATAAATTGAATAGAATAGAAAAGAAAAAACAACGCCAATAAATTGTAGCAAGGAAAGCTGGAAGAACGAAAAAAAACTATATTAACCTTAATAAAAGATGTGCAACAGACGGTTAGTCAAGCAAACAACTGCCATAAAAAATATTTTATTTTCTTTTTTTCAGAAAAAAATAAAAATAAATAGAAGTTTCCAACAAGTGCACAGAGAACATCAGAACAAACACATCACAAATGATTTAACGAAATAAAATTATTAGGCGGCATTTTCTTCGTAAGAAGTATGAAGAATCAAAAACAACTGAAACAACTAAGTAAAACTTTAAATCGCGTGCCAAACACTCTGTTTAAACACATACGATTACAACAACAAAAATATCAACAACACCAGTGAACAACATTAAACACATCACAAACAACACAAACCCCATTTTATAACCATCATAAAGATTTACATCATTCTTACTCAACGACTTATTAACTTAGTCAACCAAATGGGAAATTTTTTGAAAAGTAAATACTGAGAGAGAATAGAATAGAATAGAATAGAATAGAATAGAATAGAATAGAATAGAATAGAATAGAATAGAATAGAATAGAATAGAATAGGATAGAATAGGATAGAATAGGATAGAATAGGATAGAATAGGATAGAATAGAATAGAATAGAATAGAATAGAATAGAATAGAATAGAATAGAATAGAATAGAATAGAATAGAATAGAATAGAATAGAATAGAATAGAATAGAATAGAATAGAACAGAATAGAACAGAATAGAACAGAATAGAAAAGAATAGAACAGAATAGAACAGAATAGAAAAGAATAGAACAGAATAGAACAGAATAGAACAGAATAGAACAGAATAGAACAGAATAGAACAGAATAGAACAGAATAGAACAGAATAGAACAGAATAGAACAGAATAGAACAGAATAGAATAGAATAGAATAGAATAGAATAGAATAGAATAGAATAGAATAGAATAGAATAGAATAGAATAGAATAGAATAGAACAGAATAGAACAGAATAGAACAGAATAGAACAGAATAGAACAGAATAGAACAGAATAGAACAGAATAGAACAGAATAGAACAGAATAGAACAGAATAGAACAGAACAGAACAGAACAGAACAGAACAGAACAGAAGAGAACAGAAGAGAACAGAAGAGAACAGAAGAGAACAGAAGAGAACAGAAGAGAACAGAATAGAACAGAATAGAATAGAATAGAATAGAATAGAATAGAATAGAATAGAATAGAATAGAATAGAATAGAATTGAATTGTATAGAATAGAATTGAATTGTATAGAATAGAATTGAATTGTATAGAATAGAATTGAATTGTATAGAATAGAATTGAATTGTATAGAATAGAATTGAATTGTATAGAATAGAATTGAATTGTATAGAATAGAATTGAATTGTATAGAATAGAATTGAATTGTATAGAATAGAATTGAATTGTATAGAATAGAATTGAATTGTATAGAATAGAATTGAATTGTATAGAATAGAATTGAATTGTATAGAATAGAATTGAATTGTATAGAATAGAATTGAATTGTATAGAATAGAATTGAATTGTATAGAATAGAATTGAATTGTATAGAATAGAATTGAATTGTATAGAATAGAATAGAATAGAATAGAATAGAATAGAATAGAATAGAATAGAATAGAATAGAATAGAATAGAATTGAATAGAATAGAATCGAATATCTGGTATAGTAAATTACTGTTTGATCACTATAGGTACTGACATCTACTCTATATCAAAATCTTTCAGAGATTTATGAGGGTTTAAATTGTTTTCTGGAGGAAGACCAATTCAAGCATTAAGATTTATTTTTATGTAAAATTATTTACGTAGAACTTCTTCCTAATTTTTAAATTGTTAACATGATTTTTGTTTAAAGGAATTTTATCTCGATACAAAACTTGTGGTGTGGAGAGCTTTTATGAAACTATGACTAATAAAGTACCCAAAATAAAAGAATTCAAGTTGACGGACTAAATTTTATATTCAAAATTGCAAATTTATTGTACAGTTGGCTTAAACAAACAGAGAGATGGACGTTCAGACAACGCTCGGTCGACTTTGAAAGATATTTTAAGTCGCCATTTTAAACCCTTTAAATATCTGCACAAAGCTTATTTCACAAATACATTATAATTTCCTCCACTTTTCCGACCGATCACAAAAATTTGAGTAATAAATCTGTATCTCCTAAACTACTGGGTGGATCGAATTGAAATGTATGTATGTAGTTACTCTGTGATAATACGAGATAAGCTACAGGGTGTCAAAATTAAGCACATGGCGTATGCAAAAATTTCAAAAAATCGTAACTTTTACAAATCAAGTCCCATTTCAAAGACTCTTGTATATAGAGCTTGATGCTTACTTACCTATGTTATGGTTAAAAAGATATTTGCGCTTAGATTTTTGAAATTTAAATTTTTTCCTTAACTTATTTTTCTCAAATAATTTCCGTAATATGGGAGGGAAATTCTTTTTAAAAGTATTTTAAGATTTCCAATATATTCCAAAATAATGTGTGGGAGATATCTTTAAATTATCTCAATTCATCTAACCAGGAAAAGTTATCAAACTCAAAACTTTAATTTAAGTACGAAAAATTACTGTTTTTTACAAACAAAAAAATATCTGATTCTTTAACTTTTTGGTACAAATTTAGTTAATAAAATATAATTTTTCACATATTTCGAAAACGAGGCTTCAGGAATGAATTATAAAGAAATTTTTATTTCATTGAGAGTTGCATCCTATGTCCGGCATTAGTCGAAAATGGTGAAATTTTGAAAAAAAAGTCAAGTCCATCAGACTAGAAAATATTTCACGCGAGATTTTTAAAATTTAAAAAACAGTTTTAACAATTACATTAAAAATGTAGACAGAAGAGCATATTTTATGAAAAGGGCCAAATTTTTAGAATCATATTTATTAGGTACACAAAAAACATACTAAAATTATCTTTATCAACCTTATTTTTAATGCAGTGTTTAAAATGATAACGATTTTTTCATCGTTTTAATAGCTTTAGCGGGTAATTTTTTATAAATTTTCAAATCTAAACAAATCTCTCTTAAAAATTATAAATAAATGTAAAATTGTTTAAGCAAAACTTTGTTCAATTTTTAAGTATGTAAAAAATATAAATATAAAAGTAGACATATTTGTCTATCCACTGATATACATACCGTTTACATGCCTTTCCTATTGCAGCAAATATAACAATCTCAGTCCAAAATTGCTAAACTCTTCCACACATTTCAATTCGATCCGTCCAGTATTTTAGGAGATACAGATTTATTATCAACATATTTCAATTTTCATACTATTTCCTATTGGGTTTTCTAATCTTCTTTCTACAGTAAGGTAAGTGATGCAATATCAAAGAGCAAAACAAAAAAAGCAAAGTATGGGTAATCAAAAGCAATGGTAGATGATGATGATGATGACGATGATGACGATGATGATTATTATTTCTTTTAAGAACTAAATGCAGCTGCAGTTTAAAGCGTAAGTATATGAACAAGGGTATTCATTCGAATAAGGTTTGTTTGAATTAATCGAGCAGCTTATTACGAATAATTATTCGAAAAATTTTGAAATAATCTTTTCCGAATGACGAATATTTCGAACATTTTTATGTTTAATATTCGAATAAAACGTATAATATAATGTATTAGCAATTGGGGTGATTTTATTAGATTATTTATAAAAAAAATTAAATTAAATAAAACTTTCCGGGAAAAATTTTTAAACTTGTTCTAGAACTAGTGTAATCAGAACCACCTCACAGCTTTTCATCATATCTTTACAACTACAATTCTGCAATTATGGAGTAAAACTGTAATGTGAATTGGTTCTATATAATATTTCGAGAACTAATATATAATAACAAGTTCTATGTATATTACTTCGACATCACTTCTCTGAACAAATTACTGATTTCCAAATGACTTGCTTAAACGGATTAAAAAAAAACTTGAAAAAAGAAATCATAAACATTTAAAAAATAGAAAATATGAAAAGAAAAAATTAACATAACTAAATTTATTAGAATGAAACAAAAAATCTCTAAAGCTTCAATAGAACTAGTTCTGAATGTGACAATTTCAAACATTTTTTTTTTTTTTTTTTTTTGAGTTTTAATAATTTATTCAAAGCAGAGATAGAAATTTCAGGAGTTTTTTTAATTTATTCTTAATTGTTATACACACCTACAACACCATAGGTGGTTGGGGTATTATGCGTTTATGCTGATGTTTGTAACACAAAGAAAAGTTATCCAACACCCACCTTAAAGTATACCAATCGACTCAGAATCACTTTCTAAATCGATTTAACGATGTCCGCCCGTCCATTTGGCTGGCTGGACGACCGGCTGGATGGACGACCGGCTGGATGGACAACCGGCTGGATGGACGACCGGCTGTCTGTCCATGTAAACCGTGTGCACAAAGTACAAGTCGCAATTTCAAAGCTACTTCAATGAAATTTGGTATGTGGGACTTTTATGATACAAGGACGAAGCCTATTGAAATTAGAATATTTTAATGAAATTCGCTGGAAAGAAGTTCTGTACAAGTATCAATCTTTCTACCAAATTTTATGAAGATTGGTCGACAACTCCCATATAAACCCCTCTTCCGAAAATCACTTTAAAGCGCATAAATCCCATACGAATGTTAGTATCAAGTTGATATTCGACACATATAAGTTTTATGTAAGTAGAAACAACATTGCTAAATTTTATGAGAACAGGTCCATAATTTACCATAGCAATTTACCATAGTGCATAAAATCATCTAGATGTTAGCATCAACGCATTATTCTGTGTTTGAATATTTTATTTCACATTTAGTAAAATTTGCCACAGGTGTAATATCCTTCCAGAATTTTTATGCTCTCACACAATGGTGTAGGGTATCATATAGTCGATCTTGACCGACTATATCTTTCTTTCTCGTTTTCGTTTGGTATTTTTTTGTCAAAAATTTGTTAAAAGTTTCACAGTAAGAATTTATATACATAAACATAGAAGAGTTTTCGAAGTAGCTTTAAAATAAAACATCCCCAATTTAAATAGACTCTTAGACATTTTATTGATTTTTTAACTTGTAAAAGAAATAAAATAAAATAAAATAAAATAAAGTCTTGAATGGACTATATATTATACATATCTACATTTATATTAAGAATGCTTTTTTAAAATTATTCTCAACAATTTGTTAACTCTTAATTTGTTATTGTAAGTCCTTTATAACTATTTAATTTCATTAATTTAATTACTCCAATGATTCAAATAATTTTAAGTACTTGATCGAATAATTCGAACAAAAGAAAATATCTTATTCGAACAATTCGAACAAGAGAAAAACATAGCAATTTTAATACCCTAGTATGTACGTATATATATTTTGAAGACTCTTTAAAATAACTCAGCTTTATCAGAAATATAATACTAGTTTAGAGAAAAACGTTTCATTCGTATTTATGAACGAAATTGCAGTAAGTGACAGCCAGTGAAGTATCGCCTGCCTAGTTGTGTTGCCCGGGATAAATGCCTGACAACTAAACCAGCCAAGCATCTTCAGCTAAACGAATGATAGACAGACAGACGGACATATAAAAATATATGCAGAATTTATAACTATTTTGGTACTCATAGTTTATCAAACTGCCTAGCTGGCTGCTGCCTGCCTGCCAGCCAGCCAGCTTGCTTGCTAATCTAGATGACTAGATGATGGACTACATGGTTCCTAGTATGGCGTGTGTGTCTGTTATAACAATATATTCCTCTTTAGAAAATGCAAAAACCAACACAGGAAGCTTGTTTTGTCACAGCAACATTAATATTATCATCATTAGAATATGTTGTATGTATTTTTTTTTTACATTTTGGTGACAATTGTGTGGTCATAATTTGTGAATGCTTGAAGACAAATTTTGTCATGGCCACAAACTCTAATCAAAAGTATTTTTCTTTAATTAAAGAAATATCCAGAAATTATTTTAATTTGAGTATGCTAGAGAAATACTTTAAAAATGTTTTACATTTTATAAGTTATCTTTAAGTAAAAATCATTTTAAGGTAATACCTTCTTCAGTATTATCAATTTTATTAGCACAAAAGAAAATATGTATATTCTTTTTTGTTTGACTCTCTAAATTGTTTACCTATTTTATGTAGGTCTTTAAAGAAATTTGTACCAAAAATTTAAAATACTTAGATCTTTATTTGGCCACTGTGCATCTTAGAAATTTATATTTTAACGTTAATACTTAATCTCTCGAAAAACCAGCTCAAACTAACTCAAATAGCAGATCCATCTCTAAACTAGAAAACTTTATGCTTACAACCTGCGAAACTAATAATTAATTACAAAGTAGTTGCACAACATTAACTAAAATAATAAATAAAATTACTTTTAAATACCTTTAGCTATCAGGTAATGATTAATAATGGTTTCTGGAAAGTGAAGACGCTACGCGATTCTGACAAAAACCTAGACATGAATTTCAACGCATCTACGAAAAAGCCTCATTTTGTGTAATCCAATATCAGATAGAATATTCACCGTTCGCTTAAAATACAGGCTTTGAAAGGTGTGAATAATCCAATGCTATGTTCCTGCTGTGGCTGTTTCCGAGCAAATTAAAGAGAATTAAAAGCATCAAATGATACGATTCCATAAGAATAAAAAACAGCAGTAATGATAAAAAGTACGCAAGAAATATAGTTATTGGTGGTACCATTTTCGAATACGAAGACTGTCGCAAGCTCACATGGCAAACGGACGGTCGACATAATACAGCCAACCAAATAAGCTGTCGGTTTCAAAAATGTCTACAAGATATCAAAACCAGAGATCGTTACCTCAATATGTGAGAGGCAATGCGCTGTCATCGAAAAGCGTGGCCTGCTAGAACCGACTTGTTATTAAACCAAGTTAGCCTAGACAAAGTTTATAACTTCAAAACATTGTTTATTCAAGGATCGTTTAAAAATTTATTAAAACAGTTAACTACTGACCGTGCTATTTAAGATCTCCAAGAAAGATGTTAAGAACTTCGGGAGCTTTCTGAACTCAATCAGTGGCATGTTATCGCCATGGTCCTAATCGACTCATGGCAAAAAATCCCATTATACCTCCAAATGTGACAGAAATCTCTATTGCCATTAAATAATTACGGTACAGTATATAAAACATTGAATTGATTGAATTCCAGTCAAGATCTACAAACCCGATCACAATAGGCCACGCCAGTTATTTAAATTTTAGGTATGTTGATCATTACGCCCTCTTTGAATTCGCCGCACAGCTCTTTGAACTCCCAGAATAGTCTTATTGTATCAAACAATAATTCGGGGTGTATGTTGTTCAGTCCTGGTGCATTGTTCCTCTTTAGACTGTTGATGGCTTCAATTAGTTCTGGAATTTCAAGAGGGCTTGTTGTTATATCATCTTTGGCGATATGACATATGCAATTACAAGGTAAGTTTCGATAAATAGTTCACCATTCTGAGTAATTCTTACAACACCATGTCGTCGCATTGCATTTTCTAATTGCAGGTTATCTGATCCCAGTTGAAATCTCCCATTATATCTTCGCGATTTCTTGATACAACAGTCCCATGAAATTCGTTGCAGACTTGCGTAAGTCACGCTGTATCGAGAAATTTACGCATATTCCGTGATCTAAAAATACGAAAATAAAAGCTTATTAATTGAAATAATTTTTTCGCATTTACTATTAAACATATTATATATTATGAAAAAAAAATACTTCAAATATTGAAAAGTGTCTATAGCGCAAATTATGGATTTTCAAAATTGCTACTTTTAAAAATATTTTAATTTTACTTCAAATTTTTGTAAAGAAATATGTTAAATTTAACTGCATATATATAAGTAAATACTGCTGATATTAATATGATTTTTTTTTGTTATGTAATATTGCATCCAAATTATTTTACTATAATTTGTTAAGTTAAAAGAATCAATCTTTAAATTATCTTTTATTTAAAAGAAATCCTTATTTTAAAAAATATGTGGGCCATTATCAAAAATTTTTAACCTGGCTGAAACTGACTTTAATTTTTAATAAGTCTTGTGGTAATACTATTTCGAACAAACATAGATCTGAATTGACAAGGCATGAATTTAATTTAGCATCATAAATTTCATTTTATAATCACACAGAAAAAAATAAAAATGGATTTTAATTATGAAATTGCTAACATTAATTAAGAATTTTATAGATTTTGCTCCAATCATCAAAATGATATTATTAATTAAATGAAATTAATTGATTTTTTCTAAAATTTTGATTAAAATTATAATTACGTTATTTACTTTTATGATTGAAAATTTCATTAAAATCAATCAAAATAGTTATTGAAAAAACTTAAATATTTATTCAATTACCACCATATGTATATATATATATATATATATATATATATATATATATATATATATATATATATATATATATATATATATATTTGGTGTCGTTAGCTTGTTTTATTTAAGAAGGGCAACTGATAGGGCCACAACATTCCGTCCTGGAGCTGGGCCTAGCAGAAACTCCTTCAGACTGACATATACTATTAAATTCACAGTTTTTAGGATTTGGACTAGATCTTATGAAACAGTCCGACACTTTTTTAATAATACAAAAAGATGTTAATATTTTTATAACAAATTATGTAGTACTAAAATCAAAATAAATACTTATTTTTATTGCGGATTTATAGGTAAGTACATTGTTCTGCACTAGATACCTTGTAGTCAGTCCTATTCCTCCAAGTATGATTCGTTCTTCCTAAATTCCATTCCCTTATGGCCATGAAATATGACCCAAATGGAATTCTAACTGATACCTCCATAAAAAACCTATCCAGTTCCGAGCCTTTGTGAGCTAGCACATCGGCTATTTCATTACCGAGAATGTCGCAGAATTTCTGCCTAAAAAACGCTGCAACTATCAGACAATATAAAAGACTGTCTGATATCCGTTTCCATAAAGTAGACACTTGCCCCTGTGCCTAGTTCTATCTTCGAGCCATCTGTGAAGATGGCACAACCTCCTTTGAGCTTCTCCGCTGCAGCACAGATGTCCATACTATGGATTTCAATAACGGGAGTAGCCCCGAAGTCAATTATAGTCCCGACATAATCCATTTGGGCGACCAGGGATAATGTCCGACCATCAAATTCGACTTCGTTAAGTATATTAGTATGCCCCGCTATTAGGTTCTCTATTAATCCTAATTCCTTCAGTCTAAATAAGCTACGTACAGCCATTCGTCTCCCAAACTCCTCAATTGGAAGAAGGTAGAGAATGGTGTTAAGTACGGCCTGAGGTGTACTTCTCATGGCACCTGTAATGTCAATTGAGGCACATCTCTGAACTTTAGAGAGAAGGTTCATATAAGTTCCTTCTCTTAATGCCTCCCACCAGACTGAACATCCATAAGTGAGGATAGGTCTCACAACTGCAGTAACTTAAAATTTTCAATATTCAACACATTTGTTGTTTGCAGATTAAAGAACAAATTACCATTATTACTTCAAAAGGTAACAAAAATCAGTCCTTTACATATATCTCACTTTATTATCGTACCTGTTAAAAAATTGTAAGATTTCCTAAAATTTTGCCAAAGTACATATTAATATGTCATTATCATTTTAAGCTCAACTTATTCTTTTTTCGTTTTCGCTATATTTTGGGATGATATTGTTAAACTGTTAGAATAATCATGCCATCCATTACATAAAGATAGGAAATTTTGTAAACTGTAAATATTGTAACCAAAGTGCATATAAACAGAAATATATACAAAACTGTTTTAGAAGACAATATTTGGTTCCCTCTATCAAACTTCGGCCAATAACCATTTCCTATCTAATTCTATTTATAGTTCGTACTTTTTTTGAGTTATTCTAATGTATAAACATTAATTCAGAAGTTACACTAATGGAATTAATTTTTTTTTTAACAGTTGGAAGTACCGAATTATAACGTTGTGCCAATCTAATTTTAGGATAGTACATACAACCGACTAAATTCGATTGGCAAAAAATTTGCTTGTCATAACGAAGCTGTTTTATCTGTGTAAATGGTAAAAATTTTATCCGTTGCTATAAAAAAAAATCACAAAATTATGGTTTTATAGAAACAGTAGATCTAAATATTTAAGTAAATAAGAAAAGACAGTAATAAGTTGATAATTAATCCTATTAAATTCCAAAATTTTAACATTGCAGAAATCTCCAATAAATATGGTTGTGCATTACAAAATTTTTCACATTTTTTACCACAACATTCCTGTTATATGACTAGAATTACCGTAAAATACTTATTGATATTATTGTAATATCGGAGTTTTTTATAATCACTCTACATCAAAATTATATTAATCATCATCTCCAAACAAAGATTAATTTATTTCCCATTAGACTTTAAAACAAAAAAACAAAATCTCTTAGCATTTTAAATACTTAAATATATTGAAAAAAAAAACAATTTCTTTAAAGCCCTTATAAAACTGAAAAATATACGGTGTTGGCATTTTTTTTTTTTAATAAATAAAAAATGGAAGCATAAAATTAACATAAGAACCTGTTAATAGTAATCTAATTTATAGAAATTTCTCAGGTCACTCACTTTTTAGCTTTGATTGACCACACACAATGGGGCAAAACGCAAAATTTTTGGTAATAAATCTTTATCTCCCAAACTACTGATTGGATCGAATTGAAATGTATGGAAGAGTTGAAAATGAGGAACTTATCTTACAGAAAAATCATCTTCTAGCCACCATGTGATAACACGAGATAAGCTACAGTTTGTCCAATTTGAATATCTAGAGTATATTAACAATTAAAAATAATCGTAACTTCTACAAATCAAACCCGATTTCAAAAATTATTTATATTTCTGTAAAGAGCTTGGTAAGATAAATTAAAAAATAAGCTTACTCACCTAAGTTATCTCTTACAGTTAAAAGATATTTACGTTTGAATTTTTACATTTTTGATTTTTTGCCTCGACTTAATTTCGTTTTTCGGAAATAAGTCTGATGTATATGAGGGAATTTCTTAATAATCTGTAATTTGCAATATATTCCGAAATAATATGCTGAAAAAATTTTTTGAATATCTCAATTCTTCTAGCTGTGAAAAATGTTCAAAATCAGCGCTCTGAAATTAGTATGAAAAATGTCCAATTTTTACAAAAATATAATACTATTCTTTTACCTTTTTCTCAAAGTTTTTGTAATAAAAAACTTTTTTCTTTATATATTTCAAAAGTAAAGGCTTCATAAATGGTTAGCAAAAATTTTTTAAATTGATTTAGGTTTGCACCTAAAGAAAAAGGAAAAAGGAATATTACATTCCTTTTTATTAAAGGATAAAAATGATTTTTTTTAATTTACCATTTTCGACCAATGCTGGAAGTAGGGTGCAAACCGAAATCATTTTGAATTTCTTTACTGACCATTTATAAAGCCTTGCCTTTTGAAATATGTAAAGAAAACAATTTTATTACAAAATCTTTGAAAAAAAGTGAAAGAATGGTACCATACTTTTGTAAAAATAAATAGCAATTTTTCATTACTAATTTCATAGTGTTGATTTTGAACATTTTTCACAGATAGACGACTTAAGATCAGCAAGAAATTTGTTCAGCATAATATTTCGGAATACATTACAAATTATAGAATATTAAAAAAGAAAATTTCCCTCATATACCTCAGAATAATAAAGTCGAGGAAAAAATCAAAATTTCAAAATTCAAGCGTAAGCATCTTTTTAACTGTAAGAGATGAGGTGAGTAAGCTCATTTTTTCTTTATCTGGCCAAGCACTTTAGAGAAATATAAAAATCTTTGAAATGGGACTTGATTTGCAGAAGTTACGATTTTTTGAAACTTTTACATACTAAAATTAGCCAACTTTGACAACCTGTAGCTTATCTCGTGTTATCATAGGGTGACTACAAAATGAATTTTCTGAAAGGCCCTTCTTCACATTTCAATCCGATCCAACAAGTAATTTACGAGATACGAGATTAATTACCAAAAATTTTGCGTTTGGCCCCACTGTGCGTCACTCATCTTTAACACTTTTTAATTAATGCGAATGTTAATCAAAATTCATATTTAAATAGATTTTTATAGTCTTTATGTTTTAATTTGAAAAACATGTTTAAGTTTACATAGTTTTTAGTATATAGATAGAATATGGATCTGGAATATAAAGAAATATTATTGGATTTTTATTTAATTTATGCATTTGCGGTATTTTCGTTAAAGGTAGATTAGGTTTATTATGTATTTGTAAATTTTACAAAATTTTAAAAAATATTTTAATAATTTTTCTGTGGGAATAAAATTCTATTTGATTTTATATTCAAAATCTTTGGTTGAATTGAATTAAAATCTCATAAACTAAATTTAAATTTAAACGGTATTATGTTGAAAGGTTTATTATAATATTATAAGGAAAATAGTTTTATCAATAAACAAAAAATTATGATAACAAATTATTAACTCAAATTGACCGGAAGTTCGTTTTTTTTTTTTTGTTTTTTCTTCAGGCATTGATATGTAATGGTGCCTAAGAAAATTTACCTTTTATATAAAATTTTGTTTTAGTCCCTAGGTCGGGTACAAAATATTTACAGAGAGCATTTTTTTTTAGAAAAAAATGCGTAAATTAAAAAAAAAGAAACAAAATTTAATTGGCAATTTTCTTAAGGAAATGTAATTTAATATTAGCTGTAGTATGATATTGTGAAACATATTTTACATATCGAACATCGAGCATTAAGTATATTTTTTTTGGCAAAAAAACTAATTCCTTCTTATTTAGGTCATGGAAGTAATAGTTATACCCATCGGGACCATCAATATTAAACTTTTTTTTCATCGGAAAATACAACTTTAAACCATTCGTCGGACCATGTCATTGTATTTTTGGCAAACTGTAGAGGTTGCGATTTGCGTTTTTCATTAAGTGGTGGTTTTTTTGCAGTTTTCGTCGGACTATGTATGGGCACGACTTTAAAATACGGTGCACTATTCTTAGACTGGAACTGACTCCACTTTTTTCACGTATTTTTGATACCGACATGGCAGAATTTGATGCAATTCTAAGAATTTTTCGTCTTTCTTTTCGAGTTGTTGCCATTTTCTTCCGCCCTTTCATGTCTTTTCCATATATTTCCACGTTATTTAAATAATTGTACACAACTGTCTTTCTTCTATTAATGTTTTTGGCTATTTGGACCGGATTCTGACCCTGAGATTTCAAAATTAGAATTTTTTTTCTTTTTCAGAGTTATTAAGAGCTTTACCACGTCCCATTTTGAATAAAAGCTATTTAAAAATTATCAAATTAAAACTTCTCTAGCCGTTTGTATTGAAAGAAATTTAAATCATAGCCTTCCTGATTAATATTAAAAAAAATCCTTATTCAAGTGACACACGAAATAGTACCACAGAAATACATGTCTTTAAATAAATGTATAATTTTAGTATAACAAAAATATGTATATTTTTGATTTCTTCAGGAAACTACTTTGAAATTTGGTTGCGCAAAAAATTATTTTTTTTCTGAACTTTAGTTTAGGAGATATACTTAATTAAAGTTAAAAAAATGTAATTCCTTATTCAAGTGGCAGGCAGTGTATATAGAATTATAAAATTCGGATATATACTACACAGAAAAAATTCAATTTCGTATTCTATTACTAAATTTACAAAACCAATTATATTTTTTACTGAAATCACTGAAATACTAAAATCAAGCATTAAAGTTCGTGAATTTTTTATTGAAAAAAATTATTTTTTTTTTCTTATTAAAATATTGTTGCTATTTATAAATTTTAATATTTGAAAATTCTAAAAATTTTGTACAATCTTTTTTTCTGAAAAAAAAAAAATAATAATAATTGGTTTTTAACAGACTTTCAAACAATATTCATTTTTGAAACAATAAAATGTTTAATAAGTTTATTTAAAAAAATATATATACTTTTTGCAATAAAAAGATAAGTTTTTAATTATATTGCTAAAAATATACATTCATAAACATAAAATAATAATATTATGTTTTAGAAGTTAACTAAATGTAAAAAAAAAAAAAAACTTATGCCTTCAAACCGTCTTTCACCATACACCAATGTTCAAATCGATCTAAAAGAAAGTATCGTTAATAAAATTTAAATAGCTGTTATTCCTTCTTCCGGTAAACAGGTCAGTCATGTTTAAAATAAAAATATAACTACTTCATGTATCGTTTAGCTATGAATATCGCATCTACCAAGCGAAAGTGCAAATAAGTACATCTTATGTATGGAGGTATGGTCATTATAGACCGATTTTAATGTAATTTATAATTTCATTAAAATATTGCCATATTTAAAGTGTTTAAATCCTATTCCAAGTATATATATTCATACATGGTTGCGGTATTCTTTCAGACACAATACCCCAACCATCTATGGTAGTATAGGGCAGGAGTTCCCACAGAATTGTACTTCATAGACTCTTTCATAATTTTTTTTTTTTTTTTTTCGGTGAATAAACATGTTAACAGAATTAGCCTCCCTTTCAATATACACTTTAGAAGTTATAAAGAGTTTAGAAAGTAAGAGATATTCCTTCGTCTTCTATATTCAGTCCTAAAAATAATTATACATTTGCTAGTTTTGATCTAGCATTTTCATTCCTGGCAAGTTACTCTATCATCACCAATTAAATAAAATTCTTTGCGGACACCCTATAATATTGCCACGGGCACCAAGAAGTCCTCGTACCCCCATTTGGAACCATTTTTGTAAGTTATAAACAATTATAAACTCTGAAGAACTTTTTTTAACAAAACAATTGTATCGTGTTAGGTTTACAAAAATAATTACACATACCAAGTTTTTTGAAATAATCTGAAAGAATCTTATTTAAATACATATACATACGATTTAAATAGACCCCTCTAGCCGAACGGCGGTGCATACCGACGGTCATAGATGATTATGTTGGAGTACAGTGTAAAAAAAACAACACTACTTACGTTCATTATATGATAAATTTTTACTCGTTTTCGGATCCATATTTAATGGATTTCTGAGTTGTCTAGAATGAAATACATAAATATTAATTATTACATTTAGAAAATCTTTACTTAAATGAATATAATTTACCTCTGGACGTCTACAAATATTGGATTCATCTACATAAATGTATTCTATTTTTCAATATTTTAATATTTTGTTATTTTTACTGAACTTATCAAAATCAGAAAATTGTTTTTGTCCTTTATATTGAGTTTGAACATATTTAAAACCAATAAATTTAATTTAAATCCAAATAATGATTTATTTAAAAAAAAAAAATTAGCCATAATTTTTTCTGCCTAGGGCAATCGAGAAATTATGATTTTGCGAATGTTTTAATGATTTTTCACATGAATTTTGGGGGCTAAAGTGAATTTTTGGTGAAAAATTTTCCCATATCTGCTAAATTGCTTATGAAAGGAAAAAATTTGTCTTCTATCATACCCAAAAATTTGTGGTACTATTTTCTATAATATGTGCTAGTGTTGCGAAATTACTTCAGTAAGGAAAGATTCCTAAAACGTTGGAGATTCGCCTTCGCAATTTATTATTGGAAAAAATCAAGAAACATCTTTTCCATAACTTCTAGATCATAGGGGTAAATTTTTTCTCCAAAAAGCAATTAGGTTACCATGCAAAAAGATTCTCGATATTTCAAATTTCGTAGATGGACCTGCAGTACATTTGAGATATTTTTGTGTTGAATTCTTGGTTGAACCGGCATTTTCTATCTCTCGTAGGATTTTTGTTAGTGTACTGCAATGTAAGAAGGCAGACTTCTTCTTTTCCTGGACAATTTGCGCAGATAGGGGAAAATTTTTTTACCAAAAATGCACTTCGGAAAATCATTTAAACATTATACATAATTAGTTTTTAAATTCGTAAGCATGGCATTCAGTTCAAAACTCAATTGGAAATATTGAGCAATATTTATACCCTACACCACCAAAGGTGGTTGGGATATTATGCATTTGTACTGATATTTGTAACGCATAGAAAAAGTTATCCAACACCGGACTCAGAATCACTTTTTAAATCGATCTAACGATGTGCGTTCGCCTGGCTGGACGGCTGTCCATGTAAACCTTGTACACAAAGTACATGTCTTAATTTTAAAGATAATTCAATGAAATTTGGGACTTTTCTGATACGAGTACAAAGACAAAGCCTTTTGAAATTGGTTGTAATCGGTTCATTTGAATTTAAACACTCAAAAATTTCTTAAAAATAAGAATATTTTAATGAATTTCGGTACAAAGAAGTTCTGTACAAGTAACAATCTTTGTACCAAATTTTGTAAAGATCGATCCACAATGGACTATAGCTCCCATATAAACCCTTCTTCCGAAAATCACTTTAACATGCATAAATTCCATACGAATATTAGTATCAAGTTAATATTCGACATAGACAAGTTTAATGTAAGTAGAAACAACATTGCCAAATTTTTATAGCTCTCATATAAACCCACTTCCAGGAATCGCCCTAAAATGCATAAAATCATCTAGATGTTAGCATCAACTCATTATTCTGTATTTGTATATTTTATTTTGCATAAGTTCCCTTCCCAAATTTTTATGCTCGTACACAATGGTGTAGGGTATCATATAATCGGTCTTGATCGACTATATCTTTCTTTCTCGTTTTGCATTGGATTTAACCACATAACTATACATTTGAAAGAGTATTCCATGTAAAAGGAGCAGTAATTAATATGAAGAGTTCCGCCAGCGAATAATTGAGAATAAAATTGGTGAAGAGAATGCAAGAGAGAATTTTTTAATTAATTAGAATTTAGGCTGGTCATAGTCATTACTAATTAATACATGTAAAGGGTTCAAAAAGGATTATTTGCTTCCAAACACATAATATAAATGACCTTCTATCATATTAATATTATTAACAGGTTCCCACATGATAAAATGCAATTCAGATTTTTTCAAAGTTTTGAATATTTTCTATGCTATATACCGTTGTTTTCATTATCATATGGGTGCGCTAGGTTAATTTGGGTTAAGTAGCAGAATAATTTGCAAACATATACAAATAAATAGTGCACAGTGGTTCCAAAATGCTTTTTTGGAAATAATTCTGTAACTTGCTGGGGATATCTCAATAAAATTTCACATTGCCAGAGATGAAGTGTGTTCGAGTTGATCTGGTAGTACAAATTTCTAGCGGGTTATGGAGGTAGTGGGTGGACCACAAAATTTTTCCATCTCGGATATGTTATTTTTTTTAAAACGATCGCCAAAAATTCATTCGTGATATGACAGAAAAAAAATTTTGTATATAGATAGTCCTTGTAAATCTCTACACAAAAATACGCTTACATTTTTGAATTATCTCTTTTAGTTTAAGACATATTCAAGTCGAAATAAATTTTTCTCTCATTTTTAGCATCGTTTTTTAGTTTTGACCCTAAAATTGCCATAAAAAAGAATCACATAAATATATGAATCCCATAAAAACTTATACTAATCTGAAGTTGGAACTTTAAAAAAATTTCATATTTTTTATAAAATTAGTTTTTTGTTCTGCGCTATATCATTTTTTAACGTTTTCAAAATAAGTCTCAACGCAAATGAGTGTAAAGCAAATCTGGAGGAGCTTGGGGCGAAGCCCCTTCCAAACTTTGTCAATTTTGAAAAATCTTTTTAAAATTTTGTTTTGTTAAATTCTGAAAGAAGACAATTTTTGAAAGATGTTTTTCTCGGATTGAGATTTTGGGAATTTTGGTACAAAAAAGTGAAAAGTTTTTCCAATTCTTTAATTTTACAACAAGTTTGTCTATATTACGCCAAAATTTCAATAGGATACTTTTTTTTATTTAAATGTTTTTTAAATTTAAATATTAAAAATGGTTTTCAAAAAAGCGCTTCAAATCTTAATTTTCCGTTTCACGTGTCAAATTTGAACGAGGTTTAGTATTAGTATTTGGTATCGTTGAAAAGAGGAAGTCCTTTAGATGTCAAATTAAGAAAAAGAAGTTTGCGCTTAAGGCACTTTTTTGCAAATTTGAAAATAAAATATTTTATATTGTATTAGTGGGAATTTTTATAACTTACTCCACCGTAGGAGGTTGGGGTAATATGTGTTTATGCTGATGTTTATTACTCGTAAATAAGTTGGTATAACAATCATCTCAAAGTGCAACGTTAAACTTAAAATCAATAGCTAATTCGAGATAACGATGTCCGTCCTTCCATCTGGTTGGTTGTTTGTCAATGTAAGTCAATGTATAGGCCCAAATTTTTAAGATATCGTAACAAAATTTGGCATGTATATTTACTTTGATATAATGACGAATTGGGCTGAAATTTGTTAGTATCATTCCATTATTTCCTCTGTCCAGCATACAAATGTTCTTCCGAAATTTGATTTTTAACTCTTAAATGGCTTTAAGTAAACATGATTTACTACAATTCAGCAAAACAAAGTTTTTTATAAGCTCAAATTTCAGAATTTAACATATCTCCCATATAAGCTCACTTTTGAATATCACTTTAACTTTAACGAAAGTCGAAAGCTTATTGACAAATTTAATAGTGATCGGTATTTAACTGAACATTACCTTTATGTAATAGTCCCATCTAAGAGTCACAGTGATATGCATAAAGACATACAAATTTGAAAAATTCTTAAAAAATAGTAAATTGTCAAATAGAGTATTAGAAAAGCAGTGTAAACTTCCGTGGGGCAAAAAAAAGCAAAACATTTAAATGTGCCTAGACTCAGAAAATGTCAGGGCATCAAATGCATGTGGTCGCAAAGATAAAAATATACTTTTTCTCCGTCAAATTCGAATTAATTATTTGAAATTTATAAAAAAACAGTACGAGAAGATTTTGCTAATTATTAAAACTCTGGAAGTACTCTAGATTTAAAATAATGCCATTGCATTTGAAACAGTTGTAAGTTTTATACAGAAAATAAAAATTCTCAGAAAAATTACATGGAATATTTTTTTTTTTTTAACTTTAAAAATAATGATGTTAAATTAAAAAAAAAATACAAATAAAATATAACAAAAAAATTCTTAATTTTAATGCCTTGCACATGGGTCAAAACGGCATAAACTAAAAAAGTAATTATGTAGTTATAGAGAGAAAATTCTTTGCTTTCAAACCACTTAATTTTTTTTACAAAAAAGTACATTTTCATTATTGACTTTTTACCAAGTTTTATTAAAAAGGACCAATTTACAGTACACAGTAAGTTGGAATTCAATTATTAACAACCTCGACTTTATGTAAGTATTTCAATTAGTAAAGATTTGTCATGAAGTCAAACTAAAACTCTTATTAATACAAGCGATAAACTAAAATTAGTCTAAACTTGTTCAGCTATTTAAAAATATTCTTAACATAACAAGTTCCTCATAGACAAATATCAAAACCAAATTTATTCAGTTTGATAATTTAAGAAATTTATCTACTTTTTTCATAACCATTACTATATATCTACAACAAAACTCTGCCAATTCTATTTGCAAAAACACACCTTTTTTCCTGTTTCCTTTTTTTGTTCAGCTCTTGCAGAAAAATCACAAAATAAAAATCTACACCTTCAGTTATTCCCACGCTTTAGCATCCTGTAAAACTATTATAAATTCACACACGAACAAAACATTTCAAAAACGCGACCTTAACAAACCCTGAGCATGTCTAATAAATAAATCCTTACGCCCTTGTAAAAATCATAGTTCGTTTAAAGAGCACAACAATAGGACTCTATCCGAACACAGGCTTAACACAAATCTTTGACATTTCATTGTCAGTTTGTAGATACTCAGTAGAAATAAAAAGGAAAGTAAACATTATTGAAATAATAGTAAATACTACACAGAAAATAATATCAAATTGCAAAGTAGATTTTATTTACAATAGAACAGGATTTCTGCCCAAAAAAAAATGACAGTTTGCAAATACTATTAAGGGGAAAACCAACAACAAATAATTTGCAAAAATATAAAAGATTCTTTTCTATTAAAACTAAGACAAAAATAATCTTAATAGTTTTTCAAACAACACGTAGCAATGTCTAGATTTAAAGAGATTATCTTAGACATGAGTAAAAATTGCATAAAATTTCTTCTAACTTAATTTAGTTTCGGTTTGAAAATTATAATCCCATCTTCATTCTTTTATCATTAATTTTCCATCAAGGCTACTTTAAAAAGTAAGAGTTGTTCTTCTTCTAATGGCTACCTGAACATAATATTATTATCACCATGACCTTTACTTTTATGCTTAAGAAATGTCATTGTTATGTTTGCTATAATTGAAACATTATGTAATTAAGTAGTTGAAAATTCGTTATTATTATCTTAAAATGTCCACTATGGGTAGAATAAAAGTGTTTCAATTATCTTAATTTTAAAATTGGTTTAAAAGAAAGGTTCATCACGATAAGAAAATTTATACATAGAATAAAGAAAAGTGAAAAGTAAAAGAAAACGTAATTAAGGAAATGGTAGATTTTGAATAATTAAGACTTTTGAGGACAAAAGTAAGACATACCACAGAGTGTGACACATATTCAAATTAGAACGACGAAAATAAGAACACAAAAGTTTATGAATTGTAATTGTAATATACTAGTATATTAGTAGTATAACGTATATTATGAAACAAACACTGAACCATAGCACGAATTATAAAATAAATAAAACTTTCATATATCTATACAAAAGTTCCATCGAGTTCCAATTTAAAAACACAATTGGTATATAAAAGAACATAAAAAAATTATATTTGATAATTTTGGGTGCGAATTTTTGCGATCTTTAAAAAAATATTAGAAAAATGTGCGGTACCTCATATTAGCAATTTGTTAATAATTATCTCAAAATTTTAAGGTATTGGCTAAAAATTTGTTGTGAAAATAGTACACTAAGCTTAGTGTGATTAGATACTGTCATGCCTGTCTTTAGAGTATTAATTTATTTTTAGTAAAATTTATAAAAATATCTGCGAAATTCAAAGAAAAAAAATATTTTTAATAATTTATTGTCATGGAATAATAATATTAATATGGTTTAAAAAAAGAATATGGTTTAAGAACAAGACTGCAAATATTTACTGGTTGTAGAAATAATGATATTTTTCATATTATATAAAATTTTGTTTCTGGTAAAATTATTTAAAAACTTTTAATTTTTGCAGTTACCCATATTAAAATTTTTATTGAGAGTAAACATTAAATGACAAAATTTACACACAGAGTTATTAAAATTTAAGAAAATTAACAATGAGTACATAATATTGTTATAGTGATAATGCTGTAACCATATTTTTTTTCTGCGTGCGGCCCTGTCTACTAACAAATAAAAATTTCAGTCTAAAATCTCCAAAACTGAATTTTTGTGGTACTAAAACTGCCAAATGTGACATTGTGCAGTGGTTTCAAAACGCTTTTCGTTTTTTTTTTTTTTTTTGGAAATAATTCTATATTATATATATATATTATATATATATATAATATATTTCCAACGGTTTATATTATAAACCGTTGGAAATATCTCAATAAAATTTCACCTGCCCAGAGACAAGGTGTTATCGAGTTGATTTGAAATTAGAAAATTCATTTATTATTTGGCAGAAAAAAGTTTTACATATAGAGAGTCCTCATAAATTCCTACAAACGATACGCTTACATGTGTAGGTTATCTCTTTTAGTTTAAAAGATATTTAGGTCAAAATAAATGTTTCACTTAATATTAGCCCTCAATATTAGTCCTAATTTTTTTTACAATATTCACCGATTTCTTTACAAAATTCTAAATAGTATTGCTGCAAGAATCGTATAAATATATAGATTAGATAAAAGGTTATATTAATCTGAAATTGTAACTTTAAAAAAATTTCATATTTTTTGGGTTTTTTCCAAAAATGTGGCAATACTTTTTTACCTATAAAATTTGTTTTTGTTCTGGCCCATATACTTTTTTTTTGTTTTTGTTTTCCCATGCGCTTGTATTTGTTTTCATTTTTTAGGAAAAATTATGAAAAATTGCCAAAACTTGCAAGGTATATTAGCATTTTATTGTTCAGATGTAAGCAGTATACAAACGTATTTGGAACCACTAAACTCGTAAGATTGTGGAGAATAACATCTAGCAGAAATAAATTAAATATCAAATCAAACTTCTTCAGACATTACCTGACAAATTTTAAATTTAAATATTAAGTATATTTCCTAGAAATAATGTTAATATTTGGACCTAAATAAAATTTAAACGAGTAGAGATATTCAAATTAAATTTTGACACAATATAGATACACTTACCTTAATATTAATTAAAAAAATGTATTTAAAAAAATACTTTTTCCATTGAAATGGTCACACTATAAGAGGCGTCTGTCAGAAAATATTTTTATGTGTTTAGCCAATATAAGATGGTATTTAATTAATTTCATCCCAGCTTTGCGATTTGAGAACTTTACAGATATATTTAAAAACTTGTTTATAATTGACAAAGTTTGGATAGAGCTGGTGAACAGACCATTGGCCAAAGCACCTTTGGGTTTACTTTACACGTATCTACATTAAAATTGCTTTTGAAAACATAACGAAAAAAATTATATGGGCTAGAATATAAAACAAATTTTATAAGTACACAGTTTTGGATAAAACCCAAAAAATATGATTTTTTTTTAAATTCCAACTTCAGATTAATATAACTTTTTACCGAATCTACAGATTTATATGATTTTTGCAGCCACATTATTTAAAATTTTTTAAAAAATCCAATGATTATTTTAGGACCAATATTGAGTCGCCAAGTTAAAAAGCCAAAAAAAAAAACGAGGCTAAAAATGAGTGAAAAAATTAATTTCGACCTAAATATTTCTTAAAATAAAAAAGAATTTATAAGAACTATCTATGTGCAAATTTTTTCTGTCAAATCACAAATGAATTTTAGTGATTTAAAAAAAATGTATTCCCAAGATGATCAACTTTGGAGGTCACCCCACTGCCCTGCTAGGAAACAGTGTTCCTTCAAATCAACTTGAAAATAACTGGCCAGGTGAAATTTTATTGAGATATTTCCAACGGTTCACAAGTTATATATATATATATATATATATATATATATATATATATATTTGGATTCCAAGTTAAGTTTTTGAAATTGTTTTTGAACGGATTTAATATTATTTTTACGATAAATCATATTGGGATCCCAAATAATATAACCATACTCTGGTTTTACGAAGGATGTATACTTTTATATTAGTAATTAAAGGCTGGATGAATTCATTGGACCATCGTTTTATAAATGCTAGAACACCACAAGATTTATTTATTATCATTTTTTATATGTTTTTTGAAATTTAGTTGAGGATTGATAAGAATGCAAAGATCAAGGAACTCAGATACTAATTCCAGTTGATATTCTCCCATTAAGAAATTAACATCAATATTCTAATTTCTAAAGAAACGCATATGTTTAAATTTTTTTTAAGTTAATATTGCACCGTACGAAAAAATTGTCTAAATCATGTTTCAAATAATGTATATCACCATAATAGTGCTGGTGATATATATTATTTAAGAAGATTTTTACGTCGTCTGCATACATTAAAATTTTACAATATTCAATTACGCATCCTTTATAAATAAGGAAAATGAGATAGGACCTAATTGACTACCTTGAGGAACTCCAGATTTTACATTTATGTTTTTAGAGATAACACGTTAAAAAAAAAATGTTATCTAGTTCAAGCTATTAGTTGAGAAGCCCATACTATGCAGATTGATTAACAAAAGGTCGTGATTGACTTTATAAAATATCTTGCTACAGTCTCTATATATGACATTAGTTTTTTGTCGTTAAATTCACGATTAACTATAGCCGTAAACTACAAAAGATAAGTTACTGTTGAACATCCTTTCCTGAACCCATGTTGATAAGGTGATAATAAGGAATAATTCCTCGGCTTCTCTACGATGCCTCCTCCAAGACAGTAAGGTTCATTGTTATATACCTCACTCCCATCAGTCACCACTGAGCATGATGGCAATTGCCACTTTACTGACCCTTTGGTAGGTAAAAGAAAGACAAAAAGAAGATTACAAAAATTTTTTACTGACCCATTGTAACCAGTTAAATGATTATGTGTGCACAAAAGTCCCACTCCGTAGCCATAGATTTGATTGTGTGTTCAAAAAAAGGGCCAAACCGTAATTGTAGAGGCGGCGATTTCCATTTTACTGACTATCAACGTGGTGTCACGTCCACCACGTAGTCTTGGAGGTGGCAATTCACTTCCTCTTATAACATTGTCATGTTAAATTGTCTAGTCTACAGTCAATAAACTAACTAGTAACTAGTAGTGATCTAATGTCGGTAAAATAAATAGTTCGTAGCAGCCAGCAGAAACTGCTGGATACACTTTTGCTAATAGTTAAATTGCATTTGTTACTAGAAATATTTCACACATGTATGAGCTAGAATGATTTTGAAATCGCCAAACAATTTTTTTAGGGATTCTCTTTTGGTTCTAATGTTTTTTATGTAAGTGTAGATTCGTTGTATTTGTTCCTAAATTATCTACTCATATCATCAAATGGTCCATAGATCTAGTTCGTTATAATTTTACATATGTAAATATGTAAAATAAGTACTTAATAATGAAAAAAATACATACACACATTTTTAATTTAATTATTTAACCTTCGCTTTAATAATAAAAAACATCAAATAAATCAAAATAACTTCTTAAAGAATAATTAGTAATTTTACAACAAAGAGGCGTCTTTATTTCACTATTTAACCGACCATAAATCTATTTAATTCTAGAAAATTACACCCTGTATCTTATACATACTAAGTACATTTCCCCGATTTCAAACATACACCTACAATTGTATGCGTCTTACATCTAACAGTTAACAGTGCGTAATGATGACTACTTAAGAGCAAACATTAAATTTAATTCCAGCAAAAGAAATAAATATGTTAAAGAAAAGTACTTAGTTATTTTGTTTAAACAATTGTATATAACATTCTCTATGGGCTTTTGATTTTAAGATATATTTTAAAAAGAAAGCACGTGCCCTAAAAACTTATATCGGATAAAGAAAAAAAGAATATTAAAAATATAAAAATCTCAAAATGACCATATAAAAAAATACAAATAACTTCTAATCTATTATTTAATTTAATTGCAGCAAAACTAAAGAACATAACTTCTTAGGAAAAAAAAAACAACATTTATAACTACTATACATAAGTATATGCTAGAATTATTACTTATACATATTATGTTGAATTAAAACAACTATCGCTCAGTGGTTCCAAAACATTTTTTTTTTAATAATTCTGCAACTATTGAACCGTTGGAAATATCTTAATAAAATTTCACCTGACCAGAGGCAAGGTGTTTCATTTGAAGGAGCACAGATTCCTAGCGGGTTAGGGGGAGGTGGTAGACGTCCAAAGCTGGTCATCTTGGGTATACAATTTTTTTTTTTTAAATCGGCAAAATTCATTTATGATTTGACAGAAAAAAAATTTACACATAAGTAGCCTTTATAAATCCCTACAAAAAATACTCTTAGGTCGAAATAAATTTTTCACTCATTTTTAACTTCGTTTATTTAGGTTTTTTAACTTGGCGGACTCAATATTAGCCCTAAATTTTTCTTAAATATTCATCGGATTCCTTACAAAATACTAAATAATATCGCTGCAAGAATCGTGTAAATTTAATAAGAAGCTATATTAATCTGAAGTTGGAACTTTAAAAAAATGTTCATATTTTTGTTGTGGAAATATTTTTTTACTTTCAAAATGCCTCGTTATAAGAGGCATCCATCAAAAAATAATTTTTGTGTGTTTACCCAGGTATTTAATTAACATAATTTTTGTTTGATCCCAGCTCTGCGATTTACAAAAACATTTTAAAAAATTTTGGAAAATTTACAAAGTTTGAATAAGGCGGCTGGGGAAAAGGTTGCCCCAAGCGCCTTCGGGTATACTTTACATGCGTATATGGGGCAGAACAAAAACAAATTTTATAAGTAAAAAATATTTATTTATTTTATAATTACAATACAATTACAAATTATATTCTAATTCTAACCGAGCGGAGTAACGAAGACCATAGATCGTTGTAGTGAAATAGACCAGAGTCTCTGGTGGGAATCGAACCAACAACCCCCAGACTGACAGACTAGCTCACTACCAACTAGGCCATCGGGGCACCCGAGTAAAAAATATTGTCACCTGTTTTGAAAAAAAAAAACCCAAAAAATTTCATTTTTTAAAATTCCAATATCAGATTAATGTAACTTTTTACCTAAAATGTATAAAATCTATATCTATATGATTCTTACAGCAATATTATCAAGAAATTTGTGATGAATATTAAAAAAAATTAGGTCCAATATTGAGCTCGTCAAATTAAAGCCTAAAAAAGCCAGGCTAAAAATGAATGAAAAATTTATTTAATTTATTATCTCTTAAATTAAAAGAGATAATCTATACATGTAAGCATATTTTTTTTGTAAAGATTTACAAGGACCGTCTTTTAAAAAAATACGTACCAGGTATGACCAACTTTGGAGGTCTACCCACTTCCCCCCTGATCCGCTAGGAATCTATGCTTACAGCGGATCCGGAGATATTTCCAAATGAGATATTTCCAATGGTTCACAAGTTACAGAATTGTTTCCAAAAAAAGCGGTTTTGGAACTACTGTGTATCGTTGGGAGTTTAAATAATAGATAGGAATATGTTGAAATATTTAAGTAAAAACAAATACTTGTTAAAGACTTGTTGCTCTAGTAAAGTTTTAAATGATGTATTAAGATATCAGGCTTTACTGCACACAGAGCGAAATGACGTTTGGAATGGGGGTGTATTTGAAAGTTTATGGCGCTGCTTGAAGATGATGAAGGGAGTATTGTAGTGTCTACAATAAGTGTGTTCGTTTACCTAAAAATTAGTACTGTCCAGTAAAATCTTTTATTGGCTTTACATTCGCGTACCCAAAATCCAGTAAAGAGAGAAAAAATTGAGAGAGAAAAATAACAATTTTTTTTAATAGTTTTATTTCTACTTGAGGATCGAGTAAATCATATCGTTATAAAAAGTAAACATAACGTAAAGTAAATAAATGTAAACAATGAAAGAAAAATATTCGAAATGTTAAAAAAAAAATGTATTTTTGCATTCAAATTTTACTAGAAGTATATTAAGGAACAATAAATATATTTTTACCAAAATGAAAAATTAAGTTTCTGTTCATTAAAGTGCATATATATTGATAAAAACTCTGCTGTTCTTTGTTGGAGTTTTATATCTATTTGTTTGTTGTGGTTATTTTACTGGATTTTACAAATTTTCCGTTCGCGTACTTTTTTATTTACTAGTTTATTTGAGAGCAAAATTTTTAATTTACTCAGTAAATAGTTACTTTACTAGATTTTACTGGAAAAGTAAAAGAACGGGCCTAATGTTGTTGATCCATGTAAGTGTAAGCGGCACATGCCGATTAGGGAGACACTTATTTTAAAGTAATGTTTTTAGTTGAATTTTTTCCCTAACAAATATGATAAGGTTTCTAAGCGGCCGATATATTTAACATTTGAAGATCCTCCGAGATATAATGCATGGAGACTCTCCTCCTCTATACATATATATATATATATATATATATATACATACATATTGATATATATATTGATCCATATATATATATATATATATATATATATTGTAGTATATAGCACCCTAATGCTAAAACTTTTTCATGCAACAACAAAGAGCAGTGAAAGAGGAAGTTATGAATACAAGTTCAAGCATGTTCTCTCATGTGGCATGATGTCTGTCAGTGTATACACTGATGTTCAAATGAACGCCTTTGATCAAGATTTTCATCAAATCATACGCTACAATCCAGAACTTAATTATTAAAATAGGAGAACAAGTATATTTTTCGACAATTTTGTTAACAATTGGCTGATCTTCAAAAGAAAGAAAGCTATGTTTTTTTTTGCAAGTTCTCCTGTTAAATTTAAATATTTCGCTTTCCTTAGAATTAGCTTCTCTTTAAATATTTATTTAATTTTTAGCTTAACTTGTACACAAATATTTCCCCCTAAAATTATATCAGTTGTCTTTAAATATTCATTTGTCTTTTGAATTTCTTTTTCTGTTTTTCTTCATATTCCCTGCAAGAGGAGTTTTCTCGTCATGCTTACAGGTGCATTTCCAGCAATGTTAGAAGTTCACAAGCATACATGATGATGGCACGTTTTTCCATTCTTTAAATTTCTTCCGTTTGTTGTTGATTAGAAAATTGATCATGTGTGTGGTCGAGGCTATTTTCTGTTTTAATTTTTTTTTTTTTTTTTTTGTTCTTTGTTTTTTTTTTTTTTTTCCTTGTGATTGTGTTTGCAACTGGTGAATGGTTAATTGGAAAATTGTATTTTTGTTTTTATATGATATTTAGTAATTATTCTGTTTTATTATTTAGTCATTAGAAAATATTAATTATAAGTTGAATTAAAATTTGGCCATCATTTTTTATCAAATTGGTGGTTTGCTTTGAATATGAAAGTGTACAACACTACCATACCTGCACACTGCATTAAAAAATCTAATATTATTTTTTCAACTATGGTGGTTTTAATTTTTTTCTTCTATTTAAATAAAAATCCCCAAAAATCTTTTCGTCTTGCAATATTTTCCTTGGCAACAGGACAAGAGACCAGAAACATACATATGTTTGTCCAACTAAACAACTCACGATCATTATAAACACATTGCAAAAAAAACATTACAAAGCAATTGATTACAAATGATTGAAACATTGTTGTAAACAAAATGCTTAGTACAACAACCAATGAAAAAAAAGTACAAACACAAATTGTAATTTACAAGACTTTTATACAAGTCAGGGTTCAGTAATTTTTCAATTCATTAAGTTACTACTTCGAAAACATTTCTGTTTAGAAATTGCTAGCAATTTGTCAAAATGATGTTAAAATTTCAAGTTGTGATCTTAAGACAACAACGTAAATGTGATAAATTAGATGATTTTAATGTGAAAATGCTTCTGGTTTTTATGATAGCTAACATTATATTAGACCTTAAAGGCACGATCATTAAATGAACATTTATTAAATACCTAGTTAATTGTACTAAATAAATACAGGAACATGACAATTTCACTATTCTGTATGTAATACCACACAGTGGAGCAGAATTGAAAATTTTTGGAAATAAATCTATAACTTCTAATCGGCTAACTTAATTCACATAAGGTTTCACACAGGCATATCAGAGGAGTTTGCAATTTTAAATTTGGAAGGGGGATACTACAGTACCCTCAGAAGCGGAGCTAAAGAGACTCAAAATAGAGTACCTTTGACATAGACAATTTTTAATCGCTTGCCAAAAAGGACCAGTTTTGGTCTTATAAAAGTAATTGACATCAGTCTTTTTGTATGTAATTAAGAATTATGTCAGCTAGATAACCGATATTATTTGAAAAAATTAGAATCTATAGTTTTTCTAATTTTTTCAATTAAAATAAAATTTTTGTAAAAATTTAGTTTTTAGAGAAACTATAAATATTGCGTTACATAATTGGTTAAATACGACGGGATCTGTACTTAGCAGTATTAGGTGATTCGTCTCGTTTTTAGCTTCATCATTTTTGAAATCATCTCCATGAAGACTCCTTTTAGAAAACTATAAAACCATTATATGTTCTTAAGAAAAATTTTGTTATAGAGAAAAAAGAGTGGAGAGACTTTTTCAGTCAAAAAAAATCCTAATTTTTGGAAATTTCAAATTCAAAATCGGAAAAAATATATAAAAATTTTGAAATCGGGTACGAAACAAAATTTTAGCAAGTGGTAAAAAATGTTCTATGTCAAAGGTACCCTTCTTTGAGCCCCTTAGCTTGGCTTATGGGAATACTTCCAGACTTAAAATTGTACACTCCCTTGCTATGCCTAAGTGAAATTTTATATAAACTCAACCAGTCGATTAAAATCTGTAATATTAGTAACTTTGATCACAGTAGAATTTTACAGTGTATAACAATAGCATTTCCTTAGTTTTCTTTTCTTTTCCAAAGCTCCCAGATAATTTAACTTAAATTAATCTGATTTTATTTTGCCATAAGAAATTAGCTTTATTAAATTATAATTTCTAAAATAAATTACTTCAATATAAGTTGTATTTCACAGAAATCTGCAATTTCTTCTCTAACATATTATCAAACTACCAACTGGTCTATCACAGCTGTCTACTCTCTTTCTTTCACTCTGCTTAATCATGCACCAATTAATCGTATTATAGATAAGTAGTTTACTAAAATCTAAATTTAATTATTGGCACATCTTAAAACACATCTTTAACATATATTTGTATAGCAAACACAATTTGATAACAAAACAACAAATAATTACTTTTGCACGCAATTTAATAATTTTTCATCATTAGCTCTTCACCACTTAATCACTATTAAATATAAATTTAATTGAAATGTACTCAATGTAGCAAAATACCCTAACGACAATTAAAAAATAAAAATACCAATATAAACTGTAATTTATTACAACATTGATATAGTTGTCAATTTGAAAAAGAATTTCTAACTCTCTGCAATTTTTAAAGTTTTGAATGTTAGATAAAAAAATAAGAAAATAAAAAGAAGAAGATTAGTTCGGGCCATCACAAAGAAATGTCAGTTGACGCCTATTGACCGAATAAATAAATGATCGAAATAAATAATTTCCATATAAGGACTGCGCACGAAAAAAACAAAAACCGTGCAAACAATTCAGCTTATACAAATAAAACCAATAGGTCAATCTTTCTGAAATTTTGCTTTTTAAAAGACTGTTAAATTCTAGTTTTAAATTTAAAAGAAAAATACATTTATTATTCATTTTTTATAAAATATTTAATATTTTCTGCAATATTCTGAATAAAAGTTTTATTGCGTTTTCGGTTCCTTTTTTGTTTTATATCCTACACCACCATAAGTAGTTGGGTTATTATGCGTTTATGCTGTTGTTTGTGACATTCAAAACAATTGGTCTAAGACCCATCTTAATGTATACAGTCGGATTAGAATCACGTTTTGAGTCGACTTAATGATGTCTGTCTGTCCGTCCGTCTATGTAAACTTTGTAATCAAACTACATGTCGCAATTTTAAAAATAATTAAATGAAATTTGGGACGTATGCCTTTTATGATCCAGAAGACGAAAGTTGTTATGATCGGTTCATTATTTCACCTAGCCCTAATAAAATGATCCCCCTGAATAGATGTTTAACGATCATAAATTCCTTAATTACAGCAATATTCGACTCAAAGAATGTAGCCATTGTGAAATGGATGGCGATCTATAATTCTTGGATGGAATATAGAAAAGATTCAGAACTTATGGGGCTGCCAAAATCAAAAATAAAATCATTTTTAACATTCAAAATGTAGATAGGTACAGTTCTAGCTGCTTCATTTGAAGCTCCTGAGAATGTTGAGAAATTTCAACTGCCTACAGAGTTCTATGGTACTAAATATCGGCCCCATGATGCACCTGATGATATAAGATATGACAGGTTTGATCATTGGCCAACATTTTCTGACAATCCGCCAAGAGTATGCCGTAATAATTGTGGAAGTCGATCAAGAGGACGATGCCAAAAATGTCAAGTAACACTTTGTTTAGCAAAAAATAAGGACTGTTTTGAAAAATATTACATTAAGTGAATTATTATTTTTTACTTATTTATTATTACTTTTTTTATAGAATTTTCTACCAATTGATCTCTTTTTATGTTCCTTATTATTAAAAAGCTTATTTTTTTAATGCAATGAAGTACCTGCATATTTTAAGTTAATTTATGAATAAAAATTGTTAAAGCTATTTGTGCTTTTTGGAAAACCTAGGTCACACAATTGTGCGATGTCCTTGATTTGAAAAAGGACTTTATGGTAATATTTTATTGGTATATTTTATGCAAAATGAACCATTTTTTTTTTTTTTGCAATTCTGAAAATTTTATGTATTTTATAAGTAAAATAAGGCATATGTCTGAAAGGGTTAATACTAGATAAATAAGGAACCTTCTGATGACGCACCTTTTACAATAATCAACGCTCTTCTGTGATTGTTCGACAAAATAAGGCTATTAGTTTGGGAGAAATGGCTTACCATATACTAATTTGTCCATGGTATTTTTAATATTTTGAAACGTTTTTTTTTTTTTTTTTTGGATCTTCTGAATATTTTGAAATCCAGACTTAAGTCATTTTATCAAAAGTCCTCAGAATTATTTCTTTTCTACACAAAAAGTAATTTTAATTGGAATATTGCACTAAATAAAAAAAACATGCACTTATGGCAAAATTTGCAAAACTATGCATTTTCTACAAAATATGCATAAATATGCACTAACAAAACGATGCTACTTTAAAGCAAAAAGTCGCAAAGATATTTAGTTTACTCTGTTCTAGGAGTAAAGACAAAAACTATGCATTTCCATGAACAAATGTAAACGAGTTAACGGTGCTAATATTTTTGGCGTATAATAAAAGTTACAAGTCTAAAAGTGGGTACAGATTTTTTTCGTGCGCACTCCTTATAACAAAAACTAAATAAAATTCCTAACTGCAAACAAGTTTCGTCAAGATTTTCTTTATAGAAAATATTCAGTATTTTTATATTAACTTCTATAAAAACGTACACACGATCTAAATAATTGATAAATATTGTAAGGTTGAGTGAATCCACTGATGTTACATTTAACTCCTGTGGCAACTTTTAGATGTTTATTTATTTCGTTTTTTGTTACAGCAACTAATTTATGTTGGTGCCTTGATTACTGCCTGTGTGCCGATGATTAAAAACTAGAAAAAGTTTTGATTTTGTTGTTGTTGGTGTTATTACATATATGCATTCCTCCTCTGTTATATATTTTTAAGTAATCAATGATAAGGAACGCTTGATGACAGTTAAAGTGAGTGACGTTTGTTATTAAAGTTCCAAGTTTTAGATTGAAATTAAGAACGTGTCTTTACTGAAACCTGGAATTAAGCCAAAGTATTTGTTTGTGTTTTTAAAAGAAATTTTAAATTACCACGTCTTTGGTATCACTAACCATCAATGACTCTGGCTACTGTTTGTTATTTTTCTTACTGTAATAAAATCTAGAATTAATAATTGCTATAATAATAGGGAATTTATGGGAAAACACATAGATACAACACGTTAATGTCTATGAATTAAATATGTAAATAATGATTCTTTTTACATAGAAGTTGATTATAAGTTTACTCATTATTTAACCAATACACACTGATCAAAAATCTATTTTCTTTTTTCTTGGGCAGAAATTTCAAGATAATAATTTAAGAAATTGTAAAAAGTGAATGGAATCTAGCGCTTTTCGCACTAGATTTGGCGCTTCTTAACAACCCAACAATTCGCATTTTTTCTGTTAGCACTTTTTTAAAAAAGGCGCTAAATTGGCACGTTTTACTCTAGCGACATGTCGATTAGGAACATGTTTCTACGTCCCTATTAACTAGTAAAAAATAGCATCTTAGAGCATGTGTAAAACGGTAGAAAATTTTTATTTTTAGTAAATTTTCAACAGTTATGAGCTAAACAAAATATAACTAGCTAGTAGAAGACTAGTAGAATATTTAAAAAAAAAGTATATAAATTTTCAACATTTTAAAACTGATAAAAAGATTTCAATATTGTTAAATATTTGAATAGAATTATAAAATTAAAGTTTATATATCTTATATTCTTTAAAACACTTTGGATTCATTATTAAATGTCCATTCTAAAAATAGAATGTTAAAACCTAATAAAAACGTTTACAATTTGTTTATTCACATCTCCTTTTTTTCTGTTTACACATTTTCAATCTTTTAAAGATAAAATTGTCAATATTTTATAAAATTTTCATTTCACAACAGAAGTAAGAATTTTTCTCACCAGAGAACACGAACATTACTATTTTTATTAATTTTCGAGTTCACCAAAAACTAAAACGATTTTTTCATTTCCAAATCCAAAATATACAGTCAGAATTAATTTTTTTAAAATGGTCATTTGAGGTGCGTATCTGATTTCTCAATCTCATGGAATAAAGGATTTATCAGCAATTTCCCAGATTCTTCCATACACATTCCCACTTATTCTAGAAATTGCCATTTTTGGAACAAAAATTGGACTGATTCAATAAAATCTTTTGCACTATATTATACCCTATACCATTGCATAATAATTCGGGAAGGGAACATTTGTATGAGGGCTAGGTAAGATAATGGACCGATCACGACAAATTTCAATAGGCTTCTTCCTTGTATCGTAAAAGTCCCATATGCCAAATTGTATTGAACTATCTTTAAAACTGTGCACGAATTTTACATGGGCAGCTATCCAGCCGTCCAGCCAGCCATCGTTAGATCGATTTAATAAGTGATTCTGAGTCGATTGGTATACTTTAAAGTGGGTTTTGGATAACTTATTCTATTCGTTACAAACATCAGTACAAACGCATAATACCCCAGCCACCAATGGTGGTGTAGAATATACAAAATCTAACCAAAATAACAATTTTATGAATTTAAATTCTTGGAAAAAACTGTTAGGAATTCGAAATTTTAAATGTACATAAAATTCTACCGCTTAATTCTGTAATAAAGACAACAATATTAAATTTAATTCGAAATAAAATTCACTATTTCTGCTGAAGTTAAAATATTAAAAAAATAACAAACATTGACCCCTTGTAACGTTTAAATTGTTATTCCTAATAAAAATGAGACTTTAATTTTAAAAATGAGTTAAAAAGTGCGCTAATTTAGACAGATACCTTTATTTTTGGTTCAATTTAGCGCTTTTTAGAACGCTTTGGATTTTTTCCAGCGCGTTTAGTTGACAACGCTGGATAACAGATCAAATAATCAATAACATATGTTAAGAAATATAATGTGGCTACGTTGGCAGTTTGATAAGGCATTCAAGTTGTTAGTTTAATATTATTTTTAAAATTTTTATTCAAATGGTGGTAGAATTATAGAAACTGTATCGCATTACCAGAAAAACATATAACAATATAGTATAATGTAAATTGCAGTCTAGGAGATGTATTTTAAGACCTAACTTTAAATTTTATATAATTAAAGACGATAAGTTATATTTGGGCCTGAATTTGCACGAATGTAGAAATATGAAAGTGTTCGCCAAAGAGTCTTCTTTATGCAAATATTTAGATAGCGCCAGCATTCTTCGGCACACTCTTGAAATCGTTAACTTTCTTTTAGTTAAATTTTTGGTAAACCTGAATGGAAATATCTTGGTTTTTCACAAAAAAGTTGGAAAAATATTATGTTCTATCATAATGGGTAGATGCACTAAACAATAAAAATCTAAAAACTTAGAAAATAATTAAATTAAAAACAAAAGTAAATAAGTAAATATCATACTTTAAAATATATCTACTGTAGTCAAATTATGTACGTATTATAGAGGTTTAAGCAAAAATACTTAAAATCGGTTTTAACAAATATTATTATTAATTTTAAATATAATGACTTCGATGCAAGTTCAAAGAGGCACCAATAATGCTTTTTGAATTTATGCCAGAAAAAGTGGATTTTTGACCAGTGTGCAATACATGTTTTTAGGTTTATATTAAGTTTTATTTCGGGATAAAAAAGAGTTGTCTAGGAATATAAGTTCGTAATATCATTAAAAATTATTAATAATAACAATAGACAGATTTTATACTAATAACATGCTGCTACAAAATGGCACTTCTTATTTTCACTTGTGGGGCGGTAGACCTTCTTGAGAACTTCTCAAACCAATTTTCATAAATTTCACCCATTTCGAGATATTTAGTAACTACCCGTTTTTAAGGTAAATCCCGCGCTATAGATCTCGTAAATTCATACGTTGTAAATCAATAGAAATTGATTTAAAAAGTAGCTTTACACTCAAATTAATTAATGATTTATTCACCATTTTTAAATTTTTTCTTTTACGAAATTTTGATTTTGATATAAATTTTCCTGATTTATTTCCTCAAGACTATACATATTTGTTTACAAAGTTTGAAATGCTATTTTCTTTAAAATAAAATAAAATATCCCTACATAGAATCGCTTAAAAACTCAAAACTTATTAAGCATTTTCTAAACTTTATATTTTAAGACAAAATATTTCTTTTATATTTTTTACTTTTTTTTTACTTTTTGTATGAAAAATTTTAGTACGTTATTACATATGAAATCTAATAAGTTCTAAAGTTTTTGTCTAATTTGAAGATACAGAATTTTGTTATGTTTAAAAATTATTGCGTCGTTCTATAGGATTTTATAGCAAAAATTTTAATAAATCGCAGTTAAACTCGAAAAATATTGAAAAATTTTATTTATTTTAAATGTTTTTCAAAAATGTTTTTACAATATTTAACACAACGAATGCATACGTTCAAAGAGTTTGTTTCTTATACTTTTCAAAAAAGTTTAAAAAGAAAAAATCAGCAAAAGAATAACATTATTAGAAATACATATATACAAAAATTTACTCAAAAACTGTTTTTTGCCAATAAATCGAAATTTTGAGAGTATTTTTCAAAATTTTAAAACTGATTTATGATATCCTCAAGAAGGCCTATAACGTATAATAGCCATTTCTCGAGTGATTTTTCATATAATTGAAAATTATTAAAAAATAGTGAAATAATATTATTTTTTTAATTAATAAAATTTCTCCAAGTTGTAATTCCGAAACTTCTCCCACATATGTGTTAAAATATATTTAATTGTTATCAAAAGTATTTATCCTCAATACTGGAAATATGCTAAAATTATACCTGTGCCGATATTGAATAATGAATATAGGCCAATTGCAATTCTCCCGTTTCTATCCAAAATATTTGAGAAATTAATACATAAGCAAATCAGTAATTATCTCTTGACAAGCAGACAATTAGCATTTCGTTCTAGACACAGCTGGACAAATGCCCTAATTGCTGTTTCTGAAGAAATACGTAAACATATTGATGATGGCGATATATCGTTACCTGTTCTACTGAACCACTCAAAAGCATTTTATATGGTTAATCATAAAGTTTTATGCCTCAAGTTTAGTAAATTGTTTTATTTACCAAATTCGTCAACTGAATTAGTATCATCATATTTACCAGCTCGTTAGCAGCCTGTTTTTGCAAATAATCAAATATCCAATATATTAACCATCTCGAAAGGAGTTCCACAAGGCTCTATACTCGGTCCTCTACTATTCAGCATATATGTTAATGATCTTGTTACAAAAATTTTATATTGTAAAATTCATATTTACGCGGACGATGTTCAACTTTACATCAGTAAAAATGTCGGAGACATAAATGTATGTACTGAAAATTTAAATTCTGATCTAAAACATGTATATGAGTGGGCCCATATTAATGGATTATGTATTAATCCGAATAAATCTAAATGCATTTTCTTATCGAAGAAATACTATAAATTACCTTGTGAATCAGTAGTCATAATTAATAATCAAGTAATCGAAACTGTAACGTGTGAAAAAATCTGGTTGTCATATTTAATAATTCTCTCACTTGAAGTAATCATATAAACTATGCTGCTGGAAAAACGCTCTCAATACTAAGAAATCTTTGGAATTTTTACACCTCTTAATATTAGAATTCCGCTCGCTAAATCTTATCTTATTACAACGTTATTATATGACAGTGAATTGTTTGCAAGTTGTGATTCTGTAAGTATCAAAAAACTAAAATTGACTTTTAATGCTATACTCAGGTACATTTATAATTTCAGAATCCCTGAGTATTCAAAAAAGTTATGTATTATTATATTATCTGAATTGCTAAAGATACGACTATTGACACTATTGCACAAAACGATATATTCACGGAATCCATTTTACTTATATGATGCATTAATTTTTCCACGCTCCATAAGGCAAAAAGATATAATACCCTTTCGCTTTCGAAGCCTTGTCTCTGACTGACAATTTTTCATTCATGCAATTCGTCTTTGGAACTCACTACCTTCAAGCATTCAATTTAAAAGTACTACAACAGTTTTCAAGAAAGATGTGAATATTATTGTTAATTATATATGATTAACAAATAAATTACACTTTATCTATATGTTTATCTTTGAGATACTAATATTTGCATCATTATACCATAATTTATATATCATTTTTAGTTTTGAGAATATTTGTACTCAATTTGTAATATTAAAATTGTAATTTTCTATAATCTTACGTTATAAAAGTCCGATACCGTAATCATAAGACTTTAGGTCCTGTTGTATTGGAATTTAATCGGAACAAATAAATAAATAAATGAATAAATTTAATTAAATAGAGAGAATTTTACGATTGTATCTTGTTTATGGACCTTCAAGTTGCAATTTTAAAGACACTTGTTTTCTATTAGCGCACAGCGGGGCCAACTACTCCTAAACTACTAGTCGGTTCGAATGAAAAATTAAACCTTTTTAAAACCTTTTTATATGATGTTTGGATTAATGAAAGGTTTATATTTATTTTTTTACAAAACATAAGAAATAATACTCCTAGTAAAAATGTAATGCTAATATATTTTTTGTGCAATTAAAAAAAAGTATTTTGAAAAATTGACTCTTTTCATAAAACCTGCATTCCTGCATTAGTTTTTGTCCGGGCGGGAAGCATATCCATATCGATTTAAATATACCTTATAATTTAACAGCATCAATAAATTAAAAAAAATACTCGCATGGAATTTTTTTTATTAATCAATAAACATGATTTTTTTCTAAAATTCACCATTTTTGACCAATACTGGAAGTGGGGTACAAATCTAAATCGACTTAAAATTTATTTATTAACCACTTATAAATCCTTGTCTTTTCAAAGATGTAAAAAAAAAAATATTAACAGAACAGTAAAAGAATTGTATTATATTTTTGGAAAAAAAAAATAGCAATGTTTCATAATAATTTCAGAGTGCTGAAATTTTTCACGACTATACGAATTGAGATAATGTAAAAAAAATCAGAATATTATTTCGGAATGAATTAAAAATTACAGTGTTTAAAAAAAAATTTACCTTCATATACCTTGTGAATTATTTCCGAAACACGAAATAAAGTCGAGGCAAAAAATTCAAAATTTAAGCATAAATATATTTTTAGCTGTAAGAGATAACTTAGGTGAGTAAGCATGTTTTCTCCTTATATCGCCAGCACTTTTCAAAAATTTTTTAAATCTTTGAAATCGTACTTGATTTGTAGAAGTTACGATTTTTTTTAACGTTTACATAATCGAGGTGATCATGATCCTGTAGCTTATGTCGTATTCATACAAGGTAATTATAAAATGATTTTTCTGAAAGATTAGGTCCTCCTCTACAACTTTCCCATACATTTCAATTCAATCTGACCAGCAGTTTAGGAGATATAGATTTATTACCAAAAATTTTCCGAATCGCACCCACTGTGTAGTGTTCTCTTTTCTGAAGAAATATTGTTACAGTGTACACTGGTCAAAAATTCACTTTTTCTGGCATAAATTCAAAAATCATGATAAGTACCTTTTTGGGATTGTATCCAAGTCGCTTTATCTAAAATTAACAGTAATTTTTATTAAAACCGATTTTGCTTAAATCTCTATAATATATAATTTAATTACCATAATTACCATAATAATTACCATAATTTACTACAGTAGATATATTTTTTTTAAATATTTACTTGTTTGCTTTTGGTTTTATTTTAATTATTTTGTGAGCTTTAAGATTTTTATTGATTAATGAAACTACGAAATAGGTTAAAACATAATATTTTCTTCAACTTATTTGGGAAAACCAAGAAATTTCCGCTCAGATTTACCATAATTTAATTAAAATAAAATTCACGATTGCAAGAGTTTGCCGAAAAATGCTGTCGTGATCTGAATTGTTGCATAAGAGAACACTTTCACGTTTTTACATTCATGCAAGTTCATGACCAAACATAACTTTTCGTCCTTAAAAATTGTAGGTCATATTGATAAACAACCCACCTGACCACAAAACTCAAAAATAACAACAAACGCACGACTTACATAAAATTTAAAATAAAGGTCTTAAAATACATCTTCTAGGCTGGAATTTACATTATACAGCATTGTTATATATTTTTCGGGTAATACAATACAGCTTTTATAATTCTAACTCCATATTAATGAAAATGTTAAAAATAATATTAAACTACTAACTTTAATGCCTTGTCAGACTGTAAAACGTTGCCACATTATATTTTTAAATATTTGTGCTTCACTTTTTACAATTTCTTAAATTATTACTTTGGAGTTTCTACTAAAAGGAAATGGATTTTTGATCAGTGTGCAGTGTAGCATTTTTTAAAGATTCACCATCATTAAGTAGCATCCTTTTTATACATACTATCAAAAAATATGTAACGTGTCATAATAATCATTTAAGACCCCAAAAAGTATATTTGTATATATATTCTGGATCCTCGTGAAAATCTAAAACGATTTAGCTATGTCCGTCCGTCTGTCTGTTGAAAGCAAAATAGAGCTCGAGGCAGATCACCTAGGGGGACGAAATTTAGCTCAAATATTTCTCTTGTATTAAAAATGTGTAAAATCTAAAAAAACTAGGTATCGGTCGTAACTCCAGTTCTTACTTTACCGCCATTGAAATTTTCACAGCATCATTCTGTAATCCTCGAAAGTAAAATTGGCTACTTTATTTTTCGAAAGTGTGCCTCCCATACAAAGAAAATATTAATTTTCGCATATCTAAAGAACTATTATAGTGAAAGTCTTAAAATTTTGCAGAAATAAATCCCTTATTAAGCTCCACAATGAAATGAAAATAGAACGGTCAGGTCTAGAAGTAATGGTAGCCTCCATGCAAAGCAAATATTGATAATCACATATCTAAAGAGCTATTATAGCATAAGACATAAGATTTTGTGGAACTAATTTTCTTATCAAGTTCCACAATTGAGATGAACATGGGACGGGTAGGCCTAGGAGCCCAAAGTAAATACTGATAATCTCATATCTAAAGAAATATTACAGAGATTCACAACTGAAATGAAAAAAGGTCGGATAGGTCCTGGAGGTGTAGTAGTTCCGATAGAAATGAAATCTTTATTCTCCCATATCTAAATAACTACTATAGTGAAAGGCTTAAAATTTTGTGATAATTTTCTTTATCAAGTTCCACCATTAGAATGAAAATATGCCGGTAAGCTTATTTTGTTGAAATAATTTTATTACATTTTACAGTTGTAATCGGAAGAGGGAGAATCGGAAGAAGTAGAAGCCACAGTAAAAAGTAAATACTCATCAATAGGTTTAACGAAGCACATCGAGATAAGCTAGTGTAAACTCAGAAACCAAAAATTAGCATGATCCGCCCACTTTACCATCCAAAAGTTTAGATAGTGATATTTTAGATTTTTTTTTTTTTTTTTTTTTTTTTTTTTTAAAATTTTGGGTTTTTTGTAAAATTGTGAATTTTTGCTATAATGTCTGTCGCTTTTTTTAATGTCGAATTTTTGTAAAACTTAATTTCATTGAATGATTGTAAAAGAATACAGTGTAAAAGTTTTATTGTACATTCGGCAGAATGGAATGGATTTACTGGTCAGCCTCCACCGTTGTCAGCACTCTCCAGCGTCCTACCGTGGTGTTCTTTGTAAACGTCATCTATTTAACTTACAACTTTTTTGGAAATGGAATCTGTAAATTATTTTGCGTATATGTTATTAAGTAAGACGAATGGTTTACGATAAAGCTTTTTTACAATTGTATTCTCCTTTTTCAATTATTATTGCTTATATGTTTAAAGCTACCAGTTAGGTAGTAAATCAAGCAATGTATAATTGTTATTGTTTAGTCACTTATTAAGTAGCAATGAACAAAGTTGTTGTTATTTTAATTTGTCCCTTCTGTTTGTTTTCTATTTTAGAAATACTTAAGAGGTCTTACTTAATAACATATAGGGAAGATAAATTACAGATTCCATTTCCCAAAAAGTTGTTAGTTAAGTAGAAGTTGTTTACAAAGAGAACAGTGATGAAGGTCGTGGCTGACCAGAAAACAAAACTATATTAAAAAGTTCAACAAAAAAAACTATAAAATAATTAACCTTTTTTGGTAAAATTTTTAATTTCTGTTAAACTTTAATGTCGTTTTTTTTTTAATTTTACATTTTTAGTGATATTTCGAATTTTTGCGAAACTGAATTTTTAGGTAAAATTTTTGATTTTTTGTTCGATTTTTGTGAAATTTTGATAATTTGGTGAAACATCAATTATAAAGCACTAAATATAAAAAATATTTTTTTGCCGATAAAAATTTTTGAGTTTGCTAATAAAACACAATAAAGTGCAGCATGTTCACCCGAAAGTTAAACGATTAACATATTTTCAAAATTTAAGGGAATTACTATTACATAAGAAAATCTGACCCATTGACATTTTTTCAGAATAGAACACAAAAAATAACTAGTAAGGAAAATGCCATATGTTTAGCAATATCAAAAGAGTGTTCGTTAAATATAATTACTCAGCAGCAATATACTGGCCTGAAAACTATACATGAGGAACATAATTTACAGTAACAGGCGTTCGGTGCAAGAACCTATTCCACAATCGCAAGATTTCATTCATAAAATTGTTTGCTATTGAGTTTTAATGAAATCTAAACATCTATTGTATAATCTAAAGAAATAATCGGAAATGCATTTATCCATTTTAAACCAACTATTTTAGTCTCTTTTTTATTGCCTATTTTTTCATTTCCTTCATTAATATATTTAAAAGGAAGTAACGATTTTTCTCGCGGAAGTAATAAGTAGGTGTAGATTTTAACAGTTCATTTAGAAATTATAAAACAATTTATATTCATTCCTTTCAATCATTCTTACAAAGGGTTATTAAATTCATATTTAAACTATAAATCATTAAACCTTCAAATCCCTTTCCAAAAAAAAGATTCTCATAACAAGTGTTCTTTGTTAAACTTAAAAGAAATTATCCGTATTAATCAGGGACACTCTTCTAATTCACATGTCTATCAAAAATATGACAGCATTTAAAATTTGTTAAGGGTGTCTAAGGAGCCCTTATTCAAGGCTGTGACAACGAAATGAAATAGCAGCATTCAAGTTGCACATGAGTTTGCCTTAATTATGGGAAATTTTCTAAAGCAGGTAAAAAGTTAAACAATTAAAGATTGTTACACATACAAGGCAAATTCAAAGGTGTTTATTTACAAGTATGTGCAGAGCATTTCAAAAAGTGGAAAAAAACTGGGCATTTTACATTTGAATCATATCAAACATATTTTGTTTTATTAAGTATCCAAATAGAAATGCAATATTTCCTTTTTTAATTTAGATTCCATTTGTCATGGGAAATATAGGAAATTGCATTTAATACAGGTGATAGATATTTTGAAATTTGATATTTTCCCCAAATTTTATCTCAAGAATATTTATAAAAGAAAATTTGAGCATCCAAAATATATTCTTTTTCTATTCTTTTGATAAAAATGTTTTAATGTTGATCGTGCGAATTTCGTGTGTTCAGCTTGTGTTCTTTAAATGTTTTTATTTTATTTTTTAAATGTATCTTTATAATTGTAAAGAAACACATGTCTCTAGCATCAGATTTATTATTTATTTGCGGTTAAATTTTATATTTTAGTAAAAAGGTTCCCATAATATAATTTATAAAACAATTTTATCTGAAGTATTATTTAATACAGGACATGTAGCTAAATGTTTGGAAAATTTCTGGGAAATTATATTTATTGAAAGTGTTAAGGTGAATATCAAATTTAGTTAAATAATATTTTGTAAAAGTCATACTTTAACTATATGCTATAGAGAATACTATAGACTAAAGACTAGACTATAGACTACACTATAGACTGGACTAGAGACTAGACCAGGTGTCCCCACTTTTTCATGTTTGCCACATTTTGATTTTTAGTATAATAGAAATGAAAAGGCATTTATTTGAAATGAAATTTCGTTACCAAAATCATTTATCTATTAAATATAAAAACTATGAACCTTTTGAAGCTCATAAAGAATTAAAAAATATTAAATGTAATAAAATATCTTTGTTTTTACTAACTTTTTAATATTGGAAGAAATTTCTGACAAAGCACATCTTATTTCATTTTCCATATCCAAACATTATATAAATTTAGATTTTATGAACTGCAGAGCATAAAAACTAGTTCATTCTCAATCAACGTGTACATTTTGTAATATTTTAACCAAAAATATTCAACCAACATACCTTCAAAGTCAACTTTGGCACGCAAATTATTTTTTTAATTCTATTGCTTATTCTTGAAAAATTTTTGGGTATGTCATCAATAGCAATGTGTGTTGAATGGATTAAGCTTCGGATATCGGAAAAATGTATCATGATGTGTAAATTATTATACTTTTCATATGTTTTCTTTGAACATCCGATGAAACCAAGATATCATTCAGTAGTGGAAATGAGGAATATTTTGGTAGAGGGGATTAAAGACGTCTTTTCCATAAACAAATTTTGCACAAAAAAGCACTAATTGAATCAAATTCATTTAATAGATTTACTCTTCTGCCTTGTAGTTTAATGTTAAGATTTTTTAATGTCTCGAAAATTTTAGAGATATAAGAAAAGTAATATATCAAAATAGGTTTCTGTAAATTTTTTATAAAGATCTTAATTTTTTTATAGAAGGAAACTATACATATTTCATACATAAATATATTTAACTTCGAAATTCAACGGATATTGATACAAAGAAGAAAGTTCTTATATTCTGCATTTAAATCGGTACATAGGGCTGTAAGAATTTTATTTCTTAAGGCACTAGTTTTTATAAAATTTGAAGAGCACTTTCAAATATATCAAATAAGGTTTTCGCAGCATTGAGACTTTTGTGATTTAAAGAAAAACAAAACCTGATCGCCATTCTATCATTAATGCGTCTCCCTTGGTACACTTATTGAAATCATAGACAAAGGTTTAGTAAATAATAATTGTTCCTTTATTTCACTTTCTGCAATAAAATAAAAGTTGGCCTAAATTAGAAACATCAATCGTTTTATTACACTACAGACCATCAATTATTTTTTCAGAGTTACCTGACAGAAGGATCTCATCACTTGTTCTTTTGTGGGCTTATGTAACATTATACCTCCAACGATAGCAAAACAAGTCTACAATAAAATTTCACTAATTGTGTGTAATGCTTTTGCTATTAGCATTGATATATTGTACGAAGCTACAATAGATTTTTTTTTCCATCAAAATGACAGCTAACTGTAGAATTCAACTATGGCTTAATTATATATGCCAAAAAATAATAAAATATATAAAGTATAATAATTCCATATACATTTCAGGTCTCTTTCGCGGACCTCCTTGTTACGAACTCCTAAATCTGCGGAATCCCATTTGGGATACCTTGGACTAAACTATAAAAAAGAATAAAGTCTAGCCTATAGATCAGACTATAGAATCTACTGTATACGAGAATATATGCTAGACTATAGATAATACTATGGACTAGACTGTAGAGCACACTATAGACTAAACTATACACTATAGCAATGTAATGATGGAAAATTTGACTTTCCGAATGGATCACTTACAGCGTAGCTGTTTCAACATTTGAATTAAATTATCTTTAATATTAAAGATTAAAAGCTGTTCACGCAGATCATAAAAGTAATTCCGACATTTAATTCTATTTGAAGGATTTTATTTAGAATTAAAAAATCATTTAAATTGATCACCCTTTATAAATAGTACTTTTGTAGTTTCAAATTTTTATATTTTTATTTATTTTCCCGCCAAAGGTAAATTAGAATCTTTAATACTTATTCATTAAAATGTCTTCGAAACTTATTAAGAATTGTGTGCGTATAACACTTTAAAATTACTAATTATGCCACCACAATTTAATTGCTGATCTTAAATTACAATGGTACATCTCTATGATTATGAAATTTATAAAATCATGGTCATATAAAACCTTTAAAACATAAAATAAATTATCGAGTCAACTGTGTACGAAAAATGCTTCGATTCAGAGAAATGCATTTTTAATTCAGAGAATCTTAAAACGGTAAAAGAAAAATCAAATAAAAATAAATATTTAAAATCAAATAACAAGTCCAAATGATTTATACATATAACAAAAACTAACGCAGTGATCGACTGAATTTGTCTAATAAAACTACAACAAATTCATCACGATCATTAACTTTGACAAAATTGACAGCGATAAAATTACCAAATTCTCTATTTATTTAAACAACAAAGAAAAAACAAATAAAAAATTTAACAAAGGCTGATAAATACTTTTAACTCTTCTTCTGGTTTCAAGATAACTATCTAATTCTTTATGTACAATTTCTTTATGTACAATTGTAACTCTTTTTTATAATTAGTTTGGTTAACATATACAAAATAAGTATGCGCATTCCTAAATGATTTTAAAATTTTGTGCGATAAAAAAAATTATTCTATAGCAATTAAATAAGAATATAGATTTAATGAATAGAATACTTTCAATTTAAAAATCATAAAATTTGTTTGCTTTTGAACTGATTGCTTTATATATTATAAAATTTTTCGAACATCAATTACTTTTATTGGCCATTAGCTCGTCTCATTTATATGGTTGCATTAAAAAAAAATAATAATAAAAAATAGTTTATTAACTTTTTAATTTTATTACCCACACTGCTGGTGATGATTCGATATAGAGTTGGTAACAATAAAATACATACTCTTTAGAGACAATTAACGTTATCTCTTTTTTAAAGATGTTAAAATTGTCGCAATAGGAGTTAAAATCCTGCTAGATTTAGAACCACAAAAAATATAAAGTTTGGTAAATAATTGATACTATATGCACGCAGGGAAAAAATATGGTTACAGCATTATTACTACAACAATATTATTTTCTCATTGTTAATTTTCTTGAATTTTATTTACTCTGTATCATGATAATAATGTTTTTGTTCAAATTTTGTCATTTAATATTTATACTCAATAAAAATTTTAATATGGATGGTCTCTCTTGCGAACCCCTATGCTGCGTACCCCTACTTTGGAAACCTTGGATTAGACTATAGACCAGGATAAAGTCTAGCCTATAAATCAGACCTTAGACTTCACAGTAGGCGAGAATATAGGCTAGACTATAAACTAGACTGTAGACCACACTATAGACTAGATTATACACAGAGGCTACAGTCTAGAATATAGATCTGACTATAGATTGGTTTATGGACTAAACTATATATAAGACTACACGCCACAATATAGATCAGTTTATGTATATTAGCTATAGATTTCACTAAACGCTACCCTATAGAATTGACTGTAGAATAAACTGCGGACTATATTATAAACAAGATTATATACTAGATTATATATTAAACTATAGATGTGAATATGTCAACAAAATAAAATAGACTATCTAATAGATAATGAACGAAACTATAGATAAGAGTATAGACTTAAAATTCCTCTGCGTCCACTATTATTTTCAATAGAATCAAAACTTTCTTATCTTTCTTCTCACATCTGGCATTATCTGCTAATATAGGGTGATATATTTATTTATTTATCAATTTTTTTGATTCCAAATAAAACCCTTAAAATAGAATTGGATGTCGGAATCGTTTACATGATCCGAAAGAACATCTTTTAAAATTTATTATTTTTTTTTTTTTAATAATTTTATTCAAATGTTGCCGCAGTTATGCTGTTGGTGGTCCATTCGGAAGGTCCATTTTGCAAACACACTATACAGCATTGTTATAAAGTGCATCACTCAAATCGACCATCGATCACAATTGGCAATACCATCCGCAAATTTGAGTCTCAGTGGTACTTTATTGGGTGATACATCTAGCCCAGATTAATACTGGAAATGGAAGGCTAGAAAGGTCGATGGTGTACACCGTAGCAATTTTGCAAAGTGTGATTGAAAATTTAATCTTTCGAATGGACCACTTACAGCGTAGCTGCTGTTACATTTGAATGAAATTATCGTTAAGCAGTAAATGTTAAAAGATTTTCTATCGGATCGTAAAAAATTATTCTGACATCCAATTCTATTTTAAGGGTTTTATTTAGAATTAAAACAAGCATCTAAATGGATCACCCTATATAAATAGTACTTTTGTAGCTTAGAATTTCTATATTCATAGCTATATCCAAATCCCTTTACCCTAATTGCCCTTGTTTTATTTATTTTCCTCCCAAACGAAAATTATAATCTTTAATACTTTATCGTCAAAATATCTTCGAAACCCAAAAACTTATTAAGAATTGTTCATGTAATATTACAAATTAATTACTGATCTTAAATTACAACGGTACATTATTATGATTATATTTTTTAATAACTTCAAACAAAACAAAATAAATTTATAAAATCATAGTCATATAAAACACTTCAAACATAAAATCAATTATCAAGTCAATTGTGTACGAAAAATGCTTTGATTCAGAGAAATGCATTTTTAATTCATAGAGTCTTAAAAATCAACGCTCAATGGCTCAGAATTGTTTTTCATCGGTCAAAACTCTGTAACTTCCAAATCGATAGAGATATTTTAGATTTTTTTGTTTTTTTTTTTTATTTTTCTTAATTTTGTTTTTCTTATTTTCTTAATTTTTCTCCAGTTTTAATTTCACTAAAATCGGTTCAGCTGTTGTTGAGAAATTTAAGGCTAAAATTGTACTTTTAAATTTTTTTATAGCATTTAGTATGAAAATAAGGTTTTTTTGTTTTTTTAATCAGCTTTACTTATAAAAAAAGTTATAAGCAGATTAAAAAAAAAACATTTTTATAATACCCAGAATAATTTTGTGAATAAGTTCCACTAGAATTAAGAACAATTATTTTTTTTAGTTTTTATTATAATTAAAAGTTTTTTAAAGTTTATTTTATTTTTTACTTAAATAACAATAAAAGAAAATTCTAATTATTATTTATTTGGTTGGAAAGTAGCTTGCAAATATTCTATATTTAGCTCTATATTATTTCTGTCCTCTAGCACCCCTTTTGGTTCTCATTTAAGTCCCGATGTTCTACTCACCATTCTTCGAATGCTAGAGATGAGCGGATCTGTCGTTGCCAGCAACGTATTAAATAGATCTTCATTTGTATAATTTCGTAATATTTTAATCCTTATTCCGTTTTTCCTGTGCTTCCTCTGATAGATCTCCAAGTGGTTCTAAATGATGCTTAACGGCATCTTCTTCATGATAAAGGATTTTATGAACCGTTGCATACATATTTCTCCGTGGATACTTGGTTGTATATATTAGTGCAGTTTCCCTTGCATAACCACCAAATTTTCTAGCATCAATTTGTTCATTGCACACAAGTACATCGATAATTGTTTTAAATCGTGAAATAAGATTTATACAAACACCTGTTATTTCAGATGCTCCTTCGGGATCTGAAAATAAACTTGTTGCTGTCTGATACATGTTTTGTTTGATCTATAATCAACCCGTATTTGAGAAATTCTTCCTGAACATGTTTCTTTTTTAAACTTCTTAACGCCTTATTGGTGTAGTTATTTCTTATTGATCCTGTAGGTTTAAAATCCAAATCATAACTGATTTTTAGTATGTGAAAATTTTTTGCGAATAATTTCTTTCAAATGGAAAAAGTGTTCTACAGATGGTTCCAGATAGGTACAAAAGTATATATGGGGTTAAAGAGAACACTTTCGCCTTTCTTCTGGTATTAAAATTTGTTTAACCCCATTCGACCCTCAAAAGTTCTATTCCATTAAAATTCAAATTTGACTTAAATATAGTACCTGAGAAAACATTTAATAATACGGTACAGTGTCACATCATACCATTTCTTAAAGACTATTATCCTACCAAGATAACAAAAAAGTGCAATCAATTATCGATAATAGTTTGCGAGTAATCATAATTTACTTCTAATCAAATTTACAAAAATCATAATATTTTATAAAATAACACAAAATATTTGTTATTGATCAAGTTTTTGGTCACCTTAGTTTCAATATATTTACTATTGGAAGGCATTAAAATTTTGGAAATCGGTGTTAACAAAAAATTGGACTTTTGGCCAATGAAATTAATTTCCTAGCCACCGTGTAGCGGTAAAAAAAATCAAATAAAAATAAATATTTCAAATCACATAACAAGTCCAAGTCATTTGTACATATACAAATGACTAACACAGTGATCGGCTGACTGACAGACTGACGTGTGTATTTACGTTAAGAATTTGTCTAATAAAACTACAACAAATTCATCATGATCATTAACTTAGACAAAATTGATAGCGATAAAATTACAAAATTCTTTATTTATGTAAACTACAAAAAAAAAAAAAAAAAAAAACAAATAAAAAATGTAATATAGGCTGATAAATATTTTTAACTATTCTTCGGGTTTCAATATAACTATCTAATTTGAATAGTTACAATATTCAAATCTTTATGTACAATTGTAACACTTTTTTAATTAGTTTGAAATCAATTAAGTAAGAGTATAGATTTAATGAATAGAATACATTAAATTTAAAAATCATAAAATTTTTGCTTTTGAACTAGTTTTTTGTAATATCTTTTATTTCAATTTTATATATTATAAAATTTTTCGAAGATCAATTAGTTTTAATGGCCATTAGCTCGTGTTCAGTAGTCGATGCATTTATATGGTTGCATTTAAAAAAATAACATTTTAATTTTATTACCTACACTGCATGTGATGATTAGGGATAGAGTTGATAAAAACAAAATACATATTCTTTAGAAATAATTAACGTTATCCGGTTTTTAAAGATCATAAAATTGTCCCAATAGGAATTAAAAGCCTGATAGAATTAGAACCACCCAAAATATAGAGTTTGGTAAATAATTATTACTATAGGCACGCAGGGAAAAGACATAGTTACAGCATTATCACTACAACAATATTACGTTCTCGTTTTTAATTTTCTTGAATTTTAATAACTCTGTGTTTATGATAACAATGTTTTTCTTTAAATATTGTCATTTAATGTTTACACTCAATAAAAATTTTAATATGGATGACTACAAAATGTATATATTTTTAAATTTTTTTGCAGAAAAAAAATTTCATTAATATGAAAAATATTATTACTTCTACAACCATTAAATATTTGCAGTTTTTTTCCCTGTTCTTAACCATATTCTGGTTTTAAACCATATTAATATTATTATAATAATAAAATGTTTCAAATAACTATAGTACTTATCCTTTTCAAAACTACATGACTTGTTTGTTTTCAAATATATTTTCTTTTTAATGTTTGTTTTCCAACTGCATTGTAATTCTCATTTAGTTCATGTATGAATAAATATGTGGCGTACTTATTTTAAAAATCTTAAAAATAAACTTTTTCAAAAAAAATACTTGACTTTATAATTTTTTTATAAACATAGAAACCTTTGAATTTCAAGTTTCATATTTTCTTTAGTTTTAGAAATATTTTTCATTCTGTTAAAATTTGTTTGAATTACAAGAACGTTTTCCTTTTGTTAATAAAAATTTGTGTTTGATTTATTTTATGCCACTAAAAACCACTAAAAAAACCACTAAAAAATATAAATAGACACGATTTGGCTACACTCGGTGTGATTCAAGTAATATAAGATATTGATTAACTACCATTAAAGGGTTTAGTTAAAAAAAACATATCTTGCATTTGAACAACACATCGCAACACAATATTTATTTTTTTTTTCTTTTTCTTTTGGCCAATGAGCACTTATCTCTATTATTTTCAATAAAAAATTTGTGTATATAATAATTTTTTATTAATACTTTATCTTCTAATATATGATAAGATGGTATAATATGAAGTGAATAAATAGTATGATAAGATTTAGTAACTTGGGATAATAATATTATAAAATAGAATCATAACATAACAATAAATAATAATATAATAACATGAAATCATAATCTGATAGAATGGGATAATGATGTAGTAAGTTTATTCAATTATATATAAAACTAGAGTCATAATATGAAAAAACAAACCATAAAATCAAACACAATATGGCTAAATGGAATCATAATAATTGTTACTTATAATCATCTCTATTTTTAGCTGTGACCATATATTCCAATCATAATATGTTGCTCTTAGATTATGGTCACTACAACTATATTTTTCTCTGCGTATGTAAATTTTTTTACAATAATACAGATGAGTCAAAACCAGAAAACTCAATAATACTTTCAATGTTTAATTAATGAAATCACAAACTTTAACCAGCATTAAAAAGTTTAATAAATTGCTAAGCCTATAGTCAGCTCAATAGTCTAGTCTACAGTCTACTTTATTGTATAATCTGCAAACTATTGTAGTTTTGCCTATTATCTGGTCCGTAGTTTATAGCACATAGTTTGCTATAGTATAGTTTAGTATTTACACTTATATTAAATAGCCGGTTCATACATATATATAGTCTTTTATATAGTTTAGCCTATAGACTAATCATTACTCTAGTCTCTATTATAATTTAGTCTATAGTACGCTATTAGTACAGTCTATAATTTTGCTTTTATTACAATCCATAAGTATTCTGGTCAATAATCCAGTCTATAGTTTACTATATAATCTAGTCTATAGTTTTGTCTAAAGTCTAGTTTATAGCATAATCAGTCATCTGTTCCAAATTCTGTTCAGTCTATACTCTACTCAATAATTTATTTCATAATCGAGTCTATAGTCTATACTATAATTTTTTTCTAGTCTGTCTATACCGTAGTATATAGTTCCATTCTATAGTTTATTCTATAATCTAATCTATAGTCTAATCCATAGTCTCATCCTTAAAATAGGCATTTGTTTTTTTTTTTTTTTGGTCAATAATTTCATCACTAGTGGCTAAATCCGGAGAATATGGCGGATGAGGTACCAATTCGTAGCCCCATTTATAGAGTTTTGCCATTGAGACTGCACACGTGTGCATTCGTGCATTATCTTGATAAAAAAATAACTTATTGGCCATATGGGGTCGTTTTCTTTCTAATAATTAAATCGGTCTAATAAGTTGGGGTAATATTCGCCGTTTATTGTTTTTCCCTTCTGAAAGTAATCGATGTAGATTATCCCTCGTGCAACCCAAAAAAAAACTGTTGCCATCACCTTGTTGGCCGACAAACTTACCCTGGCCTTCTTCGGAGCAGGTTCACTCGTGTCACACGTTTATGTTTATGGTCAATTGAGAGCAATCGCGGCACCCATCTTACAGACAAATTTCTTAAACCCAGCTGATCATTTAAAATCGAAACCACACTTCCATATGAAATGCCTATGGCATCAACAATCTCACGCACTTTTACTCTTCGGTCGGCCAACACTATATCGTGGATTTTTTCGACACTTTCGGGTGTACTGACTTCAATTGGCCGTCCAGAACATTCAGCGTCATTTGTACTTGTGCGACCATAAGGAAAGTCAGTAAACCACTTTTTCACCATTGAAACTGCTACTATTAAACGCAAAGTAAATGACGACACTTGCTTAAAATTTGACAGTAGTCTATTAACAGGTGGTACTTGATGGAAATAGTGTTGCATTTCACATAACTATGAGGGAAGTTCAAAAAGTCACGAACTTAATGATCCGCCCTAGTAGTTTTTATTCATTTTATTACTGGAGAAGATATTTCAGAAATATTTAAAAATAAACTTAAAACATCCTTAAATTTTCTATATTTATTTCCTATTTTATTTATTTATGCACTTTTACGAATTGACGTTATTAATGGAGAAAAAAAATCAACCAAACTTTTTATTGCTTATAAATTTTTATAATGTGTCAATTAACAATTATAAGGCCTTTATTTCTTGCGTTAATTTTTAAAGAGATAAAAAAAATTGTGTATCATCTTGTTAACATATCAAAATATTGAATATATTATATATTGAATATATTATATATATATATATATATATATATATATAATATTTTGCTAATAAAACTAAGCAATTTTACAATAACAAATTATAAATGATTATAACAAAATCAATATCAGATATTCATGGATGTTTACGTGCTAAGGTGCTAAGGTTCAATGATAACAGTAGCCATCGCTAAATACATTTTCTAATTAGTAATGATTTCTTTTTTTTTTCTTTTTGTTAAATACTAAATGAAATTTTAAAATTTAATTTTAAATTTAGTTTAAAACTTATTTCGACTTTTGATTTTTGACAATTAACATAAAATAAATACTTGTTTTTATTAAAATTATATTTAGATTAAAAAATTATATCTTGAAAATAAAATTTTATTTTTAAACAATAACTTGTTTATTTCATTGTAAAGATATAAACATATATTTTCTTATACACTTTCCAAAGTAATTTATGTTAAATATTTTCATATGCAGCATTTATTACCAATTAAATTGTTTTGTTTTTTTTTCAGCTATTAGAATAAAATTTTAAATGTAAAATCTTCATAAAACAAAACAAATTTGTTTAAAATTTGTGGTATTACAACTTTTACTTCTAACCAAAGTTTTTGTTTAAATAAAAGAAAAGGAATGAAACTTAAACCTAAGAAACATGAGAAAACAAATGTCTGTCAGAGTCATATTTTATGATCATGATCATGTGGCAGCATTTGATTTAATGTTTGTTTAACAATTCCTGGTTAGTATTTTCTTTTTTTTTTATAATTTGTGTATTGTTCCTTACAAACACAAGTTATCACAACAATACCATCATAATCATCATGCTCATCCTCATCAACAACATTGTCTTTTTGTTTGTTGCTATTGGGCTTTCTTTAGCCACTAGACAACCATAGGGACGGACAGTTATTCAAATTTTGTTGTTCGGCCTTTTTTGCATTTTTTTTTTTTTCTTATTTCTTTTCCTTTTCAATTTCCAGCAAACGCACAATGACCACGTCTATAAAAAGTAAGTGGCATCTTTCTTCATTCTCTTTAGAATCCCAGCATGACATTATGAAGATTGGCATGAATTGGACTCTGACTTCAACTACGACTTTAAAGTTGAATTTGTTGTTGTCGGAATTTTATACGCATTGTATTTAATTTTCTATACAAACAGTTTTTGTACTCGTACTACATTTGATAGAAACACGAAAAGTTTTTGATTTTCCATTCCCTTGACTACGTAGAGGTATTAAGCGTATTGAATTTTGGAGTTAAAAGGTAACTGTTTAAAGAACTAACGAATATTAATTATAAATACAAATTTAGTTTATTCGAAAGAATATTCAATAGCAAAGTTCAGTCTACAGTCCAGCCTATAATGCAACCTATATCCCAACATATAGTCGAGTCTATAGTCAAATCTATGGTCGAGTCTATGGTCAAGTCTATAGTGGAGTCTATAGTCGTGTCTATAGTCGAGTCTATAGTCGTGTCTATAGTCGAGTCTATAGTCGAGTCTATAGTCGAGTCTAGTCTATAGTCGAATCTAGTCTATATTCGAATCTAGTCTATATTCGAATCTAGTCTATAGTCGAATATAGTCTACAGTCGAATCTAGTCAATAGTCAAATCTAGTCAATAGTCGAACCTAGTCTATAGTCGAATCTAGTCCATAGTCGAATCTAGTCTACAGTCTAATCTACAGTTTAGTCTATAGTCCAGTCTATAGACTAGTATATAATCTATTCTATAGTCTAGTATATAGTCTAGTATATAGTCTAGTCTATAGTCTAGTCTATAGTATAGTCTATAGTCTAGTCTATAGTCTAGTCTATAGTCTTGTCTAGTTTATATTCTAGTCTATAGTCTACTTTATAGTCTAGTCTATAGCCTAGTCTATAGTATATTCTAATTTATAGTCTTTTCCAAAGTCGATTCAGACGACTTTCTTCTTAATATTTTTTATTTTATGTAAAATTTCGCACTCACCTTGGCACTTACACACTGCACAGTGGGGCAGAATCGAAATTTTTTGGAAATAAATCTGTAACTTCTGATCGGCTTGTTAGATTTGCATGAAATTTGGTATAGGCGTAGCAGAGGAGTGTACAATGTTAAGTTTAGAAGGGGGGCACAACAAACCCCTCAGGGGCGGAGTTAAGGGGGCTCAGACTTAGGTACCTCTGAAATAAAAAATTTTTAAACGCTTGCAAAATTTTTGTCTCTCGTCCGATTTCAAATATTTAATATTTTGCATCTTCTTGGTCCAGTTTTTTTCATATATATCCTAGTATTTCCGACCAATTTTATTAGTTTTTTTCTTAACTAGTTAAAGAACAAAATTATATATTGAATAAAAAAATTTGAATTATTATGGTGCTTAAAAATTCAAACGCAAATAACTCGAAAACTATAGGAAATAAATAGGATACTTAAGCATGTTTTTTTATAGGTCTTATCAGGGCCTACAACAATATATAAAAATATTTGAAATCGGACAAGAAACAAAAATTTGGCAAGCGATTAAAAATTTGTTATGTCAGAGGAACCTAACTTTGAGCCCCCTTAGCTCCGTCTCTGAGGGGTTTGACATTGTAAACTCCTCTGCTACGCCTATACCAAATTTCATGAAAATCCAACCAGCCGATCAGAAGTTACAGATTTATTTCCAAAAAATTTCGATTCTGCACCACTGTGCACAGTTAATATATTGCATGCTAATTTAAATAGAATAAAAAATCGTTATAAATGTTTTGAAACACTTTAAATATTGGTTGATAGTATTCGTTATATGATTTTGTAATTGTTAAAAAAAAAGAATCGTGTGCGCAATAAAAGAACAAGTGTGAGGATTATAAAATAATAATACACTAAAAAAAGGAAAGTGCTCAAAAAAATAACAATCTATCAAAAATATGACTTCAATGAATTTGAACCAGATCTATTATCCATTATATCTTAATTTGTTTATGTGTTTTCCATCTATTTCTGAGTAAATTAATAAATGATATTTTTAAATTTACGTGGACCTATTAATTTAAAAAATAGCCTTAAATTCTCTCTATGTACTATTATAATCTTCTACGCATTATTCAATGCACGTTTTTCTTAGGTTTTATTTTTCACCAACTACAACATTTAGGCGCCTTTTGACGTCAGTTTTTATTTGAAATCTTCTGCGAGTACACATTGCTATTTCTTATTATTGCAACCAATGTAGCAACAACCATGTAACAGAAAAAAAGCTCTATCTCACCTGACAACACCTGAGTGAAGTTCACTATGTATTCATGTCTTCTCTAACAAAACTGCTGTGCGAACATGTACTTTACAACACACAAATCGATTTTACACACATTCGTATCAATAACGAAAATGGGAAAAAACTAAAACTATCATACAAAAGTTACACGAAAATAAAAATGCTTAAAAAACAACATGATAATGTGCAAAATTTATAGAATAGAATTGTAATGGGTAATATCGAAAAAAAATCCTTATTAAATAACGGTCACTTGGTGTTTAGTACCATGCAAATCTAAAATACAAATTCAAATCCGAATAAAATACATTTGTACAAAAATACCCAACATGATCACATGGGCAGTTTAAATAAAACCCAACAGTTTTACTGTGCCAAAATTTTACTAGTAATTTTGGTTTCATCACTATTTAACAATTGATCTATATCAAGAAGTCAATTCAACCTCCATATATTAATTACAAAGATATACATATACATATTAGCATTTATATGATCCAAATTATTTCATAGACTACACTCTGGATTACTTAGTGACTATAAAGTAAACAATTGACTTCGTTTTGCATTACAACGCAAATATACTTAATTATAAAATAACCTAACAATAATTAGGGAAGTTTTCTTCATATTTGGTTACGAGGAGAATAGTAGGGTATACTGAATAGTATGAGAGTGGGTACTACAAGTGCGTTTTTTAATCATTTTATAATAATTGAAGTTTTTTCTTACGTTTTCTTCATGTTCGTATCTTTACTTTTGTAAGATAGTACCAATACTCGTACTAATAATGGCTTTTTATTGCCGCAGTGAGATAAAATATTTAAATCGTGATGTTATAAAATATAATTATCAAAATTATGAATGGCTTTAGGTGAATATGGTAACACCCTTCTTAGCAACAGAAAAGGTAACATTTTGTATATTTTAATAAAATTACAAGTTTTGTTTGCATATTGCTTTTTATAAAATCTAAAGCAACCGCAATCAAACAGTTTCTCCCAAATAAATTCATATTTAAAAACCTTTTATGGTATTAAATAATTTGTTGAATATTAATAAAGGGAGAATTTCATATTTACTCGTATTTCTTTATTTTTTTTTTTTTTTTTTTTAATTACTATTTTATTTTATTATTTTTTTATTAATATGTTAATTAATCATTTTTTCTACTAATATGTATTTAAATATTATTCCCTAACTAACAGCTTCTTAAATTAATCATACCTAATTGTCTATAATATTATTTTAAATACTAACAGCTAAATCGCATATTATTTTTATTCTTTTTCTTTTAACAATTTTTTTTTTCAATTTTACATTTATTCTTTCACTTTTGTTCTTTTACCAATAATTATATTTGTATACCTGGGCATGGGAATTAAACAGATTTTATTCTTTATTTTCTTATACATTCCATATTGTAAGTTTAATATTTTTTCTATGTTTTATAACAATTATTTTTAACTTCCTATTTCTTTTTAGACTTACGGAAGATTATTAAGAAATTGATTTATTTTCTTACACTTTTGCTTGAAATTTTTTCTTAGATATTGAGATAAAAAAATGAGAAAAACTGTAACATTTAAATTTAATTTTTATTTTGTATTTGTGAAACAATTACCGTTTGGTACGTTAAACAGCAGCGGTTTAAAAGTGTCAGTTATAAAAAGGTTTATGTATGTAAAGCGGTATTTTTTACAGTTTATTACTTTATTAAACTTTACAGAATAGTAATAATTGATGAAAAGACTAAAAATATGCTGTAAATATTATGTTGAAATTAAGAAATACAAATGCACGAAGAAAAATTTGATTTCTAAGATAAATTTAAAATCGTTATATTCGTTTTATACTCTGTACTAGTAAGGACTCTAGGAGCTTAAATATCATTACATGTAGTAATCATTGACCGTCTTGGTCTTTGCCCAAGCTCCCTCTCACTGCTCGATTACATTCGATAATCGATTACGAAATTCATGATACGAATGCCTTCGTACATTAGTCACCACACTAATTGTATTAATCAGGACGGAGTTTGAATGCAGTTGACTTCATCGCATACAAATTAAGTAATTTGCTAATATCCAGGTAAAAATCCCACGATATATACTAAGAAACTTTTCACTGTATAGGAATTATTCAATAAATTTCCTTTTTATAAAAAAAATTTGACAAATTTTATTTTAATAAAAAATTTTAGTAAATTTTATTTTTATAAAAATTTTCATAAATTTAAAAAAAAAATTTTTTAAATTTTTGTCAAACAAAATTTTGCAGATAGCGTTTTAATAGAAATTTTGGATAAATTTTATTTTTACCGAAAATTTTCCATAAATTTCTATTGAGCTTTCGATAAAATTTCTTTATATAAAAATTTGTCGATAATTTTTGTTTATAAAAAATGTTCAGTAATTTTTCTTTTTATACGAAATCGTCGATAAATTTTTCTTTCATTTGAAATTTTCGATAAATTTTCTTTGCATGGGAAATATTTAAGAAATTTACTTTTTATAAAAAATTATTGAAAATTTTCGTTTTAATAAAAATTTTCGATAAATTTTATTCTTATCAATTAAATTGTTAGTAAATTATATTTTTATAAAAAATTTTCGAAAAAATTTTTAATTTTTTTTTTTTTCAAACAAAATTTTACAGATAGTTTTTTAATGGAAATTTTGAATAAATTTTATTTTTACGGAAAATTTTCCATAAATTTCTATTGAGCTTTCGATAAAATTTCTTTATATAAAAAATTTTCGGTAAATTTTCTTTTTATAAGAAATCGTCGATAAATTTTTCTTTCATTCGAAATTTTCGATAAATTTTTTTGCATGGGAAATATTTAAGAAATTTTCGTTTTATAAAAAATTTTTGGAATCTTTCATTTTAATAAAAATGTTTGATAAATTTTATTTCTATAAATATTTTCGATATATTTTATTATAAAATATTTTTAATAAATTTTATTTTTATAAAAAAATTTCGAAAAAATTTTTAACGAAATTTTCAATAAATATTTTTATGCGAAATTTTCAATAAATTTCTTATTTATAAGAAATTAACGATAAATTTTACTTTTATACGATATTTTCGCTAAATTTTACTGTTTTACCAAATTTTACTTTTTCTTTTTATACGAAATTTTCGATACTATTTTTATACTTGGAAAAATTCGTAATTTTCAATACATTTTTTCTCATAAAATATTTTCGATAAATTTAAATTTAAATAAATAAATTTACAAAATTTTCATTAAATTTTATTTTTATACGAAATTTTTGGATAAATTTAATTTTTATACGAAATTTTCTATAAATTTAGAAACTCGATAAATTTTACTTTTATACGAAATTTTCGATAAATTTTATTGTAGCAAATTTTGAACAATTTTTTTTTTATGGGAAATTTTCGATAAATTTTCTTTATACAAAATTTTCCATAATTTTTCTTTTTATATAAAGTTTTTGAAAATATTTTGTTATGACAATTTTCAATAGGTTTTCTTTTTATACACAATTTTCGATAAATTTTCCATCTAAAGAAAATTTTCGACCAATTTTCTTTTTATAGAAAAATTTTATCATTATTTGTTTTTCATAGAAAATTTTTGATAAATTTAGAAACTCGATAAATTTTACTCTTATACGAAATTTTCGATAAATTCTATTCTTATAGCAAATTTTGAACAAATTTTATTATTATTTTTTTTTTTTTATATAGGAAATTTTTGTTAAATTTTCTTTTCGATAAATTTTCTTTATACAAAATTTTCCATAATTTTTCTTTTTATATAAAGTTTTTATAAAATTTTATTTTTATACGAAATTTTTGGATAAATTTAAACCCGATAAATTTTACTTTTATACAAAATTTTCGATAAATTCTATTCTTATAGCAAATTTTGGACAATTTTTTTTTTATAGGAAATTTTTGATAAATTTTCTGTTCGATAAATTTTCTTTATAAAAAATTTTCCATAATTTTTCTTTTTATATAGTTTTTGTAAATATTTTGTTATGACAATTTTCTATAGGTTTTCTTTCTATAGATAATTTTCGATAAATTTTATTTCTATAGAAAATTTTCAATCAATTTTCTTTTTATAGAAAAATTTTATTATTTTTTTTTTTTCATAGAAAATTTTTGATAAATTTTGAAACTTGATAAATTTTATTTTTATACGAAATTTTCGATAAATTTTACTTTTTTACCAAATTTTACTTTTTCTTTTTATACGAAATTTTTGATACTTTTTTTATACTTAGAAAAATTCGATACATTTTTCTCATAAAAAATTTTCGATAAATTTTATTTTTATACAAAATTTTCATAAAATTTTATTTTTATACGAAATTTTTGGACAAATTTAATTTTTATATGAAATTTTCGATAAATTTAAGAACGATAAATTTTACTTTTATACAAAATTTTCGATAAATTCTATTCTTATAGCAAATTTCGGACAATTTTTTTTATAGGAAATTTTCTGTTCGATAAATTTTCTTTATACAAAATTATCCATAATTTTTTCTTTTTATATAAAGTTTTTGTAAATATTTTGTTATGACAATTTTCGATAGGTTTTCTTTTTATAGACAATTTTCGATAAATTTTCTTTCTATAGAAAATTTTCTATCAATTTTCTTTTTATAGAAAATTTGATTTTTTTTTTTTTTCATAGAAAATTTTTGGTAAATTTAGAAACTCGATAAATTTTATTTTTTATGAAATTTTCGATAAATTCTGTTCTTATAGCAAATTTTATTTTTTTTTTTTATAGGAAATTTTTGATAAATCTTCTTTATACTAAATTTTCCATAATTTTTCTTCTTATATAAAGTTTTTGTAAATATTTGTTTATGACAATTTTCGATAGGTTTTCTTTTTATAGACAATTAGAAAAATTTTATTTTTTTTTTTTTTTTTTTCATAGAAAATTTTTGATAAATTTTTGTTTAAAAGTGAATTTTTTATTTATTTATTTATTTATTTACTAATTACAATACAATTACAAATTATATTCTAATCCTACGAGCGGGGGTGACGAAGATCTATGTACTCGCTGTAGAGAAACAAACCAGAGTCTCTAGTGGGAATCGAACCCACAACCACAACCTGATAGTCTAGCTCACTACCAACTAGGCCATCGGGGTACCCTAGACAATTTTTTATAAATTTTCTTTTTATAAGCAATTATCGATAGTTTTCTTTTTATACGAAATTTTCAATAAATTTCCTTTTTATAGGAAATTTTCGATAAATCTTCTTTTTGATATTTTTTTATACGAATTTAAGACAATTTTCTTTTAAATTTTCGAAAAAAAATTTTTATAGAAAATTTACAATAAATTTTCATTTTATAAAAAATTTACAATAAATTTTCTTTTATAAAAAATTTTCGTTTAATTCCCTTTTTATATGAAATTTTTGATAAATTTTCTTTATATTGGAAATTTGCCTAAATTTTAAATTATTTAATTTTTATATAAAATTTTCCTAAACATTGCTGAACTTCAAAATAATTAAAGTGAAAATAAAGTTCATTATGTCTAGCCTCTGACCTTGTCTACCAAAATCAATGAAACATATTACCGCAATTCTTTTCCCATCATTTCTAGAAAAATAATCATAAAAAAAAACTTAATTAAAAAAGTATTTGCATAAAACTTCAGCAAAACTACTTGCCAAACCTCAGCAAACACTTAAACGGGCAACGAAATAAAATCCATTATCTAATGCTTAAACATCCAAATGATGGAAAAAGAACCCACGAAAGTAATAAAATATCAAAAAATAAAAAAAAAATGTAAAAACTACGCACTGAAGATGCAGTCATCCATAGTTAATCTTAAGACAGATTTTTAAAATTTAAGTGCCAAACATTAGTCTTGGTAACACCCTCTATTAAAACATACACACTTTCCTCATACACATTAACTTTAAAAACCAAATTCTCAAAAGTAAACATAAAGCAACCGAGGAGAGTTTAGACCAAGACAGAGAATTGACTACCACATGTGGTGATTGTATATTTAGGCAACTCATTACAAAAGGAAAAGAAAGTCTGGCTGAATGGTTGACTGCCTGCCTCGGGGTGTGCCGCACGTTGATGAACAAAAACAACCATACTTACTTACAACATTGTAAATTCCACACACGTTTAATTTTAGTATTACGAGTAAAAATGATGTAAAAAAGCATCACATCACATAAAATATAAATAAAATGAGCAAATAATGTAAACAAGTGTCAGACATTGGGTCATAATATTTTTAGTCATTTTTAATCTATTAATGGAATGTTATAAAACAACAATAAGACTTGCAACATAATGAAATTTTAATATTACCACTCAAATAGATTTATTTCCGTCTCTATACATAAACACATAGTCGGACAGTCAGATGGACGGACAGTTACAAGGTAAACAAATAGTTTGATTTTTGATGACCAAGAAAAAAGAAGGGATTTTTACTGAGAAATTTTAATGACTCCTTATGACAAACTAATATTAGAAAAAGTAAAAGACGCCACTTACTGTGCGCATGTGCACCTTATGCTTTCAGATGCATATGTATCTGTGTCCATTTAACTGAGAAGCAACTTGTTAGTATGACATAAAATATGACATTTATTTTTGCATAACAGCAGGTTGTTATCTTACTGAAGATTTTTTAAAGATAAGCTACAATTACATGGAAGCAAACATGGTAGTTAGTTTCTGTAGTGGAAATATATTATAATTTTTTAATGTAAAATTTTAGTTTCTCAATAGATTTATGATTGTTTTTAAAGGCGAAAAGTTATATGTAAGTATTCATAAATATTATAAGAATTGTTGAATATTTTAGATTTTTTTCTCAATAAATAAATCTGAGCAATATAATAGCTGTGTTCGAGTAATATGTATTTAGAATTATAAAGATGATTTGAGTATGGCAAGGTTTTATTGTAAATTATGAATACAATTACAAATCTGACAGAAAATGCCACAATCTAATATATTTACTTCAGACAATTCTTAGGAATAATAAAAAATATAAAAAAATATAAAAATAATATTTCTAGGCACAAAAAAATCAAAGGCTTAATGATTATTAGCTTCATGGCGTATTATTCAAATCTTAAGTTATATAAATCAATTATTACTAAAAAGCAAAATTTTGTATTAAAAGAAAATGTATCAACAATTTTCCATTAAAAAAAAATTTAAAAAAAATGCATCAAATGACAATTTAACAAAAATTGTTTATAAAAAAAATATTTAACGAAAACTATATAAAATGAAAAATTTCCTACATGTAGAGAAAAAAAATGGAGTTGTAGTGACCATAATCTAAGAACAATATATTATGATTGGAGCTAAAAATAGATATTCCTATGAATAATTATTATGATTCCATTTTATTATATTATTTCCGATTTTATGGTTCGATTTTTCATGTTATGGTTCGAGTTTTTCATATTATTATAACATTTTACTACACTATTATTCCATTCTAACATAATACTATCCCATCTTATCATATTATGATCCCATTTTATCATATTATATCTTACATTATTATCCAATTCTATCATATTATTATTCCATTTTAACATATTATTATCCCATTTTATCATATTATCATCCAATCTTATCATATCATATTTCCATTTTAACATATTATTATACCATCTTATTATGTATTAAAAAAGAAAAAAATTATTGACCCCATTACATTTGTTTCAGAATAATAGATAAAAGTGCTTACTAATCATAAAAAATTATTTGCATATTACTTGTTCATAAATTAATTTTATTTATTTGTACCATTATGCAAGATAACACAAGATATTTTTTATTAGCTAAACCCTAGTTATCCATTATTTCCAATAAAAAGAAAATTTAAAAAAAATTTTCTATAAAAAAATGGAAGTTTCTTATAAAAAGAAAGTTTAATGAAAATTTTCTATAAAAAGAAAAATTGTGGAAAACTTCCTATAAAAAGAAAATTTATTTAAAAGTTTCTGTAAATAAAAATATATTTTATATTAAGAAAAATCACTGAAAATTTTCATATAAAGAAAATAAACGAATATTTATATAAATTTTTCTATACAAAGAAAATTTATCAATTTTTTCCAAAAAAAAAATAAAATTTAGCAAAAAATTTCGTTTTATAGAAAATATGGAAATTTATTAAAAATTTTCTATAAAAAGAAAATTTGTACAAAATTTTCTATAAAAAAATATATAAATTCTCTACAAAACGAATATTCATGAAAAATTTCTACGAAAAGAAAATTTATCAAAAATTTTCCACGAAAATAAAATTTATCAAAAATTTTCCATGAAAATAAAATTTATCAAAAATTTTCCACGAAAATAAAATTTATCAAAAATTTTCCATGAAAATAAAATTTATCAAAAATTTTCTACAAAAAAAATGTATGAAAAATTTTCCAAAAAAAAAAAAAATATCAAAAATTTTCCACAAAAAAGAAAAAAAATTTTCTATAAAAAAAAATTTATTGAAAAGTTTTCTACATAAGAAAATTTATCGAAAAATTTTCTACATAAGAAAATTTATTAACAATTTTCTACAAAAAGAAAATTTATCAAAAATTTTCCACAAATAGAAAATTTATCAAAAATTTTCTATAAAGAAAATTTATGAAAAATTTTTTATATAAAAATTTATCGAAAAATTTTCTATAAAAAAAATATATCGAAAAATTTTCTATAAAAAAAACAAAATATCGAAAAATTATCTATAAAAAAAAAACAAAATTTCGATAAATTTTCTATAAAAAGAAAATTTATCGAAAATTTTTCTATAAAAAGAAAATTTATCGAACAATTTTCTACAATAAGAAAATTTATCGAAAACTTTTCTACATAAGAAAATTTATTAACTATTTTCCACAAAAAGAAAATTTATCAAAAATTTTCCACAAAAAGAAAATTTATCAAAAATTTTCTGTAAAAAAATTTATCGAAAAATTTTCTATAAAAAAAAATTTATCAAAATATTTTCTATAAAAAGAATTTTTCGAAAAATTTTCTATAAAAAGAAAATTTATCGAAAATTTGATTATAAAACGAAAATTTACCGAAAAATTTTCTACAATAAGAAAATTTATCGAAAAATTTTCTACAATAAAAAAATTTATACAAAGAAAATGTAAGAAAAATTTTCTTAAAAAAAAAAAATTTTTAATTTTCTATAAAATAAAAATTTATCGTACATTTCCTATAAAAAGAAAATTTATCGAAATCTTTCTCAAAGAAAAGTTTATCGAAATAAAATTAATGGAAAACTTAATACAACAATTAAAACTTCATTAAAAACCAAAACCTTATTAAACTAATCACAACTTAACGACGACAACGACAAATGCCAAAAGAGACAGTCATAAAATGCACTTAAAACTATTAAACCATAAATTACTTATTTCAAAATACGAAACAATAATAGCAAATCATTCTAAATAGGTATTGATTAGAAACCGGTTGTCAAAACTACAGACATATTTTGACACACGATACTAAATCAATTAGTGACCCAAAACCATGAATACAACATAAGAACATAAACATGATCGCAAATACCAAACTTAATGAAGCAATTCCCAATAGCATAAAGAAAAAAAGTACAGGAAAAAGCACATAAAGATAAGTAGCAACCAGGCAGCAGGCAGACCGACCGACCGACAGACAGACAAAAATGGAAATGGTCATCATCTTCAAATTACTATCACTAACTATAAATAGAATATAATTTACAAATTGAAGAAAAAAAACAGTGCACACATATAGATTCTTTGAAGAAATAGCCATAATAATGATACACGTAATATATGCAAGTTTATCATCACCTTTTCTTGGACTCTTAGCTGTTACCTGTGAAAGATATTCATTTTGAACCAGAGGAAACAAATCCATTATAAAACCTAAGAAATCTATGCACTATACTCATTTAAACACTTGTTCTTTTTCAAGCTTACGAAAATGAAACGTTTGATAAGATGAAATAGAAAAGAAAAGAAAAAAAATAAATAAAATTGCAAGACGATAGAAAACAAGATTGTAGGAAAATATCAAAAGGAACGAATAACATCAGAAACACGCTTGAAAAACAATGAATTACAAATTTTGAAAAGCACACAGCGGGAAAAAAGCGCCAAACATGAATTCTAACACTTAATATATGTAGTTTGTAGTGATAAGGATGAAGAGGGCGAAAAGGAGAAGAGGCAGTTAAAGAAAACCAGAGGCGTTGAAAAAAATGGAATGAAGCGAAATGTTAACAAATTACCTTTTTTTTCTTAGTTTATTAAATTTGCTATACTTCTTATAGTTTCTTTATCACTAACAGATTTTTACTTCTTCTTGATCTTGATTGTCAGTGGCTTCGAAGAATGGAATAGGTTCCTTGACATTTAAAAAAGTTGTGAAATATTTCTAAACTTTCATTTGGAAAATGTTCATGGTTGAAACAGATGTTGAAAACATTTTTCATTCACAACCATGTCATCCAATATTGACGGAAGAAAATTGATATTCATCGATTGGTACCATTCTCCGTTGATGCTTATAGCAATCAATGTTCATTTCCGATCGTTTCACAGTGGGGCAGAATTGAAATTTTTTTGAGTCTATAACTTCTAATGAATTTACATAGAATTCCACACATTCTTAGCGGAGAAGTGTAAAATTTTAAGTTTGGGAGGTGGGCCCCACATACCCTCAGAAGCGGAGCTATTGGAACTGAAAATTGGGTACCTCTCACATAGTAAATTTTTAACCACTTGTTTCTTATCCAATTCTTATAGTTTTTAAGTTATTTGCATTTTAAATTTCAACTATCTCAATTCTGAAAATTTTTTAATATATAGACCAATATTCTTGCCCGATTTTGTAAAATTTTTACTTAGTTATTTAATAAAATTATTTATTGAATAAAGAAAACACGAAGTCAATATCCAAAAATTAACGATTTTACAAAAATGATAATTTTTTGTGTTCTTTTCCAGAAAAAGTGTCTACACTTTTTTTCTCTAAAATAAAATTTTCTTTAAGAACATATCGTCACATAAGATGCAAAAAGCAGTAACCACACTTTGTTAATTTTTTACAGCAGAAGCAAAAAACATGAAAATAAAAAAGGCCGTAGCTACAATTTTTGATTTTTTGCTTTAAAATTCAGCAATTAAATAAAATTTTTTAATCGTTGACTTAAAACAAAAATTGATTAAGTAAGCACTCCTCAAGCTAAATTTTTCTTAAATGAAACAAATTTGACGACTGTTTCGTTTATAAAATTGGTGTTATAGCCTTTTGAGTTTTGTTAATATTGATGTCATTTTTGAAGAAAATTTTTTGTCTAGATACAGTTTGGATCAGTTCACTATAATACAGTAAAAAAAACCATTTGATTTTTCAGTGGTTACAGCCTATTGCATTTTAGGTAACGATATACTAATTTTATGCTTTTCTTAAAGGTATCTTCACAGAGATAATTTTGGAATTAAAGACAAGCCCAAACACCCTGTAGGACTAAGAAAAAACCCTCCCTAATTTGACGTATTTTATATACAAATTTTTACTTTAACCTATATATTCTAAAAGTATGAATCTGCAAACAAGATGCGGTTTAGGAAGATCTGATTTGTTCCTAAGAGTTTGCCAACGACTTTTTCCAGACCTGTAACAAAAAGGAATTTATAGGCAAAATTCAAAAAAAATTCCATGTACCTTTATCATGTGATAATTCTAATTCAGCTTCTGAAACTACATTAAGATTTCTTTACGTCTGGTCAAGTTTACCTTTCTAATACCTTTAATATTGGTAATGCTGAAAATCGCCAGAAGGTCTAAAACAAGTTTCTATCACCTAGAATTTATTTGACGCTCTTGAATATTTTTAATTATTTTATGAAATTTTTTAAATTTTAATTTATCCTCTTTTTTTCTCACCTCTTGGCAACATCGATTTGGAGATTCAAATATACGCATATCCATCGAAAAATCATATTTTTTACTATTTGTTATCAAACAAAAGCATGGTATTTAGTAATCGAAAAACTTAACATATGAATTTGGGCGATATTTAATCATGATCTCAAATGTCTCTCGATTTCACAATTTTGAATTATTAAATATTTATCGCCTAAACCATTAGTGTCAAAAATCATTAAAAAACCCGGAAGCACCAGATCTCATACTGGCGAAATGGAGTGGACTCTTACAGAAATGTATAAAAGCCCTTAAGACTAATTCCATCTGATCCACTTTAATCAGTTTAAAACAACTAAAAGCAGTTTAAAGAAAGGATCCTAATAATAAATACTTTTTGTATACCTATTATCACAGGTGTAAAGGCTATATATATGTTTGTCATTCCGTTTGTAATTTCTACAATATTCATCTAATACCCCAAAAAGTATATATTTTCTGAATCCTTATTGATAGGGAAGTCGATATAACGATGTACGTCTATCTGTTGAAAGCACTTTTTAGTAAGCCCCAGTTATCGAATATATATTTTTTATACGTCAAATTATAGGGAATGTTCCTTAGAATGACACTAGTAAAAAACAACAAAATCGGTCCGTTAATTGCCGAAGTTTCGCCAAAAAACTAAAAAGGCCTCTAAAATTCCGAATTTTCTATTTGTATTTGTTTTCGAATATTCTAAGCCCATATATAAAATAACGACTTCCTTTTCGTACAAAAATAAACAAAATCTGCTCATTAGTAACTGAGATATCAGCCAAAATTAATTTTTGGTATTTGTCAATCTTCAAGATTCGTTTTTGTACAAATCTATTGTAAATATTTTTCTAAATTTTAGGTTTTTTGAATTCACCATATCGGTCCATAAACAACCGAATTATAGGCAAAAAGTTCTGAAAAATGTACACACACAAATACACAAACAATGCAATGGCTTTCAGTCAGTGTTACCGTTTAATTACATTTGTTATATTTTTTGTAACGTTCTACGTAACATATATAATATTTTTGTTTTTAACCTTATTTTCGTAACATTTGATTCCTTCCAAAAAAATTAAATAGTATGTATAAAAACTATATCTAGTAGTCAGTTTAGAACAAGTAACAAGTAGTTCGCGACTACCTTAACATTTACGACCTAGCACATCACACTGTTGAAGAAAACTAAATTTTAAATATGCTATTCTCTTACACTTTCTTCTGTTGCCCGTGGCGGATGGAATTATTTACAAAATTACATAAAAAGTAACTTTAGCGATATTTTCATTAAAAACAGTATTACAATCGAGAAAACAAAATAGCACAAGCGTATTTTTTTATCTTTTTGAGACAGACTCTGAAATAATTGAATATTTAAGGATTGTGATCTTGAATTGGTTAAAAACTAAATTTATGGCAATAGAAAAAAATAGTAGGTTTTCGTTATATAAAGATGATATCCAGATTATCACTGAGAGTTACATAAAAAGTGAATGGTTAAAGATTACATTTTTAACGAAAACATTTTTATATCATAAAAGAATTTAACACTAAAGAGGACCAATAATTTAACCAGAAGAGCATAACTGATTGACAAAATAATTTTCTAATTTTATTCGCGTAGCATTCACTCCTCGATGATAAGATAATAGCACTGAATCCCAATTTCAGTGCCGACGATTATTGCAAAAATGTTTCCAACCTGATAAAGACTGAAGAAGTGCCAAAATCCAATAATATAAAAAATAATAGTTATTTTCATATGCATATGTTGAGACAATATTTAATCAACTAAACTTATAAAATCAGATCATCAGATGACTAAAGAAAAATATCGTTCAAAAATATGGATCTTCTTAACCATATTATTATATTATTTTATTCTTATTATATTATTGTTTATATTATTATTTTTTATTATTTATTTATTATTATATTATTTTATTCTCCAAAATTTTTAATCGAAAGTAAAAACGTATTGATAATTTATTTTTAAAAAATTCATAAACGTTACTTTTTAGGAAAAATTTTATATTTCTTTTAAGTATAAATGTAAAAATATGAATGCATACTTTAAGGCATAGATTTTATAATTTGTGGGTAAGGTGGTGAAAGATATAAAAAATTCGGCAACTTGTTTAATGTAAAATTCAAAGTGTATTTGTTAAACCATCTGAGAGCTCTACTAGGACAACTTGCTAAGGAAAAGAACATCAAATCGAAGATTGATGCTAGTAAGGTAATGTACTGGATCCAAACTATACACATAGTACTACAGAAAATTTTTTTTGCTAAAATTATATTCATATGTTATTCGCATTCTAATAATTCTAATAAGTTTATATCAATTTATGTTTTTTTTAAGCCTTTTGTGACCAAAAAAATAAGTGAGGACTTTTACTACTTTTTTTTTAATTTCAATTAATTTTATAATTACTTTCAACTTCCTTCAAAATATATTGGCTAAGAATTTCACATTTTTTTTTTTTTTTTTTAATTTTTAGTGACATTTTAGCAAATTTTATAAAGATCAAGATCATAACTTTTTAAACAAAATATACATATAGAAAAAATATTTTATATTCGAATTGGCAAGTTTTGGCAAAATATTATAAATGAATCTCAACAAATCACTCCAATTTCGGTTTATTGATTCCTGCTGGGATAATGCCGGCATTAAAATAAAAACCATAGTATTTTTAGCTCATCATTAAGGATTTTCTTATATTTCACTCTTCATAAATGGAATACGTAATATCACCTTGGATTTCCATAATAAATACAGTACGAGCTCGATTTGCGCAACACATATCAAACCAGCGTTGTTGCAATTATCGTAAAAGTTGCGATAAACGACCATTAAATATTAAAGCTGTTCATTATATTTTTTTAAATAAAGAATTTATATTAATAAAATAATTAAATTTAATTAATTAAATAAAAAGAAAAAACAAATGCTTTATTGCAATATTTGCGTCATGGAGTCCTTATTTTTAAATTCAAAATATAATTCGGATTCATTGCAATTTTAATTTTGATTGGGATATAATTCAATATGTTTGAAGTAGAACTGAAATGGAGCTGAAATAGAACTGAATTTGAACTGAATTAGAACTGAACTACAATTGAAATAGAACTGAACTAAAACTAAACTAGAACTGAATTAGAACTGAACTAGAATTGAACTAGAACTGAATTAGAATTAACTAGATCTTAATTAGAATTGAACTAGAACTTAACTAGATCTGAATTAAAATTAAACTAAAACTGAACTAAAACTGATCTAGAACGGAACTAGAACTGAATTAGAAGTGAAATAGAAATGAACTAGAATTGAAGTAGAACTGAACTAGAGCTAAATCAGAACTGAACTAGAACTTTCTTCTTTTTTTTGAATTTTGTGTAAATTTTTTTTTTTTTTTTTTTATTATTTTGTATTTTTGTGTAAAGTAACTTCATGGTTGGAAAATTTAATTTATAGTTCGTATTCATATACACATCTCCAGGTGCTGAGGTTTTAATATTCGGGTTTTTGCATTTTGTATTTTCTTTTGTTTTCATTTATCTGGTTTATTTTAATTTGATTTATTTACTATTAAATTTTTAATTTTACGACTTTTAAGCTTTTTTAGTTCAGTGAATTTTTATCATACTATCCCGTAAAGTACGTAAGCTTGTCTGCAGGACATTTTAATAAAAATTTACTTCATCTACAGATTATTAAAACTACATTTTTGAACGAGAAAAAATCTTACGAAAAATTGATGCAATATTACAAATATTAATAGAAAGTTGCATTTGTCGATATATTTTTCTGTTGAAAGAAATTTGTATTTATGAGCCCTGTAATGTCGCAAAATAAATAGTTGCACAAATCGAGTTCGTACCGTATTTTATGGTTTTGTGTTCCTAATTATAAAACCAACTATTTTTTAAGCAACAAAATTTGTTAGCGTTTGCTTCCTTGCTGGCTAAAGTGAAATTCAAAATGCAATTTTGTTTAATTGAAATGTTTACTATTAAACAACTTTGATTCTTTGATTTGAGTTTTGCCTTCAGGCCTATATGTTGTGGTTGTAAGATATCTAATAAAGTCACTTAGTCTTGTGACCATTGTCGCAGAAACCTTGTATAATAAGTAAATCACGAGGAATCTTTGTGTGCTTGCATTCAGGGCTTGGCATTCGTAAACAATATAAATTGCTGTTTCCTGCTTTCCTTGGCCACTGCAGCGCTACCAGAGTTTCATTGGCGACCCTGCATAAACTTAGGTTTCTCATTTTGAATTTGTAATATTTAAGAATAAAAATAAAGCCTGAAGTTCCATGGTAGAAGAAAACATTCTACAATGGTCCGAGAGATTAAAAACAATGGTATCTCCTGCTCTAAAATATTACGAAAAATTTTTACATTTCTCAATTTCTTCTCTCCAGCAACTACGCTTTTGTTTAGCAACGTCATTATTATCATCAGTCTGTTTCGTTATTATCTTTTCACACACATCATCATGGTTCTTTAGCTATGGCAAAAATCTTTATAAAGATATTTTTTATTTTTTCTCATTTTGTTAGATTTTCCTTTTTTTCTATAGATATCAAAAAGTAAGTACTTGTTCGTATATATACATGTAGTCTAAAAGTAATTGTTGTATTATCAACGTAACCATGCAGCGTTAAGTTACGTTACATTATATAAGCTTTTGCACATGCGCAAACACAATCATCTTTTACGCCATGATCATCATCATGATCGTGAACATTGTTTTCTTCTTTCATACTTGTACAAGTACAAGTTACATTTTTGCAAAAAAAAAAAAAAAAAAAAAAAAGAAATCACGATAGAAGAAAAATTGCTGGAAAAACTCAAATGTTTTGTGTACGATTATTGCTGCTAAACATATTTAGAAAAAAAGATGTACATGAAAAAACCTTGAGGCTCCCTTAAATGGAAAAGAATTTTATAGGAAAATGATTACACTGTTTCCAAAATAAAAAGAGTTGGTAAACAAAATGTAATATTACTAATCTGTTGATTTTATTGTTGGTACTAGATGTAAAATATCGTAGGCCACAATCGGCTCATCTCGTTAAATTTCAACAGGACAAAAGCAGCAGTAATGTCATTTTGTTTACCATTGAAAACATGCAAACATTTCTCTGCTAACATTTGACGAAATGTTTAATCCTCAGCACAGTAGGGCCAATCGCAAAAAGTTGACCACCTCGAGCATGTAAAAGTTAAAAAATCTAGTCTAATTTTAAATATTTTTGTATTTCTTTAAAGTGCTTGGCGAGATAAAATAAAAATAAAAATTTTGGTTGTTGTTTATTTTATGTATGTATTACATAGGATATAATAGTAAAAATATGGTTCTAATAAGTTTTTTTTTTCGTGCAATTTAAAAAAGTCTTCTGAAAAGTTGACATTTTTCATAAAACCTGAATTCCGCATTCGTTTTTGGGCAGGCAGAAACCAGTTTTATGCAGAATTGATCTAAATATATTTTATAATTAAACAGCAACAATAAATTAAAATAAATTAATCGATAGACTTGAAATTTTTTCTTTTCAAAAATTCACCATTTTCGACCAGTGTCAATTAAATTCAATTTCTTTATACTGCTGAAATGGCCTTTATGAAGCCCACCGATAACTGCCATATATAGTATACATATATATATAAAAAGATTGGAAATCCTTTCTAGAATTTTTCTATAGAAATTTTGCAAGATCGGTTCATAAATGGCGGAGATATATGAAAAAACTGTTTTTGAGGTTTTTCAGCTTAAAAATGGTTCAAATGGCATCTGTGAAGCTTCTCGATAACAAGATGTGATATGTATATATCAAAAGATCGGAAATTTTTTCCAGAACTTTTCTATTGAAACTTGGAAAAAAGGGCTTTCAAACCGGTTTTCAACTTTTTTTTAGCCCTTATATAAGCTAGTAACTTTTTTTCTGAATTTTTCTGCTGAAGAAATGAACTTAGTCGATCCATTGGTTAGTAAATAATCTACGGACTTTGTTTCTATATCAATCAATCACAAATATTTTTCTTGAATTTCGGTTTTTTGAATCAAACAAATCGGTTCATAAAAAACCTGGTTATTGGCATATCCGTTTTTTTTATTTATTTAATGTCTGCTTCTCTTATAGTTGTTGCATTCCTGGATACTGAAAAAAAAACAACAATAAACTAAGGCATATTTGGTTTTCTAAACTTTTTGAAGCACCTATGTAAGCTAAAAATTTCGTTATTTCATAGAAAAATCGGAAATTTTTTTAAGAATTTTTGTGTTGAAAAGCGTTATAAAATTTTTTGAAGCTCCTATATAAACTATGGGCTTCATTCTTGCATAAATCTATCACAAATATTTTTTTCGAATTTTGTTTTTTTTTATCATTCAAATTGGTCCATAAATATTCCACCATACCCTTTTTAGTTTAATATTGCCTTACATTTATAAAATGTTTGGTCTGCACCGAAGTGATTATATCTTCCTTAAATATGAGCGAACTTTTGTAAAATTCCAAAGTATTAAATTTTACCACCTTTTATTGGTAAATTTACCAGTTTTTACTGGTGCGCTTCGCTAACCAATTTGATGCGATAACTAATATTTACTTTACATGGGAGCTACTACTCTCACTGGACCTATTCACGCTATTCGAAATTTGATATGAAAATTACTTTTAAATTTTTTTAATACATTCACTGTAATTGTCCTTTGAAAGAGAAAATTTATATTTTCTTTATGTGGGTGCTACCTCTCCCTCTGGTCTATCCATTCTACTTTAATTTCAGCAATGCGATGTGATATGATAAATGTTCCTACGGAATTTGAGGGCTCTCACTGTAATAGTGCCTTAGATATGCCATAATGAATATTTGGTTTATATGGGGGTACTACACCCACTGCTCCGATCTATTTTAAGCTAATCGTTCCATCTTTTTGAAAGTTATAAAAAAGTGGGCTTAAATTATGGGCGTGGCATACAATCAAGATATTAAGATCCATCATGGCTTATAACATTCTACATTGCAAGCACCATCTATGCGTTAAATTTCATTTAAATAGCTTCATTAGTAACGAATAAAATTGAAAAAATAGATTTTTTTTAAATAGACGTTAAATTTGTGTACGAATCGAGATCTAACGGAACCTATAGCCTCCTCTGGCACTGTTACTATCTGTGTGACAAATTTAGTGAAAATCGGTTCAGCCGTTTAGACGTGATTAATACACAAGCAAATTAATAAACTTGCACCTCATATTTATAATATACTAGTAGAATACCCCTGCGTTGCATGGAATTTAAGAGTTTAATAAAAAATTTATTGAATTTTTTTCTAGCCTTTCCCAAATATCGATGTTTCCTGTAATGATTGCACTAAAACTTTCAGTTTTATGGAAAAATTAAAAAAAACAAATTCCAAAAAAATTCCCATTTTCATCAAAATTAATAAATGTATATATATCCTATAGTTCTTTCCACCAAATTATTCATTTATATTTAAAATTTCATTAAAATCGGTTCGGCGATTTAGGCGTGAATAAACAAACAAATACACACTTGGTTTTAAAATATTAATATGAAAAAGAATGTAAGGATTTATAAAATCTTGATTCTATTTCAATTTTATATGAAAAAATAAATTATTTAAAGTTTTTAATATTTACATAGATATAGTTTAGATAAATATATTTGTAATTACATCGTATTTCAATTTTATACAACACTAGCCTTCAGAGTAATATAATATATATAAAAATTATTCCTTTACGCTAAGAATTTTCTATTTTTTCATTTGAAAAGCCATTAAGGAATAATTAAACACAAAACAAATCTTGCACTGAATTTCAATTGGTTGAAATCCGGAATAAGTTTAACAATACACAAAACTCGTATAAATTGCAGCAAGAAAAATAGCACATTTACTGTAGAAAATTACAATGCCAAAATGACACCTGTCAGATTGCGCAAAGCCTAAGTCAACGTATAACGCCATCTCTCGGATTTTGGCTGAGAACTTTCTATTTTTTCATTTCATACAAAAAATCAATTTTGGATTTTTAAAATTTTCTGCATTTCGCATTTTCCGCAATTTTCCATGTTTTAAACCAAGAACTTTCTATTTTTACATTTGGAAAGCCATTAAGGAATAATTTCACACAAAATTTCATACAAAAACTCGATTTTCAATTTTTCAAATTTTTCCGGCTTTTTCCGTAAAAACCTTCTCCTCGAAAATACGAACAACTGACAAAAAATTTCACAGAAATCGCCCTAGCCGTTCTCATTTTATGAATTACTATACATTTTTTACACCATTTTTATATATATAGAAGATAGAGATATCACAACACGGGTGAAGGGTATATAAAATTCGAATATAGCACTCTAAATTGTTCATACTAATTTCAGAGTGCTAAATTTGAACATTTTTCACGGCTAGACGAATTGAGATAATGAAAAATTTTTTTCAGCATATTTCAGAATGTATAAGAAATTACATAAAATCTTGGAGTTGGACTTGATTTGCAGAAATTACGTTATATTGAAACTTTTACATAAATCTTTGATACCCTGTAGATTTTCTCGTATTATTACATGGTAACTACAAGATGATTTTTCTAAAAGCTTAGATCCACTTCTAAAACTTTATCGTACATTAAATTCGATCCGACCAGTAGTTTATGAGATACAGATTTATTACCAAAAAATTTTCAATTGGCCTCACTGTGCTCCATTAGGCACATACATACCTTTGTAGTTACATTCAGATCACATGAATCTGTAGAGAATTTATATGAATTTTTATGTTTTTATAAGAAAAATTCCAAAAAATTTAGCATTTACTTCAACTGAAAGCTAATTAGTGTTTCAACAAAAAAAAAAAAAAATTGACACACTATAATTGAGACAACAGGAGAATGTCAGCAGGGAATAATAGCAAACTTTACAAAATTTAAATTTTTTATTCTATATTAATAATTTGCAAATGAAATTGTGTAAAAAACACTGCGATGTTTAAACAAAATTTAAGATTTGTTTTGTTGTAAATCAAGCTTTATAATATTCAACTACTAACCAACTATTTATAAAAATTTAAAACATATAGTTACTTGTATATTTGTAACTAAGTATCCATGTATGTACGAGTAGCAATAAGTGCACTCATATAAATGTTTATATGTATGTATGTATGTATGTATGTATGTATGTATGTATGTAAGTCATTGCACTTTATTGCTACATTGGACTTAAACTTGGGGTTTGTTTAAGATAGATACCAGCCAAATAAACCAACAAAACAACTATAAAACACACTACCATACTAACTTACATACTAGTTACATGTACTATGAACAATTATTCATATTACTGCATACTATAGTACGAGTAGTGTTACATGTTTGCAATATTATGTGGTGTAAGTATTACAACTAATATTAGTGGTTAGTTGCTTAGAGTTGAATTTGGTTGGATGTTTTGCTGTTTTGGTACCTTGACTTGATTTTAATTTTATGTGCACTTGAATTTAACGTAAATGACTTAAGAACATGCTACATTTATACTTATATACATTTTTATATAAAACATACTAGTATGTTTATATATATGTATAAGTTTTTATTATATCATCATAAATGTATTCTGTGATAATTAATTCTTTCAGGTTTTGTTTTTTTTTTATAAACTTTATTAAATCAATTTATTTAATTCTATTTATGCTAGAGCAAGTGTTTATTATTTTTTCTTAGTAGCATCTGTTTGTGAATGTTTAAGAAATTAAGTTAGTGGTGTTATTTTTCTCATGAATTTTATATTTGATATTTAACTTTATAATAAAGATTTATTAAATAATTTCCATAATTTTTATCTAGCTCAAAATTATTAATCATTTTTTTATGAGGAAGTTCGCCCATAAATTATTCATGGAAAAGTAAACAAAAAAAAAGCTTTTCTAATCAATTCTAGAATTATAATGAATATAAAAAATTTTAATATAGAACTGTTCAGGCTATATCTTGTGAAAATATTATTATAGGTCATATAGTTTTAGAAATGTGGTTCGATTATCAATTATTAAAAATTACCAGTGTTACTAACTTTTCGAAATACAAAGTTAGAAAAAAATTAAGCAAATGAACCAAAATTCGAAATATTTCGAAACAATTTCTGGAAAAATTATACTCTTTTAAAAATGAGGCTTTTTGAAAGTTTGTTAACTTTTTTTTTTTGAAAATTGGTAGATTATTTGAAAATTAATACTTTGTTGAAAATTGGTACCTTTTTTTAAATATTAATATTTAATAATTAATATTTATTTAATATTTATTTATTTTCAAAAATTTTCAATTTTTCCTTCAAATTTAAATTGGAAAATTAATACTTTCCAGGAAAAAAATTATTAATTCTACAACTAATTCCATAGTGCAAGAAAATAATCTATGCCGTTCCACTTTGGCGTTGCGACCAATGATTTTTGTTGGCAACTAGTTTTACAGAAGTGTTGCCAGAACACATTCTATGTAACGGTTCTGAAACTAGTTCTTTAATCAATGAATTTTGTTCGATATTATCACATTTAAAACCAGTTCTACAGAAGCATTAGAAAACAGTTTCAGAACCTGTTTTTTTTTTATCTTTTATTATAATGAGGCCACTTTATAAATCAGTTTCAGTTTGTTGAACTCTATTGGTTTTTTAATTCAATTTTTAACATTTTGTATTCAAGCTTTTTAAACAATTCAAGGAAGTCATTTCGAAATCAGTAATTTGTTCGGAGGTAATGTAGAAGTCATATATAATTAGTTCTTAAGCTCTAATTCTCATAAACATTCCTTAAAACCAATTTATAATAACAAAAAGTACCTGCTTTAGGAGTGCCAGAATTGGTTGCAACATCACTAGTTCTAAGCATGTTATTAAAGAATCTGAAATTGGTCTGATTACACCAGTTTTAGAACTAATGATTTTAGAACAATTTTATCCTAGATGGTTTTTCTTTTTTTTTAACCGGTACTTTTTTTAACTTGATATTTTTCTGAAAATTGGTTCTTTTTTTAAATTTAAAATTTTTTATTTTTTTATAAAATTTATACTACACCATCAAAAAATATACAGGTTATATTGAGTTAATTATTCCGTATGTAAAAAGACGAATAATCATCTAAGACCCCATAAGGTATACATATATATGCTGGGTCCTCTTGAAATCTGATCTGAGATTATATAGCTATGTCCGTCCGTCTGTTTGTCAGTTAAAAAATGTATAGGGCCCAGGGAGGACCATCTAGAAAGACAAAATTTGGCTCAAATATTTCTCTCATATAAGATTTGTTTGGTATTGAAAATTGGTTAATAAACAAAAATGTCATGGACCAAAAACTAGAAAGTGTTAGTATGTTAGGATGTATGATACAATGACTTTTTCTTTCTTTTACCTCCAAATATGGAAGTTGTACTCATTGGCATAACAATTTAGACAAAAAAAAAACTTCTTACACATCACATTTAGTGCTCATTGATCGTATCTACCAGGTGATCATCAGACTAATCATAATAGCTAATCACAGAATTTTTAAAATGTAGTCATAGTTAAATTTTCATTGAGTACATGTTGAGAAAAATATAGTTATAATGACCATAATCTAAGAACAACATTTTAGGATTGGAACATATGAACACAGCGAAAAATAGAAATGATTATAAGTAATAATTATTATGATTCCATTTTGTCATATTCTAATTTTACATATAACTGAACGATCTTACTACATCATTATCTCGTTCTATCAGATTATGATTTGATGTTATTATATTATTATTTTATCTTTTTATAATATTATACTACATTAACATATTATGATTCCATTTTGTGTTATTATTATTATTATTATATTTATTATATTTTTAAAAATTTTATTGAGAAAAGTGTTCATTATCCAAAGAAAAAAATATATATTTACATATTATTTGTTCACTAATTATATTCATTTGTACCACCGTATGTGGTTCAAATGCATTTGGTTTAACTAAACCCTTTAATGGTAGTTAATTGATATCTTATATTGTTTGAATCACACCGAGTATATCCAAACCTTGTTTATTTATATTTATTCATATATAAACTAAATGAGAATTACAATGAAGTTGGAAAGCAAACATTAAAAACCAAATATATTTAGAAACAAACAAATTCCACTAGATTTGTGAAAAACATAAGTATTATATTTATTTGAAATATTTTTTGATTGTCATGGGAATAATATTAATATGGTTTAAAAACAGAATATGGTTTAATAACAAGGAAAAAGACTGCAAATATTTAATGCTTGTAGAAGTAATGATATTTTTCATATTAATACAATTTTTTTTTCTGATAAAATTATTTAAAAATATATAATTTTTGCTGTTAACCATATTAAAATTTTTATTGAGTGTAAACATTAAATGACAACGTTTAAACAAAAACATTGTTATCATAAACACACAGTTATTAAAATTCAAGAAAATTAACAATGAGAACATAATATAGTTGTAGTGATAATGCTGTAACCATTTTTTTCTCTGTGTGTACATTTTGTTTACCTGTTCAATAAATTGATACAAATACATTGTATATCATGGGCCAATATCTCTAGTTCCCAAATGCACTTAGTTCCATAGTTTAACATTGTTATCAAACTCAAATATCTCGGCAGCAAGAGCTACCCATGAACTAAACACAAATCACTTAAATTAAATTTTAGTTAAAAGTAATTCCTTGGAAGTTATGAAACTCTAATACATACATAAATAAAACTTTCTTAAACCCCAATTAAAACCAAAAAATACAAATTTCGATTTGATATCATAATAAAGATTTCGATTCCCAATACTGATAAACTAAAAGAAAACTGTTAATGATAGCATATTCAAAAGCCAAATCTAATAAATTGTCCAACCTTATCTTAGCAAATAAACCAAATAGTTGTTGGCGTGTATACATACAATAATGGCCAAAACGTAAGAAAATAAAAAAATAAAATACTCGTATATTTACTTAGCACAATTAACATTTTAATAGGGCGAAAGAACAAATATAAAATTAGAAGAAATAGACACTACGCATTCCTCTCGAAAGAGAATGATCTTGGCGACAAAATAAATTTTTGCATACACCAACAACAGTGAGTAATAAAGGATGATATAAAAAGAGACAGACTTAAGAAAACAAGACTATAACTATGGACGTTACATAAATTGTTTAAAATTTTGTTTTCTTCTTTCCTTTTCTTTTGTTGTAGTTTTTTTATTTTTTTATTTTCAAGTCTGTGGAGCACTGGGGCAACGAGGCATCAAGTCACTGGTGATTTTTTTTTTTTTTCTTTACTTTTAAAGTTTAATTTTTAAATTGTCTGCCTTATAGTAAGTCTAACTAGCTGCTCGCTCACTCACTCATTCAGTTAGTCGGTCTTAGTTGCTGCCTGTTACTTAACTGATTTATGCAGCAATTGCAATTTAAAAAGGTGTGCGTAGGCATTAAAGTGTTTGTGTGGAATTGATAAAAATACAACAAAACAATATTTAACATTGAACATGGATGCATCAGGTATATATACATCCATACATACAACTCGTACATGCAACACAATCAGTTAATAATGTTGCTGTTGTTGACGATCATGACGCGCTGATGTTGATGATGATGGTGGTGTGGCATGCATGCAAGAAGGCAGGCAGTCAGCCTAGTAAATGAAGCATTAGTTTGCTATAACCATACATAACAACATAAGTAATGTAGTTGTTGTAATCATACCTAAGGGTATAGAGCATGTAACATATAGCCATACATTGGACTCACCTTCTACTGGAACAATAGCTGCAGGCCAATTATTAAAAAGAATTTATTCATTTCTCCTAAAACATTCCTCAATATTCAAAAATCATTTAACAAATCCCAAAAAATAATTTATATGGAATCACAAAATTATATAGTGATCTTTTTTAAGTTTCCACGAGTGAATTTCATATAGAAAAACCAAATATAGCTTAAATTTCAACACATGTTGGAAACTAGAACGATAAAAAATTGTAAACGCTTAATTACACAAGTTTACAAATTCGGCTCAACTTTTGGACCTGAGCAGATAAGAACTAATTTTAATGTAATCTGAGACGCTGAATGAAATGTGACATCCGTTTCTCAAGATGGAATGGTGTATTTTATTCGAGATTATGTAGAAATATAGAAAAGTATTACAAAGACGGTTTTTGAATGTTATATACTCCTGCTCTGGAAAATGGGAAAACTGGTGTTAAATGTTCAGTGTGAGCATTTTTATTACATAGGTTTATATGTTTCATTAACTGAACATGATTCGAGATTTGGATTTACTAACACAATTAGCAGAGTTGATCACATTACGTTTGCAGGGGTAAACAATGTTGCACACTGTAGCAAACGTCAAATTAAACGGAACAAAAATGAGGCATTATTCCTCAAGAGAAATATAAAATATACTTCTGTAATGATATTAACGACTTATTTGATTGATATAATTTTAAACGGAAAACAAAACCTTTCCTTTTTAACTCTTACCACATAGAGCTTTATCTTATCAAGAATTTTTCAAAACTCTTAGCCGTAAAAGGGCAAAAATCAAAGAACAAATATTTACCAGAATTAATATTCGAAAACACAAAGCATCCAATAAACCGCCGATAGAGAAATAATTAGAAAATCTTGTTAGTAACATTCTCAGCAAAGGAAAATTCCCTGATTTTAAGCAAAAATTGACACTCGAATGTCTTTAAATGTTAATTATCTTTACTCGATACTTCGATTTTCTATTTAAAAAGTTTGTGAATAGAGAGTAAATACAATAAAATTTAGCGAAAATCGAAAAATGACTCCAAGGATTTCGGGACAAGATCATGATGAGTACCCACTAATTGAGTCTAAGACGTGAAATAGATCCCAATTAATAGATCACAATTTTACAGATCTTTAATTCCGATTTATCACTTCTTATTGAATAATTTGGTTATCAGATCTTAAATATAGTAAACAAATATTTCTGTTGATATCTCGAAAACTAAAACACATTTTGGAAAAATTAGTAAAGATTCAAATTCAGCGCCCTAACTAACCTCAGAAACCTGTTTTGGTTGCTCTAGTCCAAAATCTTGTACACTTGTGTTATTTTGTAATCTACACAGAAGAAAATATGACTAGATTTTTTAAGCAAATCATTATTTGGTTTCAAACAAAATTTTACTAAAAAAAATTATTTGATTTTAATATTTTGTTTTATTGGTTAAAAAAGTTTCCACAACCAATATAAGAAACAAATACAATTTTGTATATTATGACAATTTCAATATGTCCAAACTAGTTGGACACTTAAATTATAATTATCCATTATAATTTTTATACTAATTACTACTTTAATTAATATAAGACACTTATTTCTTTAAGTGTAATTTGTATAAATTGGCAGCACATTTAGTACACACTGTAAAATCGGGTTTCGTCAAAAACCGAAATTTATTGGAATAAAGTACTTAAGTTAGGTTAGGTTAGGTTAAAAAATGCGGCGTCTTCACGCTTCCACCCAGAGACCATTCAGTCCATTGTGATCTCTTTATAGATAATAGAGAAAGCTGATAAATGAAGAAAGAGAAAAATACTAGTAAAATATAGCAAAAGATTGAAAAGAAAAATAACTAAATATAAGAAAAATAAGAAAGGTGTGGAACATAAGATCCATGAAGTCAACCTTGACTACCTCTAAGCCACTTTATTCCCATTACGAACCCTATAAGGTTGCCGAGTTCTTCACCCGCCACTTTCTCTAGTTCGTGCAGAATATGGCTCCCAAACCACCTCAGTCTACTTCGCTGAAGCCCTGCACAGTGACAGAGTATATGCTCCACTATCTCTAGCTCCTCCACATCATCGCACGTCCTGCAAATTCTGACGCGCCAGTGTCGCACTTACTAGTCATATTCCCTATTGCGAGGTGACTAATAATCATGCCAATAATTATCCTTAGATTCACACAACTCATGCCCAAAAGATGCTTCGAATCTGCTGGCTGGAAGGTTTTGGGAGATTTTATTTATTTCCCTAAGTCCTCGGTTTTCTGTTGAACAAATCTTCGGGAATGTTGTGGAGGACTTTTCCCCTTGAATGAAATAATTATTTTTACTCTCTGTATTTATAGTCACTTTATGTATAAATGTTTTTAATTTTTTTTTAGTTTTTTCATTCAGTTGTAAATACATTTGGGTAATGAAAAATGCTTGCTTTAAAGCTGTTTAAGAAAAAAGCAAATTATTGCTCCCTCTTAAAGTATTCACTTATTTAGGGTTGTCATGCTAAAATCTTAAGTAAAGAAAAAAGAGATTATGGTAATTGTAAAGGGTTAATAGTGCTTATTTATTTTATTTAATTTTAAACATAAGAAGTTCAAGTGGAGATCAAAATTTCCGAAATAATGATCATGTTGTAATTTGCTCTAAGATAATAAAGAGTAACGGTCAAGGCCGAATTTCTTTCTTCCGTAGTTTGAACGTAATTAAAACCAGTAGCCGAAATGTTTACCTCATTTCACTGAATAGCTGTTACAACTAAATACTTATAAGAATTACTAACTAAGAGCAGAATAATTAATCACGTCGGAATTATCTTCAATTATTTGTGGAAGTCTGTAAATTGTAGTTATTCGTGCGAATCGAACCACTGTATTACTTAGTATAATTACCTCAAAGATTTTTTAAAGAAACAGGGGAGCTCTGTGGAAAAGACCAAGCAGGCCTTTAAAGAACCTGAACACACATTTGGAGACAAAAACTGACAAGTTTACAAGATTTAAGGATTAAAGCGATAAAAAAACACAATCCTTTGGAGAGAACGAAATGTGATTTGTGAGATATTTCCAGAAATAATTAAATTGGAAAGAAAATTCATAAAACATTTTTAACTAGAATCGGTGAATGAAAGAACTTTTTCTATAGTGGTTTGTATGAATTATAATCTAGTCAACGAAAAATGTGTGTTCGTTATAAGGTTGTGAGGCTATGTTCGTTATGAGGTTACTAATCTCTAACAAACATATTTTATAATAATACCTATAAAAGAAGGATAAGTAGTCTACATTCCGATGGCCCGAGCACTTGAAAGCTTCCTTCGTAATATCGAAAGTATGGCAATTACATCAGACGTCAAGCTGTATCCTTGGATCTAAGATCATAAAGAGTTCCTGAATCTTTTGTATCTTAGCAAACAATATTGAGTATTAAGTGCGTTGAAATTATATCTATTGGAATCACTTCATGCTGATATTAAAGTGTGATCATAGTTAAAAGTGCCGTACATATTAGAAAGGTTCACCAAGGAAGGTCCCGTTCTATAGTTAAATGAACATGGGTGGTATATGTTACTGTGGTTTGCAAAAGAGTAATTTTTTTCGAACAGATTAATAAAAAAACAAAAAGAGAGAGGAAGAAAGAACGGAGCTCCAGGGAACTCCGAAATTTAATGATAATTTCTTGGAGAAGGCTCCATCACATTGCAAAGGAAGGTCGAAATAAAACACGAGAAGTCGAAATGAGTGCGTCATTACAGACATGGTCGAAAGATTTAGAAATATCCAATGAGATTACCTACTCCCTCCCATGCGATGTTGAACGGGGCTATTGCTCGGCGAGAAATGCCATTAAGTCCACGATAGAATGACCACTGTGAACTCTGTACTGCTTATTATTAAGGAATCTGTTCTATTCTATAGAATTTCTGTTCTATTCTATAAATTTCGAGAGAGCGAAAAAATTGCAATTAGTCTGTAGTTATAGTTCGCATTGGAGAGGTTAGATTTTTTAGGAAAAGGTTGGAACCGACTGGAGAAAGTACCCAAACGGTATGAAATGTTAAAGAGTTTACGCAGTTGACGGGCTGGGAAAGTGACAAGTGAAAGTATCACATATAATTGATCAACAATAAAATTATGACATTCCATAAGATGAAAATTCCATTTTAATTTTATGGAATTTAATTTATTAAAAGAATTAATCAATATGCAATAAAAAAGTTTACTGTTACAGTAAAGTTTTAAGTTACTGGTTCCTTCCACATAAATTATTAAGTAGTGGTTAAATATGTGCGTAGTATATAAAGAACTAAAATTTTTTCATGAAAATTACATACAACGAAATATCAGGACACCAGCGATATATAAGTTTAATCCAATATAAATTTTGCGTGATCACAAAAATTCTAAAAGTTTAAAAGTAACAAGATAAAATTCTCTAATGTATAAAATTTCGATCTTGATCTCATATACAAATCCAAATACATGGCAACCCCCAAAAATAATCACACATTACTACTTGCAACGTCATGAACACTAACACATTTATATGTGAGTATATCATTTGGAAGTCTACTTTTATCTTGCATTTATTTAACCGGCTAATGTTCGAAAAGCCTCAAGGTTTCCTTAATGAAACACAATCAAATTGAGGTTCAAGTGCTGGGTAAACTTTTTAGCATGTTTAAATTCTAATAAGAGTACATAATAGTACGATTTTATTTTGTAGTTTTTTTTTTTTAGTGACTCACATAATTCTTCTAACAACTTGTGAGCTTCCTACCAAACTATTTACTTCTGCTGGTAGTTATTTAGTCTTTTCTTTACTATTATTTTTTGCTACAACTAATAGAAAATTAATGCCTGCTATTCATTGTGGCAACATAATTGTGCACCCACATTGTTTTACGTGAATTTTTTTTTTTTTTTTTCGTATTAATTTTTTTTACTTAAGTGGCATCTTTCCTCAATTGAAGATCAAGTCAACACTTAACTACGGAGTTAAACTGTAGAACTAATCTTAAAGGTTACAGGGTTCATAAAAGAAGCAAGAAATTTAAAATAAATGATGGTTAGAACTTGCAAGTTATTTGTAAAATATTTTAAACTTTATTATTTATTTATAAAGCTTTTGAATGTTTCAAGAGATTATATTTGATCTCATTTGTAAAGTTTTTGCATGGTTTCAAATCTCAGTTGAGTCAACTTTTTGTCTATATTTTTTAGTCATTACTAAAGTACTTATCTGATTGTACAAAATAAGTATTTTAGTAATGGGGTGCCATGAATTCGTGGACATCGCCATATAAAGCAAAGGAATTTTTCACCCAAATTATAAGTATTTACCGCCTTTTAGCAATGTTATATGATGGTTTACCGGGTAAGTAAAGTTCCCGCTGAGTATTAAATAATCACTTCTTTATTATAAATAAGGAAAATTAAATAAGGAAAAAAGTTGCAAACTTGCAAGACTTTTTAATGACATTTATTATGACATTTTTAAGTCCCCATTCACTTTAAAATCTAACAATTTTTTCAACAAAACATTTTTTTACCGTTTCATATTTGTTACCCTGTATTTTTTTGTTCCACCTTATGCCCTGTAGTAGATGGCGTGTGCTTAAAATGCACTTTTTCTGTATTCGTTTTCTACTCTGGGTCCTTCCACTCGTTTAATGTAAAAGATAAAACCCGCTTGAAAATTTTGTTGTTTTATTTATGTATTTTTGGTTTTGTTGCAACTCATGCATACAAACATGATGATCTTTATGCCATCATCATGTTCTGCCCTGGGTTTTAGCAACTCTAACTTGAAAACTTCTTTGCTCTTCCCTGTTATTGTATGCGAATATATATTTTTTTTTTTTTTTCTTATAGATGGGTGTGCCCAAAAGCTTTTGTTTCTTTATTGCTGCATTTATTTTATTTTTTTATTTATTTATTCAGTGGCAGTCTGCATATAATTTTGCTAAAATCATGTTTTAAGATTTATTTAAATTTATTTGTTTGGCCGGTTTCGTGTCTGTAGTTTTTAGAAATTTAGAAAGAAAATATTTGAAATTTTTTGTGGTTGTTTAACAAATTTATTAGGTGCTGGTTATTAACAAAACAAAAAGAGGAAATTAGTAATTTAAAATTTTAAATATTTTAAAATTATTAGTTTATGATAATCGATAAGTAGGTGGAATATAACAGATGAGAAGATTTTGAGTCATTATACGAGATATTAAATATACTCGTATGGGATCCTATATTAAGTAGTTAACGTTGAGGGGCCTCAACAAAAAATATTGGTCGCAGATAGTCGCAAAGGTATCATAATAGCTTCAAATCCAGTAAGTGGTCCTGATATATGAAATAGTCCTTGCAGACCTAAGCAATGAATTTTTATAATGATACTTGAACTAGTTTCCAAGATGCCGTAAGAATATTCAGTTGGCGAAATTTAATCAAATTTTTTTTTATGATTTGGTAAAAATAAAACTAAGCTAAAAATTTATTTTTTGATCTTAATATTTTTGATGAGAATTCTATTTTTTTAAGATAAATAATTTTTTGGTGAATTTGTGACATTTTTTTGTTGAAATTTGTATACCCTGATGCTTTTAACACACAGAAAAACAAGTAAGAAAGATTTAGTCGGTCAAGCCCGACCATATGATACCCCATACCATGTGTATGTCCATCAAAATTCGTGGAGGGGTCTTATATTAGACATGTGGACAATTATGGTAGCACTAAAATTTATATGAATTTATGCAGTTTAGGGTGACTCCCGAAAGCGGGCTTATATGGGAGCTATGGTAAATTATGGAGTGATCCTCATAAAATTTGTCACTGTGATTTCTACTTATATAAAACTTATTTGTATGGAACATAACATGTGTATGTGATTTATGTACATTGAGTGATTTTCGGAAGAGGGTTTTATATGGGAGCTATGGTCAATTATTGACCGATCTTTATGAAATTTGGAAATGGTGTTTCTAATTACATAAAACTTATTTGAGTAGAATATTAACTTGATACTAATATTCGTATGGCATTTATGCACGTTAAAGTAATTTTCGGAAGAGGGGTTTATATGGGAGCTATGGTCAATTATGGACCGATCTTCATAGAGTTTGATACAAAAAAAATTATACTTATACAGAACTTTCTTGCACCGAATTTATTGCTATATTTAAGGCATTTATGGTCATTAAACCCCTATTCCGGGAAGACATTTATATGGGGGCTAGGTGAAATAAAGGACCGATTATAACCAATTTCAATAGCCTTCGTCCTTGTATAATGTAAGTCCCACGTGCCAAATTTCATTGAATTATCTTCAAAATTGCGATCTGTACTTTGTGCACTAAGTTTACATGGACAGCCAGCCAGCCGTACAGCCAGCCAGACAGAAGGACGGACGGACATCGTTAGATCGATTCAAAAAGTGATTCTGAGTCGATTGGTATACTTTAAGGTGGTCGCAATTTTAGAGATAATTTGATGAAATTTGGCATATAGGACTTCCATGATACAAGAACGAAGGCATATATTTATTTTGGCGTAACAAAGAAGCTTATTGAATTTGGTTATGATCGATCCATTATTTCCCATACGAATATTCCCCGGAATGATGTAAAAATTCGTCACGAATAAATTTGATATAAGTGTGAATCGAAATACCAAATTCGAGGAAAGTCGTCTAAATGACAATATCAACACAATATTTAATACAAATATGTTTAATATAAGCAGAAATCATAGTATCTAATTTCATAAGAATCGGTCCATAAATGGTCATAGTCCCCATATTAGGTTCATTTCCGAAAATCTAGAAAATCATTCTAAGGCACAAATGCAAATGCTGTAGAATATCATATTGTCGGGTTTAACACACTATAACATACTTGTTTTTTTTTTATAATTTAGTTTTCGATAAAAAAAATTTGTCGGTCCATCTTTTTATTTGGTATTTAAAATGAGAAATTACACAAAAATATTATTGACCAAATATTAAAAAAACTTAGTATCCGTCGTAATTTCAGTATATACTTTTCCGCAGATATCTCTTAAGCAAAAGTATGTACCCTATCGAAATTTTTTGCAAATAGTTTAAGCATTGATGTAAACTTTCAAAAGTTGACGCGATACGCCCACTTTACCGCCCACACCCCATATAAGGTGAAACTTTAAATTAGGGTGGCGGAAAAAGTTTCAAATGGTGTATATAATAGATTCGGCCAAGCCGAATATAACATTCTTACTTGTTTTCTTAAGGACCACTTTTTTAAATAAATTTAAATTTGTTAAAAACCAACCAGACGACTACGACTCAAAAAATTATTCTTGGTAGTCTGTTATTGTTGGAATATTTTTTCTGTGTGGTGCAAACATCAGTTAAAACGCATAATACTCCAACCATCTATGATGGTGTATACAAACGAAGTCCGTAACTTACCTGAATCTCGACAAAAAAGTAAATTTTTCGCAAAAAAAAAGATATATATGGGTCACTATCAACAATTTTTGATTTTATTTATGTCTTCTTTCTTTCTTTTTTGATGACACGTTAAAATCTATTTCTGTAAATATAAAGTGAGTCGAATTCATGTAAAATTCGAGTCACTTTATATCATTTCGTGCACAAACTACTGAGCTATTTAAATGAAATTGATGATATTTTCAATGTTTGATAATATTAGTGTGGCATATTTTAGGGTTTTAGGTTTAGGGTTTCCTAGCAAACTTAAAAAAAATCTTTATACTAAAAATAACGATTCATAAAAATTTTGGGAAAATAAATGCTAATTAATATTGTCATCCTTCAAATTTTTTTTTTTTTTTTTTGGTCCCTAAAATTTTTATGTTTCGAAATTGTTTGATGTGCTTTCACATTCATGCCAAGTAAAGCAAAATCTCCTTTAACAAAGTCTCCCGTTTTCAACTATCAACGACATTTGACTTAAATTTATAGTCCGAAACAATTATATTTATAACTGTTCTTATATCACTATATGCAAGAATTGTACAAATTGCAATTTGCTATAAAAACAAATACAAAAACAAAAAGTGCAATTTTTGAGTAATTTTCAAAAAGTCGATCCAATTTTTTTATTGAATTTATTTTGAATGCTCCTTCGATTTTATTGTGTAAATTAACAGAAAACTAAGTTCATGCAGTACTCCATACTATTCCATAAGAAACTGTGAATGTGCCTTGCGAAAAACTGACTTCTTTAAAAATGTTCGATCTTGTTTTCCAAACTTTGAGACTATCTACTGCGTTGACTATTTCGAGCACATAAACGAGATATAGTGCAAAATACGCATAATTAAAACAAGTATTAATCTCTATTTCAAAATTTGTATTCAGTTGAGGAAACCCGGCCCAAACAAGTAACAAATTTAGAAAAATAAAAATTGAAACAAAAAATGTAGAAGAATAGAAAAATTTAAGTAATTTTTAGTCTTTTTTCTAAACTTTTGAATTTTGAACAACAATCATGGCTATAAAATGGAACGTATGGTGCTAGAATTTTGCACTCTATTGGCTTCAAATGTTGTGAGTTCAGATCTTTTACCCGTTTGTTTAAAATAATATTACCATAAAACTTATTAAGGATTAAAGTCAGTTTCAGCCATGTTAAAATTTTTTCATAATCGCCCATAAAAATAAAAAAAAATATACTAAATAATTTTTTAATAGAATGATTAATAAACTTTATATTGAAATGTAAATATATTATTAATTATTGTAATTAAATTTATAATTGGTTTAATATTTTCGACATAAATCGACAACTCTTAAAAAATATAAAGAAAAAAGAAGAACGTGTCAATAAAAAATATAAACTTAAATTCAACTTCCAACCATTTTCAACTGTTTGGGCTCAATCTATCGTTAAAAAAAATCGTAATACGAAATATGTGCATGATTTCCTCAGCCTTTGGTGACGTGTTTAATGTATAAATATTTGATAAGTACGAATTTTTAATATTTGATGAGATTATTAATCTTTCCATGCTATTGTAGATGCTCCCGTCATTGGTACCGGAGGTTACATTCCTAGGTCGCAAGGGCACTCAAATAGGATGATATGATCTTTATTGTAATGTCCCACAGAGATTAACGCTTTTGTGTTAAGTTTTCGTAAATCAAATATAAGTATAAATTTTAAAATGTACAAATTTTGTAATCATTAGAATGAATCATATTACATAGATTTATGCTTTATACTTACATTACTTACATAAATTATTGAAAGATCTACTCAAATAAATGTATAACACCAAAATTTAATGGAGGGAAACGAAACTTGACATATATATACGTCTTGGCGTCTTATAAATCCTTTTAAAAGTCACCGATAATCACATGTGAGCTTCAGGAGATACTCCAGGTCAAGGATTACAAAAATCTGATTTATACGTGATTATCGGTGATTTCGACAGGGTGTCGAATTTTAAATATATTTAAATATTTATAATAATTCAATAATCCATGCATTTTTATTGAAGAAGGGATTTAATTAATTGTAGAATTGAATCAATAAAATTTTTACCTGATTTTAGATAAACATCCATTGAAAATTTTAATTAATTTGATAAAAAAGATAATAGAAATTTAAGCCAAAATCAATTATTCTAGTTAATTAATGTTATAACTTTGGTGATTAGAGTAAAATCAAACAAAAATTTAATCAATATAAGCAATTTCGTAATTGAAGTCCACTTTTATTTTTTTCTCTGCACATTTGCATTAAAAAATTAGGTACATAATTCTTCATACTGCAAAATCTCAAATATTGTATATTTCGATTTAAGATTTTGTAGCTTAACTGATTTAGAATGTATACGAACAAAGTAAAGCAACTAATTTTAATTAATATTAATATAATATGAAATAATGAACAGTTTCTAGGTAAAATCTGATACATCAACCGATTTTCAAGCTGGTAAGAAGCAAATTTATAAACATAATGAGGTTTTATTACTGACAATATTATGTATAATATTGAATTTTGAGATGAAAATTGGAAGCGAAATATAGTATTACCCCAAAGAATTGCAGCTCATTTTAAAGCTTAAAGACTTGTTTTTCAAATATTTTTATTTAGTTTTGGAAATTTCTTCATTAGTTTAAATATTACAATCTTCTAAACGATAGATGTCATGGAGTGATCTATAATTCATATTCCCTGTTTTATTGCGAAGTTGTCACAGTTTTATTTTATTTTTATTTTATTTTTATTTTTTTGGTTTTGCACACAGGTACTATCTAGTTAAATATCTCCAAGTAATATTTCCCTTAACAAACTGTAACTCTTTCAGTTCTTTTCAAATGAATTTGGAAAAATTACCTAAATATATATAGTGGCTTTTAAAAATGCTACTGACTAAAAAATAAATAGCCAAATGTAAAATTTTTCTATCACGCAGAGAAAAAAAATGGTTACAGCATTATCACTACAACTATATTATGTTCTCACTATTAATTTTCTTGAATTTTAATAAAACTGTGTTCATGATAACAATGTTTTTGTTTAAATTTTGTCATTTAATATTTACACTCAATAAAAATTTTAGTATGATTGACTGCAAAAATATATGCTTTTAAATATTTTTGCCAGAAACAAAATTTTATTAATATAAAAAATATTATTATTTCTACAATCATTAAATATTTGCAGTCTTTTTCCTTCTTCTTAAACCATATTAATTTTATTATTCCCATGACAATAAAATATTTCAAATAAATATAATAGATATCCTTTTCACAAACTTAGTGGAAAAATTCATAACTTGTTTGCTTTCAACAATTGTTTTCCAACTTCATTGTAATTCTCATTGAATAAATATAAAAAGACAAGGTTTGGTTATACGCGTTATGATTCGAGCAATATAAAATATTGGTTACTTACCATTAAAGGGTTTAATTAAAAAGCATATCTTGCATTTGAACTAAATATGGTGGTACAAATGAATATAATTAATGAACAAATAATATGTAAATATTTTTTTTGCTAGTGAGCACTTTTCTCCATTATTTTCAATAAAAAAAATATAAAAATAAAATTTTTTTATTAATACATTTTATTTTAATATGGGATAGGATGGAATAATAATATGACGGATTGAAATAATAATATGATAACATTGGATAACTATATGATAACGTGGGATAACAATATGATAAAGTGGAATAATATTACGGCATAATATTATAAAATGGAATCATAATATGACAATGTGCCATAATAATGCAATAAAATAGAATAATAATATAATAACATCAAATCATAATTTGATACAAGGGAATAATGTAATAGTAAGATGGTTAAATTACATATAGTAAAACCGGAATCATAACATGAGAAAACAAAATCGAATATAATATGACAAAATGGAATCATATGATTATTACATATAATCATTTCTATATTTCGCTGTGACGATATGTTCCAATCATAATATGTTGCTCTTAGATTAAGGTCATTTCAACTATATTTTTTTCTGCGGGATATTAGTTTATCTAAAATGAAACTAATTTTTCAAAGATACTAAAAAAAAACAATGATTGACTAAATTATATGGATACAATCCTTGTTCAAAAATTATAAATTTTTTAAAATTCCCGCCTTTTTTGTAAATTAAAAAATAATCAATTTAAACGGCTGTAACGTTTTATTAGATTCTTCATCTGTGAATTATTATTATTAGAATCCATTATTGCCTTTATTAAATTCTTTTGTAACTATGGGTCGATAATAGCTTTCACATACAAAAATAATTTTAAATAACCTGCGAATAAAAGTACGAGTTTATTCGCAAGTTATTTTTATTTACCGGTAACGAGTTATTCCTCTATTTTAAAAATAATGACAAATAATTACTAGGTAATGTGTCTAGTAAGTACCATAACCCAAAATAACTTTCCAGGGTAATTGTGTGATTGGTTATCTTAAAACCTAAGATCTCGGCAGGATCTTAGGAATTTCCTGGCTGCATAGCTTTAAGAATAATTAAATAGTAATGGAGGCTATCCTTCATTGTTAAAAAACTTTTCGAATATATGGAGAAATGTTAACGATTTATTAGACAAAATGAAGACTTCCCTTACTAACTTTTGTTCTACTCCGACAAAACTTATAGCTAAAATGAAGTTTAAAAACTTATTCTTAACTCTGCTAGATCTATATATATCTCATAAGGCAAATCAGAAATTGTGTTTCAAATGTCACCTTTTTAAAATTAAAAATACTAAATCATATCTCAATTTTTCTTCGGTTAAAGGAAACGTAATCTGTTCATATTTATTTTTCAAAAGATTCTAATAATTTCGCATATAACTGCAGTTCTTTGCCAACATTTGTTTGTTAAGATATATTCAAGTCATCCAGCTCATATTTAATACGTATAAATTCTAATCAAACTGCTTCTCTAACAAAAAAAAACAAGTCTCAAAACCAATAATCGAACTTGTAATTACAAAAATTTGAAAAGCGTTAGATAATCGCAATGCTTTATTTGATCTTCGGTATATACCACAAAAAAATCTTACTGTAACTAATAATAAAGGCAAATTATAAAAAAAAAAATATACTAAGAGCAAAAAAATATACGAATGCAATTTTTAATGAAATGCATGATTTTTCTTTTTACAAAAAAATAACAACAAAATGATACAATCTGACACCTCTTCGTTTATAGCAAATAAATACACTGACAATCGAACGCAAAAGATCTGGGTATTTTATTGGTAAAACAAAACGACATCCCAGCAAATACTCAATCAAGTGCTTGTCCATAGAAACTTGTTCGTTTGCAGTAGTTAAAAAAAATGTAAGACAAAAAAAATTAAAACTATATTTTTATAAAAAAAAAAAAAAATAAATGAAAAAATCAAATAGAAACAAACAGCTGAACATATTTATAATGATTATTTTAACCATATTATCAATGCTTATGATAATCATTGGCAGAAGAGTTAGCATAAGACAGTGGTGAAAAAGAATGAAATCTTAAAACAATGTTGACGGAAAAATCAATTCCTTTATACAATTTTTCTGACTCACAAAAAAAACGAAGTACAGATCTAAAAAAAACTGAAAGAAGGTGGAAAATTCATGATTTTAACATTATGTTATCATTGGAAGGAAGTACTTAGTGCTGAAAAAAATCTACAGAAGTTATTTTTTAACCCATGTTTGTCATTGGTAGGATGTTCTTTTTTATACTTCTCGTTCATTGCTTTTGAAGTACTTCACTTAAAACTATATTTATAAAGTATTTTAATAAAAATATGGTTTTAGCTTTTTCAATTTGTGAAATTTTTATTTTCTTAGAAATTATTCACCTTTTTTTCTTGCTAAAAGTACATTTGTTTTCACTTTTTGGAAGCAATTTTTATTAACTTCAAAAAAAGTGCAATATATCCACTTAGTTCTACTTTTGAAGTGGTGAAAAAGTTCTTTTTTGGAAACACTTACTCGTTTTTTTTTCTGAGTAGTTACTTCTTGATAATTCCTGTATTGATATATTTATTGTTCTCTAGCATTTGTAATATTTAAAATATATCTTTCAAATACCAAAGTATCTTGAAATTATTCGAAAACTATTATTAGATAGAAAAAGAAACAAATTTCCTATGACTTTAATTCTCTGATTACCAACAACTTTTAACCCCTCATACAAGCAACGGCAGCCTTAGTTACAATCAACTAAGGATTTTGAAAAATCAAGAATAAAAAAAACAAGGCATAAAACTATAAAACATTTGTAGAATAAATAAAAGTCATTAAACTTCTTGTTCTTCTTCTCCATCATCAACACTGGCAAAAAAAAAACGTAAAAATAACCACAGCAACAATCATAAGAAATACAAACATACAGCAAGAATAAAAATCATTCTGACAGCATTGACAGATAAAGAAATAGATAATATGGACAGATTATTACATCTAGTAATGTGCAATCAAAGAAACAAACACTTCCATTTGGAAACGTTTTCATTTTGTTGTATTAAAAAATAAAAAACGAAGAAAAACAAAACAAACTCATGTTAAAAATCATGTTTTTAACATGCTACACATACAATATATATGTAGTTAAACATGCCACCACATTAATCCCCAACATCAATTGTAGTTAAAGTTGAAGTTTAAGTTTTTTATATTCTTCTTAGTTGCTTTGTATTGTTATTTTTGCTCTTCTTTTTAAGAAAAACTAATTAAAACGGAAAAGGTATGATAAAATTGACCAACATTCCTTAAATGGTCATTGTGTCTGGAGGTAACTTATTGCTATGGTTTTAAAGCAAACATTTTTTTGCAACTAAGTTGTCAGAGTTATTATTAAATGTTATTCTTAATGCTCCAAATATTGTATTAATAATGTCTGGGATTGATTTTAATTTAAACAATTTATACGTATGCGTTTTGATTTCAATGTTAACAAAATAATTGTTAATATTAGTTTATAACAGTTAAGGTATTAATTTACACTTTACAGAAGTTTAATATTCCAAATTTTTTTGGCTTAGAGATAAATATTTCAGACAATTCCAAGGCTAATCAGCAGGGCAACTAAAAATATGTAAAATCGTATTTTTTCCTGGGCTTCAAATGAATTAAACTGGTATGTTTTTTATCTGCACCAGACAATTTTAATAATTTCTTTATCGATTTGTTCTTGCTTATTTTTGCATATAGCAGCATAGTTTTGCATATTTTAGGCTTAGCAGCATATTTTGTAATATTTTCATAGAATATCTTTATTTTAGAGCATAATTTAGCAATTTATTTTTGCATATTTTATACTTAAGAGCATAATTTTATACATATTACACTAATATTAATTTTAATTTTTTTTTTTACATTATTTGCATTTAAAGAAATTTTGTTTTTACTGTCACATAAGTAATTTTCATCTTATAAACAAGGCTGCCAGATGTGGCGATTTTTCGCCAAACGTGGCGATTTTTAATTGCTTTTGGTGACTGGGTTTGGCGACATGGCGAATTTTTTGGCGATATACATATAACATGGTGGCGATTTGCTAATTTTTAAAATTTTATTAAATAGGCAATTGTGGAGAAAAACTAATAAATTTTCTAACAAGAAATCGGCAAATAAATTGTGAATTTATTCAAAGCAACGATCGCGATATTTAGCACAAGACACTGGTGCATATACTTATAAACGCACATCAATTTTTTTAAACAACTCACCAAAAATTATAAATCTTCCTCGACGTTCTAAAGGTAACGTAAGTCTAACTATTAAGAGATTCTGGATAAAAAAAAAGAATAAATAGTCTATTCTTTAATTTTTCTTATCATACATGCAGAGGTATAATATAGTTGAAGTGACCATAATCTAAGAGAAACATAAAATGATTGGAACATATTATCACAACTAAAAATAGATATTATTATAAATAATAATTGTTATGATTCCAGTTTGTCACATTGTGTCCGATTTTGTGCTTCGTTTTTTCATGTTATGATTCGAGTTTTTCATATTACGAGGGTGGATCAATAAGTCCGTGACTTTTCGAACTTCCCTCGTAGTTATATCAAATGCAACACTATTCCCATCAAGTACAATCTGTTAATAGACTACTGTCAAATTTTGAGCAAGTGTCGTCAATTACTTTGCGTAAAAAATAGGATTTTTCGAGGTCCTTAAAATAGGCATTTGTTTGGTCAATAATTTCATCGTTGGAGCTGAATCTCTTTCCACCGAGCCATTTCTTTAGGTTTGGAAATAGGAAGTAGCCACTAGGGGCTAAATCCGGAGAATATGGCGGATGAGGTACCAATTCGTAGCCCAATTCATAGAGTTTTGCCACCCGTGCGTTATCTTGATGAAAAAGAACTTTTTTCTTGGCCATATGGGGTTGTTTTCTTTTTAAATCCTCATTAAATCGGTCTAATAAGTTGGCATAATATTCGCCGTTTATTTTTTTCTCTTTTGAAGGTAATCGACCGCGTGCATCCCAAAAAACTGTTGCCAACACCTTATTGGCCGACAAACTTACCTTGACCATCTTCGGAGCAGGTTCACCCATTGTTTAGACTGCTCCTTGGTCTCTGGAGTATCGTAATGGATCCATGTTTCATCCACAGTTACAAAACGCCGCAAAAAGCTCATTCGGATTGCGGTTAAACAACTCCAAACAATCCTTTGAAGTTGTCAGACGTTTACGTTGGTCAATTGAGAGCAAACGCGGCACCCACCTTATAGACAAATTTCTTAAACCCAGCTGATCATTTAAAATCGAAACCACACTGCCATATGAAATGCCTATGGCATCAACAATCTCACGCACGTTTACTCTTTGGCCGGCCGGGTGTACTGACCTCAATTGGCCGTCCAGAACGTTCATCGTCATTTGTACTTATGCGACCACAACGAAAGTCAGTAAACCACCTTTTTACCATTGAAATCGATAGTGCACTTGAGCACTTGAAATTCACATCTTTCCATTTTTATCTTTTGAACAGCTGTTAAACGCAAAGTAAATGACGACACTTGCTCAAAATTTGACAGTAGTATATTAACAGGTGGCACTTGATGGCAATTGTGTTTCATTTCATATAACTACGAGGTCAACCCTCGTATTATACCATCTTACTACATTATTATCTCATCCCATCAAATTATGATTTCATTGAATTATATTATTATTCCATTTTATCATATTATTATTCAATATTATCATAGTATTATCCCATCTTAAGAGATATTAGAATAACAAACATTAATTCAAAATTAATGTAAATGAGAATTATAATAAACGTGGAAAACAAACGTTAAAAACAAAGTATATTAAAAAACTAACAAGTTATGAATTTTTCAACCACATTTGTATAAACATACCTTACTAACAACCAACCTTACAACCGGTTTTTTCTAAGATGTGATTTTCCGGTTAAACCGAAAACTGGTTTTCAAAAAAAAGTCCTTTTTTTGGATACTCTATACAAAATGCGACTGGATATATGATTGTTTTGTTTCTTTAGTCTGAATAAATTTGAATAATCATAACAAAAAGTGTCATAAAAAGACATTGATGACACGTGTGTTTTTAATATTTTCTGGCCAGACTTAGAGTTTTGTCGTTACAGTAGAAGCACCCAAAATTGGGAATGTTAGTTTAGTCCCACATATTATTAGTTATTTAAACTACCCAGAATTTTGGCAGTTATAAAGGATTTGGATAGTTAAAAGCATATTTAAGAAGGCCCCAGCAGTGCTCAATTGTGATTATTAATTTTAAAAAATACTGCGAAAAATTTCGTAAATTTTTTTTCAGAAGTCTTACCTAAAAAAAAAATAAAAATAATCTTAATTAATTAATTTTCATATGAAATGATATATCAGAAAAATCTGGAGAAGAAATGCTACAAGTAGTTGATTTACTTTTATTCCTAACTTATTCCGTTCATATTTTATTTAAAAAAAAAAAACATAAAACATAACATTTATTTGAACGTAAACCTTATTTTAATTATGATCTTCTGTATCGTAATACAAATCGAAATAATGTCAACGTTGTTAACTTCGTTACATACTTTGCTAATATTATTCAGATATATACAGTATATTCTCATCATTACGGACCTTTCAATTCCCTGAAAATGTTTTTTTTTTATCTTCTGAAACTGTTCAGATGCCTCTTGAGAAGTTATCTTCATTTATTTAGCAAGCAGTGTTGCCAGGAAGTGAGAAAAAAAGATGCTAAATTAAACTTTAAAAAAGGTCACAAAAGGCTAAATGACCCAAAAAATAAGGCCAGAAAAGAGTTAAATTTTGCTTATGTTATCATTAGTTTTTGATAACTTTTAAAGATATTTTAATAAATTTATAAATAAAACAAAGAACGGCTGCCAACAAAATGAACTAATAAAAAATCGCTCAAAAAATGTCCATATAAAAATGATTTGAAGTGATTTTTCGAAATTGTTGAGCTATAATTCCTTTTGCATTAAGAATTTTCAAATTTTGGTTTGGTTTGTCGCTTTTATAAGAATATTTTCATATTTATATTCACAAATAGTTTTTTAATTAAAGAATAATTATAATAACCGATTTAGTAAGTCGATGAAATTAATTGTTATTTTTGATTTGGAAAATGAGGGGCCGCAAGCGAAAATTTTTGTTAAATATAAACAATTTCGATTTTTTGTTCAATTAAATGGATGAAATAAAATTTCTAATAACAAATAATAAATTATTTTCTGCGTTGTTGAAATAACTTTTTAGATTTTTTAGGGAAATTTTAAGAATCAAAAAAGGATAGAAAAAGACTAGAAGGCAAAACGAAAATTTTGAGACTAAAAGCAAAATAAAAAGGCTAAAATTAGCATTAACAAGGCCAAAATGGCGACACTGTTAGCAGGAGTGCACTGATGATGTTGATGTCTGGCAGATGATCTTCTGGAGATCAGATTTCAATGGGATTATTTCTAACACTGAAATTTCTTTTATTAAAGAAAACTATTTTAAAATAGTGATGCAGTGCATACAATCACCTTGTTTACTGACAAAACGAAATTGATCAATTTCGAATTTCTTAAAAAATATTGGTTAAACAATTACCAAAGATTTATCGACTCTAAATTGAATAAGAACCAAAAATACATATTTTATAGGATTTTAGTATTATATAACATTAGATTTAATTAACAAGAGTGTTAGGGAGTAAGGAAATTACTTTTGCAAAGTACAGTTGTAAGGTTTTTTTAAAAGGAAAGTAAATATTAGAATACTGTTTCATCCTATTAATTTTACTAAATAAATTAAAAAGGTTTTACAGACAATGAACTAAAAACAAAAAATTATTATTTTTTTTTTTTTTTAAATTTACTACTTTTCAATTATTGTCAATATTTATTTTTGTGACCGATGTTAGCTGCTTGTTGTTTTGTTGATGTCTTCTTGTCATTTGGCATCATGTTTTATAACACTTGATTTTTGTTAAAGAGAATGTATGGATTTTATTGTTGTATTACAGTTTGTATGTAGCCTGCCAAACTTAAATTGGTAATAAAATTCCAATTGTCTAGAAATCGTTGAAAATGTTATTCATCTTTTTTCTTTCAACTTACTGTTTATTTTTATTTTATTCAATATTTTCTTTTCGGTTTGATTGTTTCATTTGGATTTTATCATCATCCTTTTTAACTTGCTCTGGAGACCTGTATTTAGTTCATAAAAAGAGCTCTATTTGATCACAAACATTAGATAAACATCATTATGGTCATCAATCACGGGCGGCCATTTAAGGAATGACATCTTCCTAGATCATCATCGGCATCAGCATCAGCAAATCAACAATCATTGTCATGAATGGCTTCACATCAGCGTGATGTGATTTTCATCATCGTCATCATCAAGATGATCTTAGTTGAAATGAAATGATTTTGAAATGTATTTCTTTGCGAGTATTTAAAACGAAAAAAAAATTGTCATTGATGATGTGTGTGTGGTGTGGCTGTTCGTTGCTACATATTTTTCTTTTTTCGTTTGCTTTTTTTGTGCTTGTTCATGCATGCTCGCCATTGTTTAAGCAAGTGCAAAATGCAATTAGTTGTGCTTTATTTGAAATATTGTGTTGCCTAGTCTGGCCTTAACTTTGGCTTATTTTAATATGGTGTGTGTTTTAATTTTTTTTTTTATAGTCTACACTGTGAGAAAAAAAATTGCTGTTTAAAAAGTCATGTTGTTCTACATTAACACGCTGCATAGTAAATTTTTTGATAATAAATCTGTATCTCCTAAACTACTGGTCGGATCGAATTGAAATGTATGGGAAAGTTGTAGAAGAGGACTTAAGCTTTCAGAAAAATCATCTTATAGTCACCCTGCAACAACACGATATAAGCTACTGGATTACAAAGTTGACCATCTCGTGTATGATTCAAAAAATCGTAACTTATACAAATCAAGATTTTTATATTTCTTTAAAGTGCTTGACGATATAAAGAAAAATATGTTTACCTACCTAAGTTATCTCTTTCAATTAAAAATATATTAACATATTAACCTCGACTTTATTGCATTTTTCTTTAATAAGTCCTGAGGTATATTTGGGAAAAATTTTGTTAAATTTTCTATAATTTTTAATACATTCCGAAATAATATGCTGAAAAAATTGTTTGAGTATCTCAATTCTTCTAGTCTTAAAAAAGTTTCAAAGTCAGCACTCTGAAATTACTTAGTATGAAAAATGGAAATTTATTTACAAAAATATAGCACAATTCTTTCGTTTTTTTCTCAAAGTTTTGCTAATAAAATAATATTAATTATTTATATATTAATAAAGAAATTTTTATTTGATTTAGATTTGCATCCTACATCCATCATCGGTCGAAAAAGGGTAATTTTAGACAAAAATTCATGTTTATCGATTAATAAAAATTTGTCACGTGAGTTTTTTTAATTTATTGAAGATATTTATTAAAAACGGCTATTTATATTGATTTAACACTAAATTGCGTCCCGCCCGCCCAAAACGACTGCAGACTTTATGAAAAAAGCCAATTTTTCAAAAAACTTTTTTAAATTGCAGAAATAGCATATAACTACCATATTTTTGCAATTATTTCTTATGTATATATTGGCAGTTTTTCAAAAACAAATAATATTAAAAAAATTAAAAGCCAACATGAAGATTTTCTTGGTTACATAAATTCATATATTCAAAAAATTTCAGAATACTTAAAAAAAATTTTACTCATATAGTTCAGGACTTATTCCCGAAAAACGAGATAAAGTTGAGACAAAAAAACAAAGATTCAAACTTCAAGCGTAAACATATTTTAGCTGCAATTTTTAAAATCGAACTTGATTGGTAGAAGTTATGATTTTTTGAAACTTTTTACATAACTTATCTCGTATTATTACAGGTTGACTACAAGATTTTTCTGCAAGCTTAGGTCCTCTTCTACAACTTTTCCATAAATTTCAATTCGATCCGAACAGTAGTTTATTAGATATAGATTTATTACCAAAAGTTTTGCGATTGGACCCACTGTGCCCTATTGCTACCTCTTTATACTAACAGGATGTTTACAAAATTAAATCTCTGAAATTACCTAATAATATTTTTATTTGATCTTTCTAATTAGAATATTGCTTCAACAAAAAATTCTATATTTTCCCACTGTGCTTTTTAATTGCTTCTTGTTTTTATTACACTATAAATTCAAAATTTTCAAAACTGTAAACTTATTTTTCAAATGGTTTAAAATTCCGGCTTTTTCAGTGTATTTTTGCTACAAAAGTCCATAATATTTTCTGCTTATTAAGATGATAACAACACTTTTGCTATTTAGTTGAGTGCTGATGATGTTTTATTTTTTCACAAATGTGTTTTCTATAAAAAAAAAAAAATATTTCCAAATTTGGGGAAACTCTAAAACAAAACAAGCGAAAACCAAAAATACTCTAATTAAACTGTTTACTCTGGCCACTAGCTGCATCTGTATTCATCTGTGGCCATGTCATGGTGAGTGTTTTATTGCCAGTCGTCAGAAGGAGTTGTCGCACAAAGAAAGGAATACATCAAGTTTGTTTTAACCAAATTTAGACCTTTAATTGGTGCAATGTTTTGTAACAGTTAATGTGAATAATATATTTCTATTTCTTTTTAGAATTCTGAATTATAATTTTATTTAAAATTGCCAAATTTTTAAAATATTGCTAAAATATCTTAACAAAATCGCAAGTGTAGAAAAAAATCGACCACTTAAAGAAAACTATGTATATCATAATTCAATTAAAATAAATATAATGAGTTCGAAATAAACACCAATTAGAAAAAAAGCAGCAACGGCATTATTAATATGTATGATATTTGCCTTCTTATCTACTTTAACATGTAAATCTAATGTATATGAAGATTTGTCCAAAGGCTACCTTTGCAATTGCTCATACTAGGGTTTTATAGTTAGAAGGAGAAGTGGAATTTTTGATTTTTTCAATTTTTAATAATCGGATTTTCGATTTTTTAAATTTTTAAATAGCCGATTTTTCGACTTTTTTCAATTTTGGATAGTCGACTTTTATTGACTTTTTCTGACTATTCTCGACTTTTTCCTACTTTTCAACTATTTCGACTTTTCGACTCTTTTCGACTGTTTGACTATTTTCGACTTTTTCCGATTTTTCGACAATTTTTTGTTACGAGGGCGTATCAATATTTCCGTGACTTTTCGAACTTCCCTCGTAGTTATATGAAATACAACACTATTCCCATCAAGTACCACCTGTTAATAGACTACTATCAAATTTTGAGCAAGTGTCGTCATTTACTTTGCGTTTAACAGCTGTTAAAAACATACAACCTCGTGTATTTTTCTAAAAATGGAAAAAAGTAAATTTCGAGTGCTGATTAAACATTATTTTTTGCGAAAAAAACCGATAATCAAACCAAGGAAAATCTCGCTAAATACTATGGGGACTCTGCAGCATCGGTTTCAATGGTAAAAAAGTAGTTTACTGACTTTCGTTGTGGTAGCAGAAGTACAAATGACGCTGAACGTTCTGAACCTCGAAAAATCCGAAATATATTTATAAATCCATATATATATATATATATATATATATATATATATATATATATAATACATATAAGGAGTGAAATCATTTTTTACTTTATAGGGCAGTCTAGACCATGTAAAATAGACTAGTAAGATATCTTAATAAAATTTGGCACTACTAATTATTTTGGCATAAATACGAACACTGTTAAAATTTTTTATGATCAATCTATTATTTCACCTGATCCCCATACAAATGTCCTCACGAAATAGGGTTTTAAGCTTATAAATATATTGAGCTTATAAATATAAAACAATTTTGATGAAATTTGGCACAAACAAATTTTATGTACGCGTTAATATGTCTACAATTTCATAAAGGTCGGACTATAGTTCCCATATAAGACCCACTTCCAGAAACCTCTTTAACGGACACAAATTTCATGTTAATATAAAAAAAAAAAAATAATACAGAAATAAGTTTTTGTATAAGTAGAAAATATACTACAAAATTCTGTAAACATCGGTCCATTATTAATCATAGGTCCCTTATAGGGCCCACTTGCGAAAATCAGACGTGGGTAAACATCATAACATTGTTAGTATCAGTGTAATATTTTACACAAATATGTTTTATAGGTTTTTTATCTGGCACCGAGTTTTGTGACGATTATGTTAGGGAACCTAATCCACCAGCATCAAAAAAAAAAGGTTTTCGTTATTAATCTTTTGCAGTTTAACTGTTTTAAAATGTACATAAACAAGATAGGGAACCTATTTTTAATTAATATTGATATACTATGGAATAATGAACAGTTTCTAGGTAAAATCTGATACATCAACCGATTTTCAAGCTGATAAGAAGCAAATTTATAAACATAATGAGGTTTTATTATTGACAATATTATGTATAATATTGAATATTGAGGTAAAAACATTAAGCGTTCTATAGTCCTATCCCAACGTATTGGAGAAATGCGAATACCTAAAAAAATGCGACTAATAAAAAATAAAAATAAATGAAAATTTGTCTATATTAATTTATTTAAAATGAAAGTAATCTTATAATGACCATATAGACCTATCAAGGGCGGGTCCACTGAGTCCCATAGTTGGACAGCTCGTATATGAAAAGTTTTTAAAACGATCCTGATTCTTCTTTATATCTGAACCGATTTAAAAGATTTTCATATGAAGGGATTCGCACACATATCTTATTACTTTTAGTTTACAAGATATTGAGCTTGTTAACTTCTTATAATAGAACTCAATGTAATGCTTCTAAAACTAAACTTATATTAATGTTATTAGTGTAATAATTATAAAATTTTATAAAATTTAATTCTATAATTAAGGTCTCCAAATTAGATAGCATTTATATAAATTTTGATAACAGTTAATAATTCCTGCCAATATATCCTTTTTATTTTTTTTTTTTTCTTTAATCCTATCATAAATAGCCTTCTTAAGCTCTCCATAGTTTTTATTAAACAATGAATATTAATAATTCAAAATATTGATGACAATATGTCTCCGAATATTAAAGAGTCTATGAGATCCTGATACTGAAATTGGGTATCAAGCATAATCATAGTGCTTTGTATTAACTAATTTGAGATTTTTAAAATATTTTTGCAATTAAAATTTAAATTTGGTTTCTAAATAATATGTTAAAATTTTTAAACGACATAAGAAGGGAAGATTTAAACCTTTTGAACTCTAACCTCTTTAAGTGTTTGAAAACCACTTTAAGTGTTTCTAAAGATTGTTTTAAAAACAGGAAAACTGCTGAAGCATTTGGTAGACCTTACAAAATACCTAAGAAATCTATAATTTTAGATCATTCACCTAAAATCTCAAGAAAATACTGCCATTTAAACCTAACAAAATTAAGTTGAAACTTTCAAACTATTGACCGGGGAACTCTTAGGAAATTCATATGTTTTAGAACAAGTAATCGTTTTGTTATCTAGTGAAAAGTTATGCGATGATAAAAAATGAAAGCGAAAATTGACGATTTTTAAAATTTTTCAGTTTTCTTTATAGAAAATTGTGCGCATAAGTGAAATTAAATTTAGAGAACAGAATTTTAAAGACGAAGTGATTTTTTATAGTTAGAAGTATATCTCGTTGATGTCAAAAAACCAGCCATTATTATACGTTATTGATAAATACCGCTTTAATAGAAATTGCCCAAAATAGCGCATAAACTGTATTTTTTAGTAAATGATAATTCTGATTCAAAGGATCGTTAAAAAATTTTAAGTGTAAAAATTGTATAAATTTTCTACAAATTTTAAAATTTTGTTTCGCAATTTTTTAAGACCAGATACGACTTTAGATCATCGGAAATTAAAATTTTTACTTTTTAGCGCTATAGCAGGTCCAAATTTTATTCGATTTTTTTTTTTTTTTTTTTTGTTTGAAATATTTTTTATTTTATTAACAGCAAATAATAAAAGAATTTTGAAAAACTCTTTACGACATAAATTTTTGTATGCATTTGAATTTGAACTTTGAAAAAAGTTGATTTTTTTGCAAAAAAAAATGGTCATATTCTTTTTCTGTTATACTCGTATACAAGTTTTCTCAAGTAATATATACAGTATTTATATTTTTCTGAAAGATAACTAAATGCAAAATATTTTAAAGAAAAAAAGTTAAGAAAATTCATTCCCTTAAGGACCAGGGTCTACCGAACTGGACCTATTTTTTTGCATAAATGTCCAATTTTCGCCTTAATTTCTCAAATCCCAAAGCTAGAATAAATAATAATAATAATAATAATAATAATATAATAATAATAATAATAATATTTATAATATCTTATATGTTTTTAATTTTTTGATATTAGAAATTTTTTCTCACCAATATCGGTTAAGATAATATAGCAAAAAAAAAAAGTATAAATCCCATTTTTGGCAATTTTTAAAATTTTTTTTGGAATTATGGGATTTTTGTTGATAAATGTAGAAAAGTAAATAAAACTGGAAATTAAGCATCAAAAAATCTAATGACGTGTAAAATTTCGTTCAAAAATATCCACTAACAAAAATTTTATTGTATAATTAAAAATTAAATCTCAAATCAATCCTTTTTAGGTATCATTTCTATATATATTTGAAAAGAAGAACTGGTAGGTGTATAACAAAGTTAATAATTTCAAATAATTTGTTTAATTTTGCTTCATTTTTATATTAATGGTAATACCGTTCCTGATAATACCGTAGAAATAATAGAAAAAAAATTAAAAAAAAAATGGAGAAAAACTAATTTTTCACAGTTCAAATTCAAATGCATATAACTTTTGATTCAGCAAAGATGTTTTTAAAGTTATTTCTTTGTACGATTTTTTTATTTGTTATCAATAAAATAAAGAAATATTTAAAAAAATCGAGTGAAACATGGACCCGCTATAGCGGGAAAACTTCAACACAGTACGTTAAAAAATAAAAATGTTTATCTTCGAAGCCCAATATCTTGTAAACAAAAAAATAAGATATGCATGAGACGATGTTTTTTGTAGATCTTATCTATCAGAAACCCTTCATATAAAGATCTTTCAAATCAGATGTAACGAATCAGGATCGTTTTAAAAAATGTGCAAATTTGGAACTCTGTGGACCCGCCCCCGGTAGGTTTATATGATCCAAACTCAAAACTTAAACTCGTCAACACCTCTACGATCGCAATGTGAAATTTCGTTCAAATCGGACTAGCTGTTCCGAAACCGCATAATTATTTCCATTTAATTTTTGGATCGCACACTGTGCAGTGTAACATCAGCTGTAGCTGTTTTGTGTGAGAATGGAATTTTTAAACTAAAATAAATTAACCGATGCGGCTAATTTTGGTATTACAATATTAAGGTTGTTGTATTTGATAAGTTCGAAAGATAGTGTTGTAGCACAGACACTTTGTAGGGAAGTAGTTAAAAATTTATCTTTAGTGAAGACAACACCCATTGAATCATCAGATAATACTGTAGAATATATATTCGAGTATGAAATGAAATCTAATTGTGGAATCTTTTTGTCTTACCTAATATCAGTAGTATTCGGCAGGTACAATAAAATTTTGTATTTAGTAAATTTAACCCACATTAATAAGTGTTGGCAAGAATACATTTATGTGTTTGAAATATACGAAAAATGTTTGAATAATACATGCACAACACAAAGATGGGATTGTATATGTGGCCGCCATACAGAAAAAATGTAAAAATAATGTTTTGAAAAAATTAAAAAAAAATATATAAACCCTAAAGCAGTTTGATTTACGACCCACTTACTTAAACTTAAACGTTGGATATATGATAATTTTTATGTGTATCTCAAAAGTTAAATTATAAATTTGATATAAAATGTTATTTTTAATCGGGCTAAATTTAAGAAAATATTAAATATTTATTTTGTTCAAAATTTAAATATTTTTTTGATTTAATTGCACAAATGTATTTGAATTATGTAGAAATTTTGAAATTGTTTTGAGAATCAGATTTTAAATTGTAGGATTACAAATACATTTAATTTAAAATAATAATTTTCAATTTTTCAAATCAGTGCCAACCAAACTTTTGATTTCAAGTAATTTTATATTTTAGATAATATGTTCGTGTTTAAGAAAAGATTTCAAAAAAGTAAAAATTTAAAAAAAATAGGGTATTTGATAAAAAATGTACATTATTTTGAGACCAAGCTAAAGTTTGAACAGCGACAGATCTAATCTATTTCAAATTTAACAATTTTAGAGAAAACTTTAATTTTTTTACTTAAATTCAAAATTTATCGGAATTGGTGTGGTTCGAAATTTTATGTATTTGCTCTGAAAATTATTAATTTGTCATTGTTTGTGGTGAGATTGTTTGACCTTCGATGTCAGTTCATACAAAAGTATGTTTGAGAAATTATTGGGACGTGGAAGTGATTTTCAGCAAGGGGTCTTATACGGAAGATATCGTCAGTTATGACGATAAAACATAAAACTATTATGTTTTTTTGCTTACACGAAACTTTGTTATGAATTTTATCTAAATACAGACATATTTATAAGCGTTTGACCTATTTCCGGGAAAATGTTTATGTGGTGGCTCAGTGAAATAATGGTTTGATTATAAACAATGTTAATATGCAATATTATTGGCCCAAGAAAAGATCATAGAACATTTTCATTAAATTATCTTAAAAACGATGACCTGCATATTAGCTTAAATGTTAGTTTTTGATGCACGAACAGACAAAGGTTTAGACTAAAAAGAAATGTTATAAATTAAAAAAGTATTTTTATATGATGTGCTTATGAGCTGATTATTACAACAAAATTATAAATAAATTCTTATACCCCTTCCCTAAATTAAGCACATTTTTGGCATTTATACCCCAATGTGCAGCGTGTAGCAAGTACCCTACAAGCTAGCGAATTCCTTTTGCTTAGAAGAAAAATTTGATTGCCGCAATAATTATATTCGTATTGCGGAAGTTTCCGCCGTCGGGAGATATTCAAAATTTTAATTTGTAATTTTTTTACCTTTTTATCATTTCAAAAGAAATTATGTCTTCTTTAAAACTATGTATAATAAATTTTACTAGCTTAAAATTTATGTAAGACTTTTCTTAAAATAAAACAGAAAAATGAAAATTATGTTTATAGAAACGTATTTCACAAATTTGAGCCTGAATAGTTTCGAAATGGTTATAATTATATTATAATTTTTGCACATGTTATAAAGTGGTTAATGAAGAATTGATAAAAAGATAAAAAAGATCAAAAAAAATATGTATAATTTTACTATATATATAAAGGTCAGTATTTTTGTTTTTGAAAATATGGCTTACCGGTAAAACTTTCACAATTTTTTGCAGAACCTTTAAAAACATACCGTACTATCCAATCTAATTCACAAAAGTACTGAATTACAGGTTCAAAAAGTTTAACTATTGTTAAAAAAATATCGTTTTCGACTACTGCTGTATGTATAGTGCACGTTAAAAATTGTACACTTACCCGCTTCTTTGAGGTATAATCTTTCAGAAAATATTGAATTTGTTTAACAAAATTTTGTAAAAAATTTAAACATATAAAGTTACTTTTTTGGCAAACATTTTAAAATTTTGAGACTTGTTTTTTTTTTGTTATCGAATAAATAATAATGGAGTTTTTATTTTAAAAGTTGTAGAGCAAAAACGCAACAAGGTCAAAGCAAAAACTACAAAGATAATGTGGTACAGAAAGCATGTTTTTTCTCTGTAAAATATTTAAAATCGGATCATATTTGAAAATGTGTTTTTCATGCACGAGGTAGTCAACTTTGACCCACTGTAGCGCCTACCGTACTAAAGTTACACACACCACCGAACAATATTATGACAGCCTAACTGCTCCTCTATCGATGTTTCAAGTTTCAAAACCGGCCAAAAGTTTAAAAGATTCAAATTTATTAACACTTATTTTGCATAAGCCCCAGTGTATCTGGAGTATGCAAAAAACAGAGTTTCTTAAAAATTAATTTAATTTTTTTTAATAAGAAAATATTAGGTATTTTTTTATAATTTTTTTAAAACAAGCCTAAAATTTATTCGTGCACATAAGTTTTACTCTGAAATATAATAAATTTTGGGGTGCATTATTTCAAAGTTAAAGGTTTTTATTTCACGTTATAAGTTTTGAGATTTTTTTTTTTTAATTTGAAATAGACATAAATATAAATATTGTTTATATTTATTTTATTTAATTACCTTTCATTTACATTGGGATGCATTTTTGATGGAATTCAAGTTGAAAACAAATGTATTTCAAGCCTTGAATCTAGTTCCAAGCATTAAATTAAGCTTGTATTACATTTTAGTTCAATAGCGTTCTCCAATAAAAAGGAAATTTAAATTCAAGTCAAATTTATTTTACTTGAAAATTTTGAATTTTTCAATCATAGTTTCATGTTTAAAATATTTTTATATTTGAATGCATGTCGGATTTCGACAACATTTTCCATGGCTTGAATTTTTGTAATTTGTATGCTTATTGGGATTTTATTCCTAATACCGGTATTTGAAAATATGTTTCCGAAATAAAATAAAAATAAAATTTATTTTGTGAATGAAATAGTTACTAAAAATTCATAGTCTTCTTAGTAACTATTTCAATTTTGTAACTATAAACAATTTTGGTTATAAAAATTATAATAATAGTTTATTTTGAAAGAAAGTTTTAAATTTTAAATAATAATTTATTTCTTATTGGGCTTTAATAAAACTTGTAAGCTTTTCTGCAAAACTTTTATTGTGCATTCGGCAATTTTTTTGCTGGAATGTGTGTAACTTTAAATATTTGTTGAATAAGGCCCAATAATTTTTAATTGATCGGAGTTTTCGGCAATTTGATTGATTGGGCTTTTATAGTGCATATATAACATCATGATTAATAACAGCGTTGCCAGAAACTTTGTCTAAAACAATATCATTTGAGTAATGAAAAACGAGAAAGATATTGTCGGTCAAGACAAACTGTATGATACCCTACACCATTATGTATGAGCATAAAAATTCGGGAAGGGGACTTATATTATAACTGTGGCCAATTTTACTAAATGTAAAACAAAATATACAAATACAGAATACTGCGTTGATACTAACATCTAGATGATTTTATGCACTTTATGGAGCGATTCTCATACAATTTGGCAATGTTATTTCTACTTACATAAAACTAATTTGTGTCGAATATTAACTTGACTCTAACATTTGTATGGGATTTATACACGTTACAGTTATTTTCGGAAGAGCGGTTTATACAATTTGGTACAAATATTGATACTTGTACAGAACTTCTTTGCACCGAATTTCATCAAAACATTCTTATTTTTAAGGCATTTTTGAGTGTTTAAACTCTATTATGGGGGGGACATTTGTATGGTGGCTATGTGAAATAATGAACCGATCACAACTAATTTCAATAGGATTTGTCCTTGTATCATAAAAGTCCAACTTGCCAAATGTCATTGAATTATCTTTAAAATTGTGACCCGCACAAGGTTTACATGAATAGCCAACCATCCAGCCAGCCAAACGGACGGACGGACATCGTTAGATCGATTTAAAAAGTGATTCTGAGTGGATTTGTATACTTTAAGGTGGGTGCTGCATAACTTTTTCTATGCCTTACAAACATCAGCACAAACGCATATTACCCTAACAACCTATGGTGGTGTTTTGCTATAAAAATCATCAAAGTTATAAATTTAATGATACATGGTTTAACTTCCCCTCATTAGAAAATAAACTTTTTATATCTGTATGATTATTTTGATTATCGATCAGTGTATAAATTGTAGAAGTACGAGGATTAGAATTCAAAAGGAAACATTTTCAAAACTGAAACTGAGTGATCGATTTTCAGCAATAATATTTTGAGAAGTCTAAATTTCATTGTTTTCAAAATCCCACAAAATTATAAATTACTATTAGACAACAATTAGACTCACCGTTCTAAACAATATAAGAGTATCAAAAAAAAAAAAAAAAAAAAAACAATGTGTGAGATCCTTTGGATTGCAGATCAGGGATAGAAAATGGCTTATTTTATGCTGTACCAACCATAAAAATAAAATGTTCTTGTTCGACCATAGTGGTATTTTAATTACAAACATTTACATAGAAATTTAATAAATTATAAATATATTTTTTTAAATAATTTTAGTAAAAATATTTGCTGAATTCAACTCGACACAGTAGAGAAATTAAATACAATTCTTTCTTTTGTTACAATAATATATTAATAGAAAGCTTTCGTAAACGAATGTAAAATAGATAGAATTTCTAAAACTACTCTCGATATGTCTAGAGACATAAGCTTAATTAGTCCATTTTTATCAGCGATGCTTTGACCAAAAATAGAAAATTTTTAGAAACCTTTAGAAAAGGTGTGGGGAAAACCTTCTGGTGCTATATATTAAATATTAATTAACTCAACATTTATTTTCTTATTTAGAAAAAATATTTTACGAAGAGAGAACAATTGAATATTTTTTTTTTTGTCAAAATTATATTATCTGGAAATATTTTATATCATGCCATTTTAAAATATAGCAAAATTGTTTGGACAATTTTTTTTTTTTTTTTTTGCAAATTTCTGTCAATTAACTGTTACTATTATTTTTTGAAAAATATATACAACTATCTACATACATACCACAAAAAATATCATCACTGTAAAAATTATTTTCTGGTTTGCGGTGATACATCACATTTATTATAGTATTCTTGTTATTTAAGTGGCGAGCTATTTGGTAAAATGGAAAATTTTTCTTGATAGAAATACATGAATTTTTTCTCATTCGATTACATTTCCAAATGCATAGATTTTATTACTTTATAATGCACCTTTTAAAAAAATGGAAAGGTTAACTTACAAAGGCGGGTTTTAAAATTTTAAGAATATTTTGGATTCAGACTCAAAACCACTGTTCTATAATAAAATAGATGTTTCTACTTAAATAAAAAATATGAAAATAAGGTCATATCAAATTGTACCAAATGAGCTGTGGTAGTACCACAGTACCAACAGATATTAAAATGTACCAAAAAAAAGTACAATTGTACCAAGTTTGATTGGCCTAGCAGAATTCGCTACCGTTAACTCTAAAATACGCTGACTGCTAAAAAAAAACCCGGAGGAAAGTTAAATGAAACAAACAGTAGAAAAATATATACTTTTACAGACTTCCTATATGAGTATGGAGATTATCGGAAGGAATTTTTTGTGTAGTTATGTCATATAAATTTGAATCTTTGTTATTAAATTTTAAATATGATAAGTACAGTATATATTTTGAAATTAGTTTTACGGATTTTTATAAACATATTCTAATAAATCATCGTGAGTCTTTAAAAAAACGTTAATAATATTATTAAAACAAAAATCACATTTTGAAATAAAAAAGGTAAAAAAAAATCATCAAAAAAATATGATAAAATCATCATCAACGCTAGTTAATAATGAAAAAACTGGTTAAGCGGTTTCTAGTTGCGGTTTTGGATACTCCCATCTACACATATTTGACTGCAAGATGCGATAATAAAAAGAAAAAATACATTGGAATCTTCCTCAGCGACACCCGTAGTAGAAGTTAAAACAAGATATAGAAATATTTCGTTATGGTGATTTTAAACAAAATACAACATCTCAAGAAAGATATTTCGATATTTTTATAATGCAGGGGTTCCCAAATGGGGGTCCGTAGTAATGTTTTAAGTGGTCCGTGAAGAGTTCTAAAATAGTATATAAATTATTTTCTTTACGGAATAAGAGTGGGAATAAGAGATAGAAACCGAACGAAAAACTAATTGTGGCAAAAAAGTATCTAAAAAAGTTCGACGATTTAAGAGTAGCGTTTTCAATGTGCGAAAAATGTCTGGAAGTGAAGACTACCAGGCTTTGCTTGATCAAGACTCCTGATAAATGTAAGAAATGCTTGCATGATAATTAGGAGTAGATGAAGCAAACAATTTAAAAGCACTTGAATTCATTCATACATTCACGAAATCATTCCTGCATCAAATTATTACGGGCGATGAAAAGTGGATCCACTATGATAATCCAAAGCCTGTCCAACCAGAAAAATCAACAACAATGAAGTAGTTTTGAGATGGAATCCATAACTTGCTGGAAAGATGGGAAAAGTCGTAGATGCCGATGGACAGTACTGAAATAAAATACAATGTACCTTGAAACAAACATTAATTTTTTATTAAAAACGATGACAATTAATGCATATCTGGGGTATATACATATGTATGTAAATATTTTCTTAGCGATTCTGCAAACATTTTTTTTACTCATTTTGCAATTGTATTATTAAAGAATTGAAATATATCTGGTGGTGCGGGACAATAAAAAATTCCTGAAAAACCCTTGACTTAGTGGACACCTCAGGTCCACATACTTTGTGATTTGAAAATAGCGCCACCAAAACTGAATTAGAGTCCAAGAAAAATGTTTTTTTTTTTTTTTTTTTTTTTTTTAAAAAAGCATCACAGGTATATTTTAGAAATGATATATAATCTATATACACCATTCTTTGACAAAAAACTAAAAAACGTGATGATTGGATTGGAGTCTGCAACATTCGTTTATATTAATTCTCATCTGGCAACACTATATCAACTAAATAACAACAATTTTGCACTCTTATAAGAAAATTCAAAATAAAAGGAAACAAGAAACAAAACAAAAGTAAATGACAGACATAAACAAAACAGTGATGAACAAACATTTTAAAAAGGGAAGTGTTGTGTTTTATTGTAATACTCATATGTGGACAAAATCATAAATCAATCATAAAAATTATTAAAATATTAAATAAATTAAATATTTTTATTAAATTTAATTGCCATTTTAATTCAACTTAATTATTATATATGTAATTTATTTTCAATTCTAAAATTTACTTTAATATCACGGTACGTTTTTCTTCCCCTTTTATAATTTTTTCTAATTCTGTTTCCCCTCTTTTTTCCGTTTCCCTTTAACAGAGCTCTCACTGAGTGAATTTTTTTTACTACTGAGAAATTTCCATTCATTCGAGTTGAAACCGTGAACGAGAACGCAACGTGGACGGAAAGTTCGTTTAATTTTTACGTTTTTTTTTGTGTGTGTGTAGAGAAAAACGACTAAAATAATAACATTTATTGTTGTTGTTTTGTCAGCGTGCGTGCGAATGTGTGTATACGGGTCTATGCTGCGTAAGTGTGTGTTTAAAGCGGTGTATTTATTGTTTTTGTGAAAATAAGAAATCTTGCTGTCTTCCCAACATCTCCAAAAAAAAATGTGTATTTCAATCAATTGCTTTTTTAACAAGTGGAAAAAGGAAAATTAGAGGAACATACATATAAAAAAATTGAAGCAACAATAAAATAAGAATATATAAAAGAAAATATTAAAATAAGAAAAGAGGAATAAAAAGAAAACCTTATACTTTTTATTAAAGAGTGTGTGTAAAGAAGGTGTGTTTCTTTTGTACAAAAATGTGTGTGTTTAGAAAAATAATGTCTGGCCTAAAGCAACAAACATAAAAAACCAAGAATATAGAAATCAAAAGGAATTCCTATAAAATTTTTAATAAAAAAATAAAAACCAATTTCTTTTATGTTGTTTTATATATATTTTTTGGCATTGTTTTTGTTTCGCCTTGTATTAATGAAAGTTTATTGAGGAGTTTTTTACATCTCTTTGTATTATTGAGTAAACGTGCGTGCGCCGTGCATAGAAAACGTTAACGTGTATGCCAATTTGTTGTTCTTTTTCGTATTTCTTTTTGTTTTTGTTGACGCGTCGCATACCTTTGCATTTTTGTTGCTATTGTTCGTTCGTTTGTTTGTTATTTTATGTTGGTTCTTTAATTCTTATTCTATTCTGCTTTTTGTTCTGCAACTTCGTAAACATAACCTACTGCGCTGTCGCAGTCAACGCCTTTTGATTTTGTTTATTTGAGTGCGTGTGTGGGTGTTATATTTTTGCATTGTTATTGTTGAAAAACAAAGTATAAATACTAAATTAAAGGATTTTATTTGTGGGTTTTCAAGTTTAAATTAAAAGAAAAAGTTTTGAAATTTACTATAGTTGTGATCAACAGAGGGAAAAAACAACTACAACAAAATAACTAATAAAAATTTCACCTTAAAGCCATAAATTTCTTTTAATAAAAATTTCAAACACGTTTTAAGTTAAAAAGAAAGAAAAAAAAGCAAAACTAAAAAAAAACAAATTAAAATGCTGAAAGTGCTGAAAACCCTAATGGAAAAAATAACCAAATAATAAAATAAATTAAGAAAAAAAAGTAAAATTATCAAAAATTTTAAATAAATTTATTTAAAAATAAAAATAAATATTAACAAAACAACCGAAAAGTTTACAAATAAAACAAAATAATAAAATAACAATCCATTTCAAGAATTTTAACACAAATAAACAATTTTCCACAAAAAAATAATATATTTCTTCGGCTTTCAAAACAAAATTTAAAAATAACTTGTCCCAAATAAAAAAATAAATAAAATTTAAATCAAAATTTAACTACATAAATCCAAATAAAGAAAAAAAAAAAAACTTTTTTAACAAAACTTGTTTTATTATGGTTTATTAGTTTGCTTTTTGTATTAAACAACAATAACAAAAACATATTCAACCAGTTTTGCCATTAATTTCGCTCTCTGTCTGTTTGCTTTTCTGTCATTTTTAACAACAAAAATCGCTTTATAAAAATTTTTGTATCAACAAATCCATTTTTATTATAAAATTTACTTGTTTTTTTATTTTTGTAAGAAAAATATAAAACTTTTTAATTGATTTTTGCTTAAAAAAATAATTATTTGTTTTTTTTTTGGTAATTATTACTTGTATAGTTTTAAAAATTTACATATGATCATTGGGGCTGCCAGATAAAATTCAATAAAGAAAACGTAAATTTTCCGATAAAAGCTTAAAAAAATCATTAATTTATTTTTAAAAATCGTCAAACAAATCGGACGTATAAAATCTTAAACAAGAACGAACGAAAACATAAATAATGGTATATATTATTTATACAATTAGAATTTGAAATTTAATATTGCAATAAAAAAATTTTTTTTGAGTGCAACTGAATAGTTGCAGTAAATCTGACACATACTTGAACAGGGCTAATATACATAATGTGGATTTTTTAAAAAATTACAGTAAATTTATTATTTTTTATTTTATTTTATTTTATTTTATTTTATTTTTTTTTATTGATTTATAAAATAAATAATTCTAATAATTGCAAATTTTAGGAGAAAAATCGTCAAATCGTCATTTTCAGACAAAAAAAAATGGTTAAATCTGGCAGCCTTCACGATCATTCAATAAAAGTAATTTTTTATAATAGTAGACAAAAGAGAGTTGTAGGAAATTAGAGTTGCCATATAAGTAAAAAAAGTAAACTAAATTTCAAAAATATTTTAAAGACAAATATTCAAGTTTTAACACTTGGGGAAACTTAAAGTAGTCTTGTCAAATATCGATGTTTACAGCATTATATACTTTATATATACTTTTCTCATATAGGAATCGGTAGAATATATGAAATATAAAGTATTATACAATACTTTATACATATACGCACCAAAAAATAAAATCATCAATTGCAAAAACATTGTCATTATATAACAATAATTTCTCTTACTTATTTTGCATGAACTCGGCAGGTCTACAAAATAACTCAATAAAAAATAATATTGAGGACTAGCTTCGTTTGTGTACTTAATTGAAAGTTGAAACTAAAGTTCAAAGCCCCTTGTTGACCTAGAACCAGTTATGGGAACTCATTATAAAGTCTAAAGTGTCTTCCTCAAAGCGTTTTTAAATTTTAATGCATTAAAAAAGGTCAAAAGGCGCTACTGTGATTCGGTTCGCTGACGAAAAGTCTTGATTGTAATTTTCCAACTTTTTCAGAAATAGTTAATACTTAACTATATACGGATATAACATTCGAAATCAAATTATTTGATCAAAATAATTCAAAATTTTATTTGATTATATTTCTTGTAACGTCTAAAGTCTAAAAGTCTTACTTAATTAGAAGTACCTACCGAGATTATACGATTAAATACATATTTGTTTTGGTAGAGCAAGAAAAAAACGTAAATTTTTTAGTTTTTTCCTTCATATATCTATCAAAGGAATAATATGAAAATTTGGCAACTCTATTTTCAAAAAAGTGAGAGAGGGAGCTTTAATTTAACTTAACTTTATCAAATCATAGTAAAACAAGTTTTTTTCCCATTTACTCTACCTCCACAACAACAAACACAAGTCTTTAGAGTATATTTTTCATTAAGCTCAGCTTATATTACAATAATTATAAATGCTGTGAATACAAAACAATTTATAAATATTTTGTTTATTTTTTAGCAAGGCAGTTATTTAAATAAATAACAAAACATAAATAAACATGTTAACATATCATAAAATATTTAAAAAAATTAAATGATAAAAAAACTTAAAATCATGACCAATTTATTAAAAACTTAACAAAAAAAACAAAAATTATTTTGTTGAAAAAAAGAAATCTCTACTAAAAAAAGTCCACAATTTTTTTCACTTAACCGATTCCCCAGCATTTTTTTTAATTATTTGAAAAAAAAAAAAAAACAATTTGGATAAAAAAATACATTAGAAGAAATTAATAATTGTATGTTAAATAACGAGAATTTAAAGAAAAAAGTAAAAAATGTTAATAAACATACATTTGAACAAAATATTGTTAAGCAACAACAACAGCAACGTCGTCATCAATAACAGCTCTAAAATTAACAACAAAATGTCTGTGAATAATAATGACAACAAACATTCTTCTTCCACTTTTTCGTATTTTGAGCGGATACAAAATTATTTTAACAACAAACAGAAGCAACAAAAAATATTGTCATCATCAGCAACAACAACATCATTATCATCTCATTTACAAAGGCAACGAAATCTACTCATTGGATTAATTTTAACTATTTCATGTATACAGGTGAGTTTATTATTGTTGTTGTTATTTTTTTATTGTTTTTTGAAAGTTATTTTAGATAAGAGATTTTTAATGTGTTTAATTGAGATTTATTTTAATACGCAAATGTATCAATCAGGGATGATTAAATATTGTACTAAAATTGTACTTTTCTTGGGCTAATTGTACTAAAATTATACAAAATTATTCACAGAATTGGAAATAAAGGATTACACGGCAATTTTTGGAGCCTTTGAAAGTCAACATTTAAAATGCTCGCTAAGGCTAATTTGAACCTAAAACATTCAGAAAGTTACAGATAAATCATATATATAGAGTACTGAACCACGTTATTTGCGGGATAATTAAAGAAAAAACGAGAAAGAAAGATATAGTCGGTCAAGACCGACTATATGATACCCTACACTATTGTGTATGAACATAAAAATTCACTTGTGGTCAATTTTGCTAAATGTAAAATAAGGTATATAATAATGAATAATGTGTAATGATAAATTATGCTACTTACATAAAACTTATTCGTATCGAATATTAACTTATTACTAATATTCGCATGGGATTTATGCACGTTAAAGTGATTTTCGGAAGAGGGGTTTATATGAGGACCGATCTTCATAAAAAGATTGATATTTGTACAGAACTTTTTTGCAATGAATTCATTAAAATTTAGTAAATAATCATTCTCGCATATTATGTTAAAAATTTCTTTCAGTGTTTTTGAAAAATCATGCGACAACACAACTGTACAGTTTGAAAGCTCAATCTGTAAGAGCATGTGTGAAAAAAGTGTGAAAAAAAGTTGAAATTATGTGCTCACCGAAGTGTTCTCTCAATAAATCCATTGATTGATGCGTTGTGTGGGAAGTGGCGCCGTCTTGCTGAAACCAAATGTCGCCGAGATCACGAGCTTCAATTTCAGGCATCAAATAGTCGGTTATCATGGCACAATAACGGTCGCCATTGACGGTTACGTTCGCACAGGCAACATTTTTAAAGAAATATGGACCGATGATTCCATGGGAACACAAACCACACCAAACCGTTGTTTTTTCTGGATGAAGTGGCAGTTCTTGAATCTCTTCAGGTTGCTCTTCGTCTCAAATGCGACAATTTTGTTTGTTTACATACCCATTGAGCCAGAAATGGGCCTCATCGCTGAACAAAATTTGCCACGAAAACGTCGGATCCTCTTGGAACTTTTCAAGAGCCCATAGAGCGAAGAGATGTCGCTTGGGAAGGTCGAGCGGCTTCAGTTATTGCACAAGCTGTATTTTGTATGCTTTCAATTTAAGATCTCGACGTAAAATGAGCCAAGTCGTTCCATACGTCAGTCCGAGTTGCTGCGAACGGCGCCGAATCGATTCTCCACGGTCTTCGTGTACACTTTCAGCTACGGCCGCTATATTTTCTTCACAGCCTGCTGGACGTGGTCTATTCGGTTGAATATAATCCAATAATGAACGCTGGGTCTCAAAATGGGTGATCGTGTTGCGAATAGTACGCTCAGTAGGCCGATTATGTTGACCATAAGTTGAGCGAAGTGCACGAAACACATTCCTCACAGAACGTGCATTTTCTTAATAAAGTTGAACGATTTGTAAACGTTGTTCAGGCGTAAGTCTTTCCATTATGAAATGCCAAACAATACTAAACAAAAATAACATGACAGCATGACACGACTCACACGTGATCTGTCAAAAAAAAGGCTATTGAAAGTAGTATCTCTACTTGAATCACCCTTTATTTATTGGAAATTTTTTACAGAATTGATGAAAAATATATATTTCTTCTTGTGATACGATTGCAAAAAATCACTACGCCGCTAAATGACATAGAGATATTTACTCCACTTTTATCAAAGAAAAAAAATCGCGAAATCTGACTGCACTGGTGTGGGACAGTGGCAGAGCTTAAGATATATATTTATTGTTTTCGATCTATAATTGTATTTGATCTACAATAGTTCTCTTTAAAGCCATTTTGTTGTCTAATTTCTCAAGATGTTTCATTTTGTTTGTATGAAAAATAAATAAATAAATTTTAAAACTCTGTGCGTTGTTTCAGAAATGGAAATATTTATAGAAAAAGTTATCCAACATCCACCTAAAAGTATACCAATATACTCAGAATTACTTTTTAAAATGATCTAACGATGACCGTCCTTCAGTTCGTCTGGCTGGATGGACGGCTGGTTGTATATTTAAAGCTTGTACACAAACAACGGTTCACAATTTTAAAGATAATTCAATGAAATTTGGTACATGGACCTTTTATGATACAAGGACGAATCCTATTGATATTGGTTGTGATCGATCCATTATTTCTCCTAGCCCACATATAAATGTTCTCCGGAAAAATTCTATTCCACTAAAACATGCCTTAAAAATAAGAGTATTTTAATGAATTTACACATTTTATATATTTTTTTAAAGAAAATTAGTTTCATATTCATTTATAGTTTTCATTACAGAAAATAAATTATTTAATTGTGGAAACACAACAAACGACGACAACTGCAGTTCCATAAAATATGACATTTCATTGCCGCTGAACGTCAAGCCGTTCGAATAAAATTTATTTTATTTTCTTGACGATATTCTATGTTTTTTTTTTTTTTTCAACAAAATTGCGATCATTGATGAAAAATTATATTATAACAAAATAAAAGGAAACTAAGCAAACAGAGAAAATAAAAATTCTTTAAAGAAATAAAACTATACAAATAAAATATAATAATATTTATATATTAAAAATTATTATTATAACAAATAATAAAAAATAAGACTGATAATTTATATTTTACAAAAACTTTGGCAATCATCTTGCCGTCCCACAGCTGTTGTTATTATGTTTATTTTTTCTCAGTAGGATGCAAACCTTCCCTCTGACGGCTTTATTGCGTTTCTACAATAAGAACAGTAGATTTTTTAAAAGCATAATATTAAACAGGGCTCTCAGATACTTTTTTTGACCAACACCAAAATTTGAAAAATATGTCCCAAAAAATTCCCACTCAATAAAAAACATGTTTTGTCATTAAAAATAATTACCTTTTCTGTTTTTAACAAATATTTTTTTTTTATTAAAGAGATCTCCTTTGGATGAATATTTTTACATAACTACATATGTATTGGAAAAAATACATTATATATTAAACTTCAGATATTCCATCTTTTTAACCAAAGAAATTAGTACTATACACAACTTAAGAATTCAAATTATTCAACATGTCTGATTAAATTCTTGACAATAGATTTTATTAATATTAATACATTAATAGCCAAGATAATATTCAGCATATATTTGGGCAAAACATTTGTTTTAGTATTTGTTTATACTTGATGTATAAAAATTAAAAATCCTAAAAAATATATAAGGCTCTCGTTGTTTGAGCACTTGTTTTACAAAAATAAGTAAGGAAATTAAAAGGTCAAATTCGAAAAGAACATAGGGAAATACGAAAACTTAAGAAATTGTTAAATGATTTGTTCTTTTTCTCAAAGAGTAAAAATTTACAATCAACTTTCTGATGTTGTTAGTGATGTGTCGCCACATATTGTTTATTACTTTTAAATCGCTCTTTGATACTTACTTAAATAAGAAAGAAGAAAACTGCAACTCTTTAAACTTCGAAAATAACAGCCTATAATCAGGTACAGTGGATATTAATGAGTTAAAATGAATCCTAATGTTCATACTACATGCTATCTAAAGTTTGGTTTTTATTAAACTCTTAACAGAAAATACGTGCGTTGCTAGTAGGGATCGTTAGCATCTTAAATACTATTTGACCATGTTCTCTAAAATGACATATAAGTTAAATTTTAAATTATTTACTTTTGTCCAAAACTCCTATTTTATTGACTAAACAAAAGAAAAATTCCCAAAATGTTTTTAATATCCCCAACACCTTTTCCAATTCCCAAACTAAAATTTTCATCCCTCTCTACAACAAAAATTCCCCCAAATTTGGGGTCAAAACCCTTATTATGGCAGTTCTGATATTAAATTATAAATTTTAACCTTTCTTCCGTGTACAGTATAAAAGCGGGATAGTTAAACAGAATATATGCAAATACAGAATTTAAAAAGCGCCGATCCCTGCTTATTTTTTATTTTCTACAATTGATGTTGGAAGTGAATTTAAACTTCCTTCCCAAAAAATGAAATTGTTTATGTAAAAACTGCATATATATAAAATATTATGAAGAAATTAAGTAATTGTTTTAATTTTCCCAAATTATGAATGTGAAATGCCTTCAAGTTATTTATATGCTTAGAAATACAAAAATTTGATTTTTTGTAGTAATATTTGGGGATTTCTGATTAACAATTTGGGAAGAGGTTAAAAAAAATCTGACAACCCTAATCCGCCTTTTGGATATGTTTCTCTTACGGTAATTAAAGTAGACTAAAATAAAATCACTACATTATATTTTAACAGAAATGAAAAGATTTTATCCGGAGTAATTAAACAGTAGTAAATACATGCACTTGAGCCTGACGTTTAACTTACTTAAGTAATTGTATTTTACAAATTAATTTGAATTCTTAATATTTGACCATTAATAATACAGAGTACAATTGTACTGAATTTATCATCCCTGGTATCAATTTTTATTTTCGAGAAAGTGCCAAATAATCAAATAAATTCAGTGTTCTTAACTATTTGTAAATAGAACACGCAGGAAAAAATCCAAAACTCGCTAAAAAGCACTGAATTGAAGGGAATTGTTTCAATTTAGAGCTTTTTTCCCTCATTTTTAAATTAAAATCGGATTTTTATTATAAGGTTCATATTTGTTATTTTTTTTTAATATTTTAACTTCAGTAGAAATAGTGAATTATATTTCAAATGAAATTTACAATTGATATATTTATTACAGAAGTAAGCGGTAAAATTTTATGCACATATAAAATTCCAGATTCATAATAACTTTTTTCTAATAATTTAAATTAATTAAACTATTATCTTTGGTTAGCAATATTAAATTTTAGTTAAAAAACTTTGATCTAATCAGTCCAATTTTTTCCGAAAAAGGAAATTCCTAAAATAAATATGAACGAACGTGTTAGGAAGAATCTGGAAAATTGCTAATAAATCCTTTATTCGATGGGATTGGAAAAACGTATACGCACCTAAAATAATTACTTTAAATAAAATAATTCTGAAGGTATATTTTGGCATTACGAAATGAAATAAAAAAAAAATAAATAAATCGTTTTAGTTTTTGGTCAACTCGAAAATATATAAAAATAATAATGTTCTATGATAGAAAATGTTTTTCTCTGGTGAGAAAAATTCTTATTTCTATTGTGTGAAATGAAAACTTTATAAAATATTGAAAAAATAAAATTTTGTAATTAAAAAATTGAAAATGTGCAAACATAAAAACAAAAGCTATGAAGGAAAAATGTCTTAATTGCATTTTAAATCCATTCTGCAAGCCACACTCTATTTTGGGAATAATATTCATTTAATAATGAATATGAACTGTTTTATGAATGTAATGTGATTAAATCATAAAACATATAAAATTTAATGTTAATATTCTATGTAAATAATTTACTTTTGATTTTTTTTATCAATTTTAAAACGTAGAAAATTTATATATAGGGGATTCACACAGTGTCATAAAATCATGTACCCTATAATAATAGCATGAAAAAATACTCATAATTTAATGTGCTATTTTGAATTTAAATCAGTTAAAAATTCGCCAGTTGGTACGAAAAGTATATTTTAGATGTTGTGATAGCAGACTCAAGTAAATAAAAAATATTATTTTTATTTGTCTTTGTACTTATAAAATCGTCTCTGTTGATTAAATACGACAGCACAATAAACATAGTATAAAAAGATATATTATTTTAAGACTCTTTTTTAAACCATTGTAAAATTTTAAAACATTATGAAATGTGATATGTCCTGCCTTGTGATTCCCCCAATAGTTTTGTTAAAAATTCTACTAACCTTATGAGCTAGTAAAATTTTGTTCAGCTCATAGCTATCTAAAATTAATTAAAAATAATGTTCTACCGTTTCACACAGCCTATAGGATGCTATGCATATTTTTTTAGTTAATTTTTTTTAAATGCTAACAGAAAAATTGGTTTGTTATAAAGCTCTAAATCTAACGCGGAATGCGCTAAATTAGCAACGCTGAATAAATTGTTTTATTTAATAAAATTTAAATTTTTTAACTAACTTTCAGAGGAGTTATTTAATTAATATTAAGTAATTTGCTTTTTGCTATTTTTATTTTAAAAATGATCGTATATCTCAAGGTTGGAAAAATTATATATATTTTAAATATTATTTAAATTAAACTTAACCCTAATGCTGCTTCCCACATATTTTTCATGGTATATTCTCAAATACATGTTTTAATTATAATAAATACAAATAAAATCGGTGTCTTCTCTCTTGAAATAATATTTCTTTGAAATATCAAAATCACTTTTACTGTGAATGGATATCATAACAAAAATATTTTTTTATTTATATTGGTTTCTTTTATTATTCTAAATATTTTGTTTTTTATTTCCTTTTTAACTTTTACTTAAGCTAAATTCACACTACGCTAATATTTGACAAATTTTGCATTTTGTTTTTTTGCTTTTGGACAAATAAAACTATTTGCTCATAACTAAAAATGTCACTAGTGTGAACATTATGTAAAGACAAGTTGTAAAGTATTTTGAGCGAATTTTTGTTTGATCTTACAAAATAAATGTAAGATCAGGTAACGGCAAACAACAGCTAATGCGGTGGACGGAAAAAATTGTTGTTTTTGTGTGCACCAAAAAAGAACTTGTCATTTTATATTTTATCTATTAAAATATAGTTTTCTAAATAAAATTTTCAATATATTAATATTTTTATTATTTAACCATAATAATATTTGTTATTTTTTATACAGCTGAATGTGGCGTGCAAAGAAAACAGTGTTGTTTTGTGAAGACAGGACTGTTTTGTAAATGATGGAAAAAGGGAACAGGGTTGTTCTTGTGTATAAACGTAAATTACTTATACAATTTCTTTTTAAATATATATTTTTTAAAGTAATTTTTATTAATGTGGGATTATATTTTGCAATTAATCGATTGTTAAGAGTTCATTTTCTTAAAACTATCTAAATATTTTAATTTGTAAATTTTATAAATATTTGTATTGAAAATAAATAGCATTTTCGTTTTATATTAACTTAGAACGCTACAAACATTACATTGACATCAACATATTCCGAAATTCTTTCAGAAAATTTTTATAAATTGATTAAAACAAAATAAAAAAATAAGATTTTCCTATAATTCATTTAAAAATTGATGTTAAATAAATTTATGATAGTTGTGTGTTTAATCAAATAATTTTGAGTAAATAATTTGCATCTAATCTGAACAGGTTTAAAATATTGTGTCTCTTCTTTTATTTTAGGATATTTGATAGCAGATTCATCAAACAAAAAACGTCAAATAATTGAGCGTAATGTGAACAAAAAAATCAACTCTGTACATAGTCGCAAAAATTGTGGGAAAACACTATGAAATATTTCGCGTTAAATATATGCGTAATCTGAACTTAGCTTCATTTTCTTTTATATACATTGTTTTGTCTCTAACGCAAAACCGGTGAAATTGTTTTTTATTTATATTTTTTATTCAAACGAATAAAAATAAAACAACCAATAAAAAATTTGAATAAAGATCAATGAAAATGAGAAGCAAAAAAAAAAAATACATATACATATACATATGTACACAAAAAAAAAAAAAAAAAGAAAACGCGTCGCTCGTTACGCACCAGTAATTTTCTATTTATATTAGAAGAGACTTTTTTTAGAAAAAAATTTATAAAGTGTGCGTTCGAATAGAACATAACACAAAATTTTCGTAATAACTCTTATTGTCTTTAATTTTAAATATCTGTCTTGATAACAATATCCTCTAGAGACATATCAGATTTAATAGCAGGTCGAATTCTTGAAATCAAAGAACAAATGAGAATGTCATAATCGGTTTGGCCGAATCTGTATACCCATCATCTACAACTTTAAAAAATTTCATCTTATATGAGAGGTGGGCGGACGACGCCCATTTTTTGTTTTCGATTTACATTGGTCTTTAACTATTTGTAAACAATTTTGTTAATGGGCGTGTCACGTCCATTTTTGGTTTTCAAGTTTATATCGATCTTTGAACTATCTGTACAAAATTTGGTTGTCGTACATGCTTTTTTTTAAGAGATATGAACAGAAAAGTGTGAACTGAAGTTAAAAGGGACACCCTGTGTTTCTACATAGTTTTTGGTCCATAACTTTTTGTTTATAACCGTTTTCCCCATTTTCAGTATCCAAGAAACCTTATATAAGATAAATATTTGAGCCAAATTTCCCCACATGTCCTATGATGCTTACAACAGGCAAACGGACAGACGGACGGACATAGCTAGATCGACTCAGAATCTTACCAGGACCTACAATATAAAAATGTACAAAATACAATTTTGTACTTTTTAAACTTTTTTTTGTTTTTTTTTTTGAACTTGCTAATAAATATTGATTGAGTAAATTTTGGCATTTCAGCGTAATAAAAAAGCTTAACAAGGACCTAAAGAATCAGATAAAACTTGGTTCAGAAAAAGAAAAACTCACAGGAATGCGAAATAGTACTCAAAAAGCAGGGAAGCTCCTAAGAACTATGCACGTTGTGTTCATTTTTTCAAAATCAAATGCATACTCGATCAAAGTTAAAAAAAATTAAATAACCAAGCTTAGAAGAACTCTGATGCAAAGAATGATCAAAGCTTCACAATAATGAAAAAATAAAAATATTACCAACATTTTGTATTATCCTGGAAAACACGTTATTTTAAGAATTTTGACATCGACTTGTTACAGTATATTTTCGCATGTTTTGGTCATAACAGCATATTTTTGCATATTTTGGGCTTAGAAACATATTTTGTCATATTCTCACAAAAAATCCTTATTATAGATCATATTTTTACAAATTAAATGACATATTTTTTTGCATATTTTGCTTTTAAGAACATAATTTTGCATATTTTACACTTAAGAGAAAATTTTTGCCTATATTGCACTCTAAAGAATTTTTTACACAATTAAGCATTAGTGGCATTTCCGCTTTAATATTTGTCTAATCTGATTCCTTTAATGTTGTAATATCCAAATACAATGTATTAGCTTTGAATATTTTTAAGTGTAAAAAGTAAACATTTTACACATTTTTGGCATGAATAGTATATAATTTAAAATATAGCCAAAAAAAAAAAAATATTTTAAGAGCATATTTTTTAATTTTAAGAGCATATTTTCGGATTTTAAGAGCTTTTTTTTTAGGAGTAAAATACTTTTTTTTAGAACATATAATTCTGATAAAGTTGCCTGGTTTTCTGGACCCATTTGGTCCAAAAATGTGTTCCTAATTCCATTTTTATTGAATATATCAGTTTTTCCATGCTTAACAGAGCTATGTTAACGGGTTAACAGACCTCTGTTAACTAACATGGTTTGCGTCTAGGATTATAAAGTTTAAACACACATTATCTTCATTTGCCCTAATATACTAAAGAGTTTTAAAAAAAGATATTGATGAGACTGTTGACATGCAATTTTTCCACTACAATACAATCACCCAGAATTAAGATTAATACTTTCGTCCCACAGAGTATTAGCTATTTAAAATTTTCAGAATTTTGAAAATTGTTTAGGAATTGGATCCAAGTTAAAAGCGAATTTAAAAAGGCCTCAGCCGTGCTCAATTGTGATAATTAATATTTAATTCTTATAGAGAGATACCGCGAAAAATTACTTAAAAGTATTTTACATTTTGTTTTTTTTAGAAGTCATTTCCAAAAAAATTAAAAATAATATAACTAGCAATTCATTTTTATATAAAATCATATATGAGAACATTCTGCAGAAGAAATGCTACAAGTAGTTGATTTAGTTTTAATCCTAACAAATTCCGTTCATCTTTTATTTAGAAAAAAAAGCAAGTTGTATTTTATTTGAACGCGCAACTTATATCTTCTGTTTTTTTTTTTTTTTTTTTTCACTAAATTTCTACAGTCTACAGAAAAAACGTCATATAAATAAATATTTTAAAATCAAAAGTAAAAAGTGGAAAAAATGGATTTAACTTAAATATAATATTGAATAAAAACGAAAGAATTCTTGTCTTTTACTTAGTAATACATATATAGAAAATGGTTGAAAAAAAAGAATACAATAAATATGGCATAAACTTTTAAAAAATTTAGAGAGAAAAATATTAAGAAAATTTATTTAAATTTCCAAACACGTGTGTCAAACAACAGGTATTTTACAAATGCTAGAATAACACAAAATTGAAATATTCAATAAATATAATTATATATTAGTCAACTTTAGTACAGCAAAACATTAGCTAATTTCACAGTTTAAAAATATACACTAAAAATGTTAAACGTTGGGATATGAAAACCAATAAATTAGAAACTATTCTTTGAATAGCTCCCAATAAATCAGGTCAAAATCAACAATTTATTTAATTAAATTTTCCAAAATTCTTGTACAAATTTTGTAAAAAGTTCTTTCTTTAACAGGCAATTTTCTCAGTAAGCTTAGTTAAGAAAGAAAAATAATGATGAAAAAATTTCACAAAGCCTTAGTTTTTAAAAGGTGTTGCAACATAAGGCGGAGCATTGCCATACTGGGCAATTTTCGATTTGTGTCCAATCGCATATTTTGGCTCGATAAATAAACGGATCAATTGTGGTTGGTACAAGTCCCCGTGATCCTTTTAAAGATATAGAAATAAAACCATTTTGTGGCTTTGAATCATCATTTTAGATGTGTTTCGACGTCTCTTGGCTTTAGTTCGTGTGTGGAACCCAATTTTCAGTTTTTTTTTATGAATCCAAGTATTTCTAAACGTCTGCAAATTGTTGCTTGATATAGTCCCAAACTTTTGAGGCTGGCCGGATGCTCTTTATTATGCACATCGAAATCATCAGTTTTAATTCGTTTGGAACATTTTTTGTCTTCACACAAATTGATGCACTTTATTGAGTTAACGAATTTTTAGCAAATCATTAATTCTATCTTCTTGGAAATCTTTTTATTGAAAATGGTAAATTACGTTTGATATATGTAATACTATTATTGTTCAGACTTTTTTATTTATTTATTTATTTTTTATCTTTATTTTGAAGATTTTTCTGGAATTATTAACTAATTATCTGAGGAGGAAGTTGAAATTTATCCAAGATATATTACTAATAATACCTCCTTCCATAGTTCAAACTTCTATTTGAATAAATGTAAGAACTTACAAAAAGAAACACACAAACATATATAAATTAAAAATGCCTATGTTAAGTTTTCGTTTATATTTTCAATAAAGCGCCAAAAATTTCTTTCTTTTTCATAATACATATTAATAGCATTACCCTAAGCCTATTTTGCAAAGTAAGGAAACATAGCGAAAGTTTCCTGGAAAGTTATTGAAAAATACATAGGTAGTTCAGTAAGAGTAAGAGCAGAGACGATATGGGAGTATAAATGTATATAATATATATATATATATATATATTATTTATTTTTCATCATCATTAAAAGTCAATTATTTCTAATCAATTAACTAATGAAATTAATCATTTAATTTCTTCCTAACAACTCGATTAAAAAAACTTTTTTTGAAAAGTTACTTTTCTTATATAAAGGCCCAATTGATGATCAATAAATAGGTTAAAATTAAAAAGGTGCACTATTTCGACCTAGAAGGCTCGAAAGCTATTGTCTTAAGGATTTCAGAGCAGGACAGATAATATCAAAATTGATCATAGGTTTTGAGTAATAGAATTTTGAAAATTTTGAAAAATGTCTTTTTTCATATAAGGACCCTTTTGATGATCAAAAAATGGCTCAAAATTATAAAGGTGCTCTATTTGGACGTTGTAGTCTCGAAAGCTATTGTCTTAAGGATTTCAGAGAAGAAAAATAATATTAAGATTGATCTTAGATTTTGAGTAATAGAATTTTGAAAATTTTGAAAAATGTCTTTTTTTTTAATATAGGAGCCCTTTTGATGATCAAAAATGGGTCAACAATTAAAAAGGTGCTCTATTTGGACGTAGTAGTCTCGAAAGCTATTGTCTTAAGGATTTCAGAGCAGAAACGATAATATTAAGATTGATCATAGGTTTTGAGTAATATATATATATATATATATATATATATATATATATATATATATATATATATATATATATGGCAGTATTTAACATTTGTAATAAAATGTAGAATAAGTTTAAAAAATATAAAGTATATTAGTTAGAAATTAACGTTGTTTTAAAAAGAAGAAATTTTATATTGACCCAAAAAAGAATATATATATATATATATATATATATATATAGATATATATATATATATATATATATATATATATACGTTAATTTCTAACTAATATACTTTATATTTTTTAAACTTATTCTACATTTTATTACAAATATTAAATACTGCCAACTAAAATATATTCAACTTTGTGTATTAATCAATAATAAAAAAACAAATTAAATTTCTCCTCATCATTAAAAGTCAACTATTTCTAATCAATTAACTAACGTAATTAATCACTTAATTTTTTCCTAACAACTCAATTAAAAAAATCGAAAAAAAAAAACGTGTAGTTTATAGTACTTAATTTTAATTGGTTTTTCGCTTTTCTTTTTTTTTTTTTTTTGTTTTGCCAACGACACAGATTAACTTTTTCTAAAAGCAAAATATAAACACTAAAAAAGTGTAATAAAAACTACGTTTTATAAGGTAGTTTTTTTGACACTTAGTAAAGCATTTTATAAAAAAAAATATTAAAAAAGTTTTTTAGAATTTTTGATTAATATATCAGAAATACATAAAAAGTTTTGTTATTTTTTATGATGATGCTATTTATTTGACGTTTGTAATACATATATAAATCTACACAATTGATGACAATATTTTTGTAAAATTGTTGTTGATGCAACAACAATTGATTTTGATAATTTTTGTTTTTTTTTTTGTATACTTAAGCTTGATTTTAGCTGTAGTTGTATGAAAAATAAATTTTTATTTACAAATGAATATTAGATTCAGTTTGTTGTTATTTGTTGTTTATTAACAATTGAATTGCTTGCAAACAATTCTATTGAAATTATTTAGATACATTATAGCTAATATTTAATTCAAAGAAGGAATTAAATATTTGAAATTGATATTTAAGCAAACTATTACTACGTTTATACACACCTCCCACTCCTAATTAAAAAAAAATTGGGAAATGAAAATTTTGCCCTATAGTTAGTTAATATTTTATTTGTTAGTTGGTAACTTACGAAAACTAATCGTGATTAGTTAAAGTAGTTGCAAATAAAGCGTACGGTCACTTCCTGTTACGTTCGTAGAATTTTCGATGAAAATAGTTGTATTTTTCCCATCCGGCACCACAAATAAGGAAATATATTTCTTTAAGCAATTTGTGTATAAACAGTGAGTTATTTATTTATCATGCGTATAAACGTAATATATAGCACTTTTAAGTAATGTTTTCTCGGAATAGATTTTAAATGAAATATTAGTAAATATAATGAGTTTCGTGGATGATATGACTATAGTATTTAAAACACACTAATTTTAAATAGTTTAGTATTTATTTAAAACTAAAAATTATATTTTTTTAAGAGAAATTACAGAGTAACTCTCCCCTGTTCCGTTGTACTTCTTTAGCACACAGAAAAAATTAAATTTCGTATTCCATTATTAAATTTATAGAACTTATCACTGACTTAGCTTAGTAAAATCAAACATTCAAATTCATAAATGTTTTATTGAAAAAATTTTCTTTTTTTCTTATTAAAATATTTTTACTATTTATAAATTTCAGTATTTGAAAATTCTCATAAAATTCAAAAGCTATAAAAAAAGACAATAAAAGTAATATTTAGTTTTTAGTGGATTTTTAAACAATATTTGTTGTTGATTTTATGAAATGTTTAATAAGATTTTTTAAAAGCAATTCAATACAAAAATATTACTGTTATGTTTAACATGTAAAATATATTTTAATTCGGCGTTGAATATTTAAAATGAAAAGAAATGTAACATTATTGATAAGATCATATAAGAACCAAAAGAAAACCACTTTGCAAATTTATTTAAAACTTCTTCAAAATTCCATTCATGATACAATCGAAATAAAAGAGAAACCCAATCGTTATTAAAATTAAAAGTAGTTTATATAGAATTCTAATTATCACTTACAGTTTAGGAAGATTTTTAAGCAGAATGCATTGAAGACTTTTTAAGACTCCTAATAATAAACTAGATAAAAACAAGTAAGAAAGATATAGTCTGTCAAGCCCGACCATATGATATCACTCACCATTGTGCATGTCCATCAAAATTCGTGGATGTTTCTTATATTAGACATGTGGACAATTGTGGACCAATACTTTTACTAAGTGTAAAATAAAATATATGAATACAGAATATTACCTTAATACTAACATTTTTATGAATTTATGCATTTTAGCGTGATTCCCGAAAGTGGGCTTATATAGGAGCTACGGTAAATTATGGAGTGATCTTCATTAAATTCGTCACTGTGATTTCTACTTATATAAAACTTATTTGTGTCGAATATAAACTTGATACTAACATGTTTATGTGATTTATGCACGTTAAAGTGATTTTCGGAAGAGGATTTTTTATGGGAGCTATGTCAATTATTTATATTCATGAAATTTGGCACAAAGATATTTGGTGTAAGAAAGATTATGCAAAACTTCCTTACACCAAATTTCATTAAAATATTGCTATATTTAAGGCATTTATGATTGTTAAACCCCTATTCCGGGAGGACATTTGTATGGGGGCTAGGTGTATTAAGGGATGATCATAACCAATTTCAATATGCTTCGTCCTTGTGTCATGAAAGTCCTACGTGCCAAATTTCATTGAATTACCTTCAAATTGCGACCTGTGCTTTGTGCACAAGGTTTACATGGACAGCTGTCTAGCCCGCCAAAAAGTGATTCTGAGTCTATTCGTATACTTTAAGGTGGTAACATCAGCCGAAACGCATAATACCCAACCACCTATGGTGGGGAGGGGTATAAAAATCTGGATAAAACTGTAATTGAACATGTAATAGTATTAAGATCAATTATGACTATTTGTATATGTATGCAAACAACAACGTGTGTGAATAGTTAACTACATTAAAAGTGTCCTAAAAGATGGAAATCATACAAGACAAGAGTTGTAACAACTCCCTCTACTTCCTGTACCTTCGATGTTGGTCTACAAGCAATTTTAGCTTCAGGATACCAAGAGTTCTGAATCAAGCTAGATGGAGGAATGTGAAATGGATTGAAACGTTTTTTCAGACCCATTTTTAGCACGAGGCAATTACTTGTAGATAGTTTCCGACGATTGATTTGGATATGCTACATCTTCTGAGAACTTACCCAGATGTCGAAGTCAAGAAAGATCTATGACTTTAGCTAAAAAGCAATTTTGGTATCTGTTAAAAACAATTCAAAAACACATCCTTCAGAAGTGTGATTTTTTATACACAAGGTTTATATAAAGATGTAGCAAGACGCTGAACCACCCATAATAATAGGGATTGTTGAATCGACTCATATTGTTTTCCGATCTTCTAGAAGATACATACATATATAAATATCAATTATTGTAGATGTTACAAAAATCTGTACGAAAATTGAGACAATTTACCTTTAAAAGCTTTCAAATGTTGGATTTTATATTTTCTTGTTTCATAATTTATATAAATCAATTTTTTTTTTTTTAAATTATCAAAATACAGAAAATTGTTTTTTATATTAGTTTTGAAATTATTTGTAACCAATAATACAAAATATTAAAACGAAATAATTATTTTAATAAAATTTTATTTTAAACCAATAATTTTTTCTATGCAGAATGTGTTAATGAATTTTTTGGTGGGCTACAAAAAATTTGTTTTATTTTATATTAAAATATATTTAATGACTCATGAAATTATCATTAAGGTTTTTATTTTTAAATGCTTAAAATTTACTAAATTCCTTTGAGTTTTATTACAAGTTATTTTGTATTAACAACAGAAAATAAATATTTAAATATTTGAGTTGAATCATCATCATCAGCAGTTGTCATTTTGCTAATCCAGCAAAAAACTTGGTATCGGCATATACATACGAGTTTTCAACGCAACTTCAACATTGGCATTCCGTCTGCTATACCTTGAAGTTATTTTGTATCAAGAGTTAACTTTTCTCTGCATTACATGTAACTAGTTTTGTAACTATTGAGCAGATTTATATGTATTCATATTAGAGTATTAAATTATTTTAGACCCTATTGGGAAGCATATATGGTAACTAGTTGCCTCTAATAACATCACCATGTTAAAGCAATGAGTTAAGTTGCTAAAGTGTAAGTAGTGTAGTATTATTATAATAGCATTTTAACTTATTATTTGGCAATGGTAGTTTTTGCTGGGAAACTACAAGAAAACATGAGTGATAAAATTATGATTTAGGGACACAACTTACTACTCTTAAACATGAGGTTAATTATTCACAAAATTTATTTCTTAATAGTTACGTGGTATTCGATAATGTTTTATTAGTTCGAATATCTTATGGGTTCGATAGAGGAAACCATAGACGGAAACATTGTCATCGTTGATCTGTGAATAACTACAAACTGATGCACAGTGACAAATTTATTCAAATTAGAACGACAAAAATATGAAAATAAAAGTTTATTAATTGAAGTTTTTTTTCGCATTTACTAGTAAACATATCATATATTATGGATAAAGCATTTAGAATATTGGAAATTGGCTTTTCGAAGTTGCATCTTATAAAAATAATTAAATTTTATTTAAAATTTTTGTGAAGAAGTATATTTACTTTAACTGATATGATATTTTGGTATGTAATAAATGTATCTAAATTATTTTACTTTAATTTTGTTGGTAAAAAAATCAATATATATATTTTTTTCGAAGTTCTATTTTAAATGGTCTAGAACTAAAAAGTTGTTGAAATTTGTTAAGAATTATTTCAAAATTTTAAGGTATTGATTAAAAATGTGTTACTTAAATAGTCCACTAAGATTGATGTGATTAGATGATGCCACGCCTACCTTTAAAGTATTAATTTTTTAATCAAACTTTTAAAATATTTCCGAAATTAAAACAAAAAATAATGCTTTGCAGTATGGGAGTGGTGGTGATTCTACCCGCTGATTTTAAGTGGGGATGTGTACGGCCTTGTCTACTAACAGAAAATTTCAGACTAATATCTCCTAAACTAAATTTTTGTCGTTCTAAAACTGCCAAATGCTATGCAATGATATCATTGATTGGTTAACCACAACGAAGGGAACATTTTAGTGAATGTATCGGCAGCTCTCGTATTACTGCCGTTTAATCTGAAACTACCCAGTGGTCGACATCTGTAGCCCTAAGAAACCGATTGGCATTTTCACATACATATTTTCACGAATTAGAGAAATTCTAAAATAAAATCTTTGTGCCGATCAATGGTCTAGAGACATCGAATCACATGATCTAATTATTTTATTAGTTTTGTGGCAAATATCAACGTCTTCTTAAAACCAAGCCGAGACCCAAGAGCGGAAATATTTATTTTGTCTGATAGTATTGAATATTTTATAGCAAATTATAATTATTCGATTAAGTGTCAAAGATTTATATTTTCCTATTGCATCCGATATAGAACCTCAAATAACCAGTTACTAGGTGGTGAAAATGTAAAAATATTTTTTACATAACAAGCTAAAAATTACGTATTTTTAAGACGAGAAAAAAATCGATGTATAAGACCCATGATTTTTTCATGCATTTTTCTCTTAACAAAATCCTTATAGGAATTCTAAATCCTAATCGCTTTTCGATGGGTCAGGAAAGCTTCATGCGATATATATTTTAATGACATTCGGAGAGTGGAGTATAAGAGGAGCTTTCGCTACTTTTTAGTTTTTTTTTTATTATTTAAAGTGCTCTTTTCTCATAACCATAAATAATATCTCCAAGTGACCAAAAACGGCGAAACTGAGTAATAGGGACAGAATCGCTTGTCTATATATGATGATTTTTTATTTTTATATATACTGCAATATTTTTAATTCAATTTTATGTAAAATAAATAAAAATTCAATTAATAATGCAGATCCAAAGTCAATGCTTTGCGAAAATCACTAAATGGTTTTTTGTTTAAATTCAGTAAAAACTAGAGAATATTTATATACAGTAGAACATCTACAGCTAGTAAGTACCTCGTAGCTGATTGCGACGTTCCTGAATGATTAGTTAGGTGTGGTCTATCAGCATTGTGACGAATGCTCTCCAGAAGAAGTTTTGTACACCAATGATAATTTTTTTCACACTTTACAAATACCTGTTGTGAATTCTTATTCATTGCTATCAACTTTACAACACTGAATAAAGTCTTTGCTAAATTGCAAGAACTAAAAACTTATCACAGAAATTACCCCAAGCAAAATATTTGGCAATGACAGATGTGCACCTATGGCGAATGCTCCCCCTTATACCCTTCTATTTGGAAATAGAAACAACATTAAAATAACAGCAATTTTTCGTTGGAGAGAGAGGAGAAGGGAATACTAATCTTTTAGGTTCTTTTTACTTCCCCCGCCTATGAAGTCAGAGCTGCAGCAATAAAAATTGCCGTGTGTGAACCACGACTTAGCTTCTTCCTTCAAAAATTCTGAGAAAAGAGACCGTGTTTATGGCGAAGTTACAAAACCAAAATACCAGGATATCACTCTTTTCTGTTTAAGTGAATTCCTAGTAAATCCACCTATATCTTCATATAGGAAACTGGAACGTTTGAATAATTTAGGTGTATCAGATTAAAAACCACGCGGTTAACATAAACTACACTGGTGTGAGCGAGACGCAAAATTATCAAACGACAAACAACAAAAACTCACCTGACCGTAACTAAAAATTATTACAAAATTTGTCATCAAAATGTCCATTTGCCAATCAGACATACGTATAAACACATTAATGACTGTTGATTAGAAATGGATTATTATTTGAAACCTTAAATCATTTTTTCTTTACATATAGCATATTAACATTATATTTCATTTAATAACTTCATTCTTTTCCAACTCTGTCTTACTCTAAGTAGTACAAACAATAAAAAAATTCATATATTTTATTTCTTTCAAAACCCATTTTGAACATTAAATTTTTTACATTTTTTACAACTTTTTATCTCAACTGATGTTTTCCAAGAGATTACATCTAAATGATGACTTCGTCTTCTTCATTAAAATATAAACACGTAATACTAGTATGCGCAAAATATAAAAAGCAATAGAAAAAAAAATAATAAAAAGCAATGTATGTAATGTAAGGGGGAAAAAATTGCAAAATTTACAACTAAAAGAAATTTATATAAAAATGTAAAATGAGCAAAAATAACAACAGAATTCAAGTACATTTAATGTACTTATGAAAAAATATTGTTATACTAAAATGCGAAAATATTTAAAAAACTTTTTGCTTTACTTAATGTTAAAATTAGAAATGGGGTCATTTGGATGGGAACATGATAAGATTGCTCCCACAGGCAAATAAATACATCAGTTCTAATTTTAATTTAAAAACAACAGCTTCCCATTGTATCAATTCTGGAACAGTTCCTCGTAATTCAGTAATATAGTTGTTATATATTATTTTTGCAACTAATGCCTTTTTTTGGTTTAGGGTGTTTCAAAAGTCATTCATACCCATCTTATTCCTCTTTAACATTTTATTTGTGGTTTCAACTTAGTTTTAACATTTAGTAACTAAAGTTTTTTTTTTTGTTGTTTTATAATAACTTTTGCAAAAAAAAAAAATATTAATTAGGTTAATATTATTTAAAAATTTTATAAATGTATAATTATAAATAAATTTATTTTCATATTGTTGTTACCCATAAAAACTGCAACAACTACATAAAACAGCATTTAATTATGAGTACAATGAATTTATTCACGCACTTATTGTGGGTGTTTTTCTCATTGTCATTGTTAGGTTTTATATTAAAAAAAAATATACACAGAAAAAAAAAATAAAAATCGATTTTAATTTTTAATTATATCAATTAAAATTTTGCTTGATTTTGCTCCAATGACTACAATGATAATATTAGTTAAGTGAAAATAATTGATTTTTTCACAAATTTCAATTAATTTATTGAATCAAAGCAAGTTTTATTATGTTTGAAATTTTACAAACAAATTTATTTATTAATTGAATCCATTATGAAATTAACTAATTCAAAATCGTAGTCCAAAAATTTAAATACAATAAAAGTTTAAAAGTTTTAACTAAAATATTTATTGGAAAAATACATAAATAGAATATATTGGAAATAAATCAAATGTGACTAATCTTTGAATTGTATTCATTCAATTATTATATATTAGACTGCTCCAAAAAAGCAGATTTTCGAATTTCGACTGTAAATCCCCCTAGGATTATTAAGTTTTATGAAAAAACATAGTGTATAAAATATTATAGTGATCGGATGTCGCGAAAACGTGTCCTATCGACCATAATTTGTATATGTAGGGTGAATTTGTATGGGAAAATTTTGACTTTTTTACAGTTTTTTAAAGAATTTTGCTATTTTCTACTCCTTTTTGCAGTTGAATGTAAAGGAATCGTAATCTAGACATATCATTAAACAAGATAAAAATATTTAAAATCGGTTAGAAAATTAAATGATGAATGAAATGCTATTTTAAGTTAATTTTGAACCATAATAACTAAAAAAAAGCTTTGACTACTGCAGGATAATATGATCCCCTTTTTATGCTTTGTTAAAAAACTTTGATTTTTATTATGGCTGTTTCAAAACACTAATTAAATTTTTTTTTTAAATTTTTATTGAACAAATTTCCACTTTGATTGAAGCAGCTCGAAAACATGCATTTTTGTTAAAATAACTGGTTTTCCAAGTGTTGAAATAAGACGGCCATGTATCTTATTTTGATATTGGGTAATGCAATGAAGTTATTAAATAACAAATTAGGCTTGTAGGGTGAATGACTGTCGGTTTTTTTAATGTTAATTTTTCGAATGTTAAATAAACCGCTTTTTTTAAACACAAAAAACCGATTTTTAAAATAACACTTTATTTCAAAATACACATGTATTAAATACTAGAGCATCCAATTATTCAGGTTTTCATATTAATCGGCTAATTCGACAAATAATTATTCGAGGTTAAAAGTTGATCGATTGTATTCGATTATTGGCAAATTATTCGATTAACCGATTAGTCTTAGTAATATATATATAATTGTAGTAGATAATGTAGATTAAATTCTTTCACAAAGGGTTATTCTTATCAGTTCTTTCGCTAATTTGTATAAAAAATATATATTTTTTTTGTGCGAATCTAAGGGTCATTGTTGGCATGATTATTGGTCACCTGGCAATATGACCAGTAAGTGGGACACTGGCGCGTCAGACTTTTGCGGGAAGTGCGATGATGTGGACGAGCCAGAGACAGTGTGGCATATACTCTGTCACTGTGTAGGGCTTCAACGAAGTAGACTGAGGTGTTTTGGGAGCCATATTTTGCACGAACTAGAGGAGTTTGCGGGTCAAGAACTCGGAAACCTTATAGGGTTCGTAATGGGAATAGAGTGGTTTAGAGGTAGTCATGGTTGATTTGATGGGTCTTAGGTTCCACACCTTTCTTATTTTTGTTATATTTAGCTATCTTTCCTTTCAATCTTTTCAATCTTTTGCTATATTCTGCTAGAATTTTTCTCTTTCTTCATTTATCAGCTTTCTGTATTATCTATAAAGGGACCACAATGGACCGAATGGTCTCTGGGTGGAGGCGTGAAGACGCCGCCCTTTTCAACCTGACCTAACCTAATGTAGCATTTTTTGAACTAATACTACAAAATGGTTTTCTAATTCAGCTTTATTTAATAAATCACTCATGTAACTATTTTCTGCGTAAGAATGATTTTTTGTCATAAAAATCAATATTAATATTGGTATTTTTTGCGTAAATTTTTTCGACAAAAAATAAAATTTTTATGACTTATGTCACTTTGAATTTATTTTACTCAAATCTATGTTTTTGAAATTTCTTTTACCACAAGTTCAAGTGTTTATATATTTATAATATTATAACCATTTCATGCATTTTATTAAACATTCTATCCCCCAAGAAATTATAGCACTGAATAAAGTTAATACAAAATTAAACTTGTGATCCATAAGTAGTGCAAATTCGGATAATTTCCGATGAATCTAACTTTGGCGAAATAATAAAACTCCTAACGAAATAAATCTCATGAAATATGTCCTAATGAAAAAGGACATACAAAAAATTAATTAATAGCAAAATATTTTCAAGAAATAAATACTAAGGGTACTCATTTCAACGATTAAATTTCCCATTTGTGCAATTGTGCAAATTTACGCGCCATATTTCATGAACCCCCTTTTCAAATGTCATGTAATATTAACGATAAGAAAATAAGAAATTGTTGTAAATAATTTAAAAATTTTGTTAAAACCAAAGATATAATGAAATGATTTTATTATAATTAATGTAACTATAATTTTTTACATCGCAGTTGTTGATAATGTTTAAAAAAGACAGTCTTTTGACAGTTAATATATAAATGTACAATTAAACAGTGCAAATTTGCGGGACTAAATAGTTGCACTAACTTATAAGTGTTGTGCAAATGATTTTCCATACAATTTTTGACAGTTCATTTGCGAGTGTGCAAGCTTCCACATATTGCATAATTTGCGAGGGTTTTGCGCGTTTTCAAGAGGACTCCTACTATAAAAAATGAAATTATTTCAAAAACAAATATTAAATAAAAACCCAAATTTTTAATTTTATTTCATTATGAAATAATTCTCATCCAAGAAAATCAAATAAATCCAAATGAAATAATTTTAAAAAGTAATCATATAAGTCTCAAATTATATGCATTTATTTAAAAAACTAACCATCTCATAGTTTAATATTTAAGACTACAGCATCCCGGCCTTTTTTATAAAAATTTCTCGTTTTCTGTTAGAAATTTAAAAAAGTGAATTAGTAAATAAAAAGAATTATAAAACTTTCTTCGTTTAATTAATTCAAGTTATTTATTGGATATTAAAACATTTAAAAACGTTTTCTATTGCACATTTTTAATTAATAAAAAATCGCGCTATTTTTTATTAAAATTTTTCAAAAAGAACTTTTTTAAAACTTATAATAAATAAAGGGAAAAAAGGACGTGTTATATATTTGTAAGCAATAATATTAATACCTTCGAAGTAATGAAAAAAAACTTCCTAAAAATTACTTAAAATGAACATATTTTTTTTTATTGTAATTTTAGTAGTTCAATGCCACTTTTTATGGCACTTGAACTAATGAATCAATTGAGCATTATTAATAATGTTTTGATGTGCCTTTGTTTTGGATAACTTCAAAAATTCGGTCTGGCATTGATTCGACTAATTTTTGAAGAAAACCACTGTCAATTTCTTCCCAGGCTTGCTTAATTTTTAGTTTTAACTCCGTTATAGTCATTACGGTTTCATTCTGTGCATTTCTTGCGCAAACTTTAAGCACCAAGTACCCTCACAGATTCTCCATTGGATTTAAATCCGGACTGCAAGCCGGCCAGACCAATATTGGAATACTATGTTCATTAAACCACGATTTAGATTGGTGCGAGTTAGCGTTATCAATAATTTTTTTCATCCATAAATGAGAAAAGAACATCTTCCAACGTTCATTATAAATTGCACTTCATTTTAGTTCATTTTAGTTGAAACAAAAAATATTTTTGATTTTTCAGCAGCAGAAAAGGCTGGCCAAACCATAACACTGCTTCCACCGAAATTGCGTTTCAACATATGAATTTCGTTCGACCTCAAATTATGCCAATAGCAAAAATATGAATCGGAACCGTCCAAATTGAATTTCTTTTCATCAGAAAATATTAATTTATTCCACTCATCTATCTGTTTCATGTATTTGCGTGCAAATTTTAAACTATTTTCTGTATAACATTTGCTTACATTTTATGTTACCATCTGTTCGCAAAATGTGTGCAACATATTTGGAAGTGACAGGAAGGTCAAGTTTATTTTTTATTTGTGTAGCATTTAATTTATTGCAGGTGGCTTCCACTTTTATTTTATATATTTGCTTTTTTGTTAATTTTTGATCACCTTTTGTTGGTGTCTGTACTCCGTATTTCTTCCCTTTCCTAAGACAATCTCGAATAACTCCTTCCGAATGTTTAATTTTTCGTCCAATTTTTCTGTTAGAGCAGCCTTGATCACGAAAAAATTTAATTTTGAATTTGTTCCTGGTCTGTAAGAAAAGTTTTTTTGGGCATCCTTTAAGCTAATGAAATTTCCCAATTAAAATAAAATTATTCCCGATAAACACTGAAATGATCACCAATATGTTCTGATTTTTAAATTAAAGAAAACATCAAAAGCAAGAAACAAATATTTCTTACAGAAAAAAGTACCGTTATATCGCGAGTTATTGTAACAACACAACATTGGTTTTGGTTAAGATAAATGAATATATTTCAAAGAAAAACAAAAATTTCAAATGCGTTTATAGGAATATGCACCAGTGTAAGTTGAATGAAAATTTTAGAAAATTGTGTTAACTGATTAATATTCATAAATCAAAAATATTTTTTGTTCCAACTAAAATGAACTAAATGAACTAAAATGTACAGTGCAATTTATGATGAACTGTTGGAAGATGTTCTTTTATTATTTATGGACGAAAAAAAATTAATGAAGATTGTATAATCCAACATGATAACGCTATCTCGCACCAATCTAAATCGTGGTTTAATGGACATAGTATTCCACTATTGGACTGGCCGGCTGGCAGTTTTATAAATAAAGTTTATGGTTGAATTGAAATCTTTTCTTTAAATTTAAACAAATATTAAAGTAACAATAATCTTGAATGAAATACGCCTATAAATGGAATTAGTTTTTTCTTTTGTAACACCTATAACATTCTTATAAACGATTTAAACATTTTAGGATTTTTATTAATTTAATATTTATAATAATAGTTTACTTCATTTTCTAAAGGAGTAGTATTTGACAGAGGTCTATATACGTGCAAAATCGATTTCGAAGAAATTGAGAGATGATTTTTTTATATTAAGACATAGTTTATGTACATGTTACATTTAACTTTTTGATGATTATTTTCATACCTTAATTACAATTTGTTTTTTTCTTTTTTTTTTTTTAAATAATTATATTTAATAAATTTTAACTTGAATATTATAAGATTTTTTATAGATATATAGTCTTTTGTTGAAAATATTTACTTCTACAAAAAAAAAAAAAAAAAAAAAAAACGGTTAACAGTATTTTTTCGGAATTTTAACAACAGCAACTTGTTTTTTCAAAATTCGAACTATACGAAAACCGGCTTCTCCAAAAAGTTGAATAATCGATCACCGTAAGATGCAGATTTCAATGTGCACCTTTTTTAAACGATTGTTAAATTATATGAGCTTAAAATAGAAAAATCTTTCTGGGCGCTTAAGTATTTATGCAATATTGAATACTTTTTGTGGAATTAATGCTGAGAAATTTTTTGATCTCGCGATATGTCATACGACGTTGTGGCATATTCAGTGCACGCACAGCATCAGTGCTTCTTAGTAAAACAGTCCTTTTTAGAAGGTCTTCACTAAATTCATTCTGGTGCCAACGGTGGCCGTAACTGAATTCCGCATACCAGAGTTATAAGGAGGCTCCCTATGGAATTTCATTTCTAAAGGTTGATTAGAGTTAAAAAATATATTGTTTTTCCATTAATCTACATTGAAAGTTATAAAAAATCATTGCATGAAAATTTTTTATTGTTTTTCAATGAAGACGACTTTTAAAGTAACTTTAGGAAATAGAAATAGCCCACGTATAAAAAATTTTCTTAGAATGTAAGACCTTACAAATATCACATTTTATGATTCCGGTGTCAGATTTAACATAAGTTGCGTATTTATGCCGTTTCGCAAAACATAAATAGCACCCCTCGTAGTACATTCGGTTAAACAATATATTTCAAAATATTTTAATTTTTAGTTTAAATTTTTAATTTTAATTTTTAGTTTAAGTTTTTGAAAAACAAAGATTATTAACAATTAAAATGTTAGTTGAGTTAATTATTAATATTATCAAAATTTAGTATGAAAAAAAAAAAACAAAAATAATAATAACAGATTAATTGAAAAAATGTTTCGAATATTTTTTTCTGTGTACATTAAAAAAAAAATTATTATTTTATTTAACTATATTTCATATTTATTGTTTAATTTCAAACAATTAAACCTTCATTTTACAATTATTGTTTAAGTTAATAACAATATTTGTTTTGTGGTGTTTTTTTTTTTGTTTTTATTTTTTAATAACTCTTTCACTTTATTGTTTTTTTTTTAGCCATTTTTTGCTATGGTAGCCACTTGTTTTTTTTATTAATAAAATCCAACATTTTTGAAACGTTTTGTTTATTTTTTATGCATTTCATTTGTTTTTTAAAATGATTCATAAATAACCTTGAATATTAAAAGAAAAAAAAAAAAAAAAAAAAAAATGTTAATATCAAAAACAAAAAAATAAATAAATAAAAAAAATAAAAATAAAAAAGATCTTTTACTAAAAGCAAATGTCATATAAAAACTATAGAATTTTTTTAAACTAATTTTCTTTAAATTTTAAAGATCGCCATTAAATTATTTAAATTCTTTTCTTCTTTTTTGTCAATTTTTTTTTTATAAGTTTCACAATATAAAATTTAAATGTCTTAACGTACAAGGATTTTTGAAGCAACTTCAAAACAAAATATCACAAAAAAGGATGTTTTGACTTTGTAGAAAAATGAAAATCTTGAATAAAATTTTTATCTTAAATGAAAAAGACAAACTGACTTATATGTAGTATATAAAATATGAAGATAATCTGATGAGTCCCTGTCAAAAAATAGCACTTTTTAAAAGTCTTTTCTAGAATGGACGATATATTTACATTTATATTGATAATGCTTTTCTAAAGATATTCCCAATGAATTGATAACTTTGTATATGTTGCTGTTATTTTTTACAATCAAATTAAAAAAAAACTTACAAAATTATAAATATTTTACCTTATTATTTGTATTAATTATGCGAATAATTCGAATTATTTTAAATACGTTATCGAATAATTCGAACAAACTAAATGTCTTATACGAATTATCCGTTTTGTTCGAACAATAGAAAAACCGATCAATTTGAATACCCTAACGTTCACATTATTTTTTGTCTGTAGAAATTCCCTTATTTGCATGTAGAAAAAATCCACGATATGGTGTTGGCCCACCGAAGAGTAAAAGTGCGTGAGATTTTTTATACCATGGGCATTTCATATGGCAGTATGGTTTCGATTTTAAATGATCAGCTGACTTTAAGAAAGTTGTCTGCAAATGGGTGCCGCGTTTGCTCTAAACGTAAACGTGTGATAACTTCAAAGGATTGTTTGGAGTTGTTTAACCGAATGAGTTTATGCGGCGTTTTGTAACTGTGGATGAAACATGGATACATTACTGTACTCCGGACATCCAGCAGCAGTCTGAACAATGGGTTTCTCCGGGTGAACCTGCCCCGAAGAAGGCCAAGGTAAGTTTGTCGGCCAGTAAGGTGATGGCAATAGTTTTTTGAGATGCACGCGGGATAATCCACATCGATTACCTTCCAACAATAAACGGCGAATATTATGCCAACTTTTAGACCGATTTAGTGAAGATTTAAAAAGAAAACGACCCCATATAGCCAAGAAAAAAGTTCTTTTTCATCAGTGTGCAGTCTCAATGGCAAAACTCTATGAATTTTGCTACGAATTGGTAGGTCATCCGCCGTATTCTCCAGATTTAGCCCCTAGTGACTACTGCCTATTTCCAAACCTAAAGAAATGGCTCGGTGGAAAGGGATTCAGCTCCAACGATGAAATTATTGACCAAACAAATGCCTATTTTAAGGACCTCGAAAAATCCTATTTTTTTTTGGAAGGGATACAAAAACTGGAGAAACGTTGGACTAAGTGTATTGAGTTAATAGGAGATTATGTTGAAAAATAAATTTTTGTTTTGCAAAAAAAAAAAAACTGAGTTTCATTCAAAAAGTCACGGACTTATTGATCCGCCCTCGGTTTTTATTATTTACACAACACTTTTGTTTAAAACTCCTCATTTCTTGTTAAGCGATAAGTACAAATTGGATTGTTCTAGTTTTCTTTTACGGTTTTCTTTACGGTTTTGTACGATTATTTTAACATAATTTAACGAAATATTTCTTTGATTCAATGTACTTATTCGTAGAGTAATGTTTCTTCTTTATTAAATCAAAGTATTAATACTTTGAATTAACTAATTGTACGTTGAATAACTATATTTATAAATCAACGAACTAATTCGTTGAATCAGTGAATCGATTTATTTTTTTTTATTAAGAAATAAATTTAATTTAAAATAATGGTTTCAATGAACTGTTCATTGATTTTTTCGTTTGATTTTAATGAATGTTTTGTTTGAAACAACGAATTCGTGCGTTGAATTTAAGAATTCTTGGGAAAAATAAAGAAATTTCATTTAATGTACTGTTGTAATTACCTTTTCCAGTTCAGGAATTAAAAAAAAAACTTCAACCTAGATGACATCCTCCAGTAGCTTTTAAAATAGGAAACGAAAGTTGATTGGTATGTTTACGCACAAGAAAAGGTGATGTTAAAAAAATTTGCTTAAACTAGCACAAATCATCAAAACACATGGGGCTACTTTGAGTTTTATACTTGATCTAAAAAAAAAAAACTTATCTTATTGGGTATCAATTTGATAAGCAATTTCCACCCAAGTTTAAGCTTTTTTCTTTGTTATTCTCTATATTTTTTTTTATTTACTCTTAGAATTTTACAAATGGCTTAATTCTCAATAATGATAGAATTTTAAATACAAATTTATTTATAGTTAATTAATAACTTTTCTATAGCAATATTTATTGTTAAATATCCATAAATTTTACAATTTATTTTTATTTATTTGCAAATATTTTTATATATAATCGATTTAAATAATAAATTAAGCTTATTTAATTAACACTAAAATTCACTTGAATTAACAATTAGTTTTTCCAAATGTATAAATTATAAAATTTATAAAATAAATTTTATAAAATTAATTTAAATTGTTGCTACCATTGTAGTAAAAATATATAGTTTTATACATTAATTGTAAAATATCTAAACTAATAAATAGATACACATCCCATCAGCTACCAACAAACATATAATATTTATTATAATTTAAAAACTTTCAACTAATACAAAATAATTGTTATTGATTGCTGTTGTTACAATAAAAGCGATTTTATTTTTATGTGTAAAAAACGCATATATGATATAATTATGTACAATTGATGTGATATTTTTTAAAATATGTAATCGATATAATAAAATAATTATTATTTACAGAAAACCCCTTTTTTATATTTATTATGTTGGTCATTATGACATGACTTTTTAAAACTTTGATTGATTGGTTACGAGTTTATATTTTTTTTTATTAAATGTCTACAAATGATTGTTTAAATTGCTTATAATTAAATAAAAAAAAACTTTCACATGTTAAAAATAGTAAAAAAATTAACAATAATTGCTTATATTATAAAGAAATAAGGTAAAAGTTGTTAATGGATTACTGTTAACTGTTCATCACATAAATAGTTAATAATTTATTTACTTCATAATTTTAAAATTTATGGAGCAATTTGCCGAATTTAAAAGGCATATTTCAAAGACCGAAAGATTTATATAATTTAAAAGGAAACTTATTTAAAATAAAAAAATCAATAATTTTGTTTTAATTTAATTTCTCTGCACAATTTACAAAACTGTTTAATAATCCATTATAATCTTTTTCAAAATTTGCAATATTTTATTTACTTTCGTGATTTTAATCAGTTATCGTCAACAACTATTTTAATTTATTTAATTTGTTTTTATATTTGCTTTGAGTCGACAAAAAAGTAAAATAAAATCATTTTTATTTAACCAAAAGTCACATTTGTCTACAAAACCACATCATTAAATTAAAAAAAAACTAACAAAATTCTTACATTAAGTCACGTTTTCTATAAAGCAAAAAAATAATATTCTTTATTAAAAAAAAAAAAAAAAAAAAAAAACAGATCAGATCAGATCGGTTCAGCAAACATTTATATACAACCGACAAAATACGAGTACATGTATTAGTTTTTTTTCCTATAACTATGAGTGTATGAAAAAAATATTAAATAAACAATAAACAAATAAATAAAATGAAATGTAATATGTTTTTAATTTAAAGAAACTTTTCATAGAAACTATAGGCGAATTTATTACACAGAAAAAAGTTTGTACATGAATATAAAAATTTACTTTCATTGATTTTAGTTCATAATATTTATTAAGCATAATTTCTTAAGTACTAAAACTTTTTTTTATATTTTTTTAAGTGAATCAAAAGTCAAGAAGACTAAAAAATTGTTTAATTTTCATTTATATCTTCAATTTGTAAAAAAATGTTTGAAATTTTCTTTGGAAAATTTTAAGTTTTCAATGATTTTTAGCTACATTTTGAGAACAGAACAGAAGCGTTTTTTATCAAAATGATGTGCTGCAAATGCGAGCAAAATTATGAAATTTTCTACATTATTTTTTTTTTTTTTACAGATTTTCCTTGGAGTTTAATAATATCTATGAACATAATTTTATTTTTTATGAAAAAAGTTTGGGAAAAAATGGTCATGTTCGATTCATAATATTGATGAAAAAAATTTTAAAATATATGTATTTTTTTCTCTGTGTAGTATTTTAATTTGGAAACTAATCGATTTAATTTAATGTCATGTTTGCACACTATGGAGCAAAAGGTGAACACTTTTCACAAGAAAAGTGTTCTAAATAATTAATAATGTAAATTTGCCAGGGTTTTGTTTAAAATAGTAAATTTTAAAATTAGTTAAAATTCATTTAGTGACTGCAAAAAGATATTGTTAAAACAAAAAAGTGTTCAGCTTTGTTTCATCCAGCGATGCCAATTTAGCGCTTTTCGCGCTACATTTAGAGCTTTTTAACAGCTCAAAAGTCGTATTTTTTCTGTTATTACTTTTTTCAAAAAAGGCACTAAATTGGAGCGTTTTACTTTAGTAATATGTCGATTAGGAACATGTTTTTACGTTCCTGTTAACTAATAAGAAAAAAAAAAATAGCGTCTTAGCGCTTCACACAGGCGTTATAAAATTATTATTTTTAATAATTACAGATACACTGTCTGCCATTTGAGTAAGGAATCACATTTTTTTAACTTTAATTAAGTATATCTCCCAAACTAAAGTTCAGAAGAAAATAATTTTTTGCGCCACCAAATTTCAAAGTGTTGGTTTTAGTTTCCTGAAGAAATAGAAAATATACATCTTTTGTTATACTAAAATTATGCATTTATTTAAAGACATGTATTTCTGTGGTACTTTTTCGTGTGTCACTTGAATAAAGAATATTTAAAAACTAAGCAAACTGTAACTTATTTTTAAATTTTAGGTTATAAAAATGAAATTTATTATCTTCTAGCATTCAATTAGGAATGAGTTCTGCCACCATTTTTTGAAATAACCTCAAAAATGCGATTTGGCATCGGCTTGTGTAACGACTCTAAGTAATTTGGCGAAATTGTACTCCATGCTTCCGTTATTGCATGCTTTAAGGATTCTATCATCTCAAATTGCTTTCCTCCTTCATAAACTTTTTTTTTGCAAGCCAACCCCAGACATTTTCCATTGGATTCAGGTCTGGTGAATATGGGGGCCAATCCAAAAGTTGAACACCTTGTTGATAAATCCGTTGGTTTACTGCTCTGGCGGTATGAATCGGAGCGTTGTCGTGTTGGTACGTCCAAGGTATGGGTTTAAAGAAATCATTAATTTTTGGAAATGCTTCCTCCAGAATGTTTTTGTAAGTCGTTGCAGTCATTTTGTTGGATACAAAAACCAATTCTATGGTACCATAATACGAAATGGCATCCCATACCATTATTCCGCCCTCTCGGGTGTGTCTGCGGCTCGAAAATAATTCCTCCTTATTTAGGTCTTGGAGGTAATAGTTATTCCAGTCGGGACCATCAATATTAAACTTTTTTTCATCGAAAATACAACTGTAAACCATTTGTCGGACGTTGTGATTTGCGTTTTTCATTAAGTGTTTTTTTTTGCAGTTTTATGTATGGGCACGACTTTAAAATACGGTGCACTGTTCTTAGACTGGCACTGACTCCACTTTTTTTCACGTATTTTTGATACCGACATGGCAGAATTTAATGCAATTCTAAGAATTTTTCGTCTTTCCTTTGGAGTTGTTGCCATTTTCTTCCATCCTTTCATGTTTTTTCCATATCTTTCCACTTTATTTAAATAATTGTACACAACTGTCTTTCCTCTATTAATGTTTTTGGCTATTTGGACCGGATTCTGACCCTGAGATTTCAAAACCACGTTCCATTTTGAATAAAACTATTTAAAAACTATCAAATTAAAAATTCTCTAGCCGTTTCTATTGAAAGAAATTCAAATCATGGCCTTCCTGATTAATATTAAAAGAATTTCTAATTCAAGTGACACACAAAATAGTACCATAGAAATACATGTCTTTAAATAAATGCATAATTTTAGTATACAAAATATGTATATTTTTTATTTCTTCTGGAAACTAAAGCCAACACTTTGAAATTTGGTTGCGCAAATAATTTTTTTTTTCTGTTTGGAAGATATACTTAATTAAAGTTAAAAAAATGTGATTCCTTATTCGAGTGGCAGGCAGTGTATATACATATTTTTTTTTTTTGCACATTTGGTACATTTCTTGAAATGTTACTTTTTTGCGAATTTGCTTTTTTTCTCTTTTGAAAATAGGTACTTTTTTAGAAATTTCAATTACTACACTTTTCATTTATTTATTTTTTTAATTAATACTTTTTGTTTTTTTTTTTTAATTAGGCAACTTTTTTAAAATGGCTTTTGCTTTAGTTGGTACTAAATTTGATAATTTGTACTTTCTTTTTTTTCGGAACATTTATTCCTTTTTTCTAAATTTGGTACCATATTTTGAAATTTTATTTTTGTTTTTCGAATTTGGAACATTTAAATATTTTTATTCCCTTTTTTTTAAATATGTTTTTTTTTAGAAAATTGGTATTAAATTTGGTATTTTGTATGCACTTGCACTTTTTTAAAAATTGGTACTTTTTACATTTTTATTTCTTTTTAATTGTTACCATTTTAAAAAATTGGTATGTATTTTATTTGGGTTTGTATATATATATATATATATATATATATATATATATATATATATATTTTTTTTTTTTTTCAAAATTTGGTACCACTTTCTTCACAGATTGTTTTTGAAGAAATTTTTAAATTACAAAAAAATAAAACATAAAAGATTAAAATAAATAAATAAAAAATCTTAAAAACAAAAAATTTAGTACAAAAGTATTCTGCAAAAATTGTTTCTGTTTTATTATTTTTGACCTTTTTTATGAGTACTTTTTTAAAATTAGTACTTTCTACATAACATTTTGGAAAACTGGTAAATTATTTTAATTGGTACTTTTTGAGTTTTTTTGATTCTTAAATTTTACTTTAATTAATTGATCCTTTTTTGAAAACTGGTATTTTTTTAATATTAATAATTTTTTTATTTTTCCTTTTTAACTGATGCCATTTTAATAAACATAATTTTTAAAATTCTTTTCATTATGATGATATCTCGTCATTTAGACTTTTAGTTAAATTTTTAAAACATAGAATAAATAGTCGCTTCCATTTTAATTCCAACAAATACTATCAATATTAAAAATGTCCAAAGTAAATAAAACACTTTTTAGCTATAACAATTTTCAAGAGCTTTTAAATCATGCATTTGCATTAAATTATCATACTTTATGCTCAATCACCAACTATAATATCCTACTTCAGACAAAAAAATGCAAATTTTATGAATATACAATATTTGTAAGAATTGGAATAAAAGATTGTGCCCTACAATTTTGCAAAAGTGCGAAAGATATAAATATAGTTGAAAAAAAAAGAAACTCAGATTACAAAAGAAATGTTTGAAATCATAAAATATATATAATATAATAAAAATATATATAGAAAGGAATAAAAATAGATATTTATCATTTTATTGTTGTTTTTAAAATATGTAAAATAATGAAATATTAAATAATAATCATGGAAATAACAGCAAAATAAAAATGCTAATATATTTATTTATTAAATAAATGAATACTTGCAATATGCTTAAATATTTGTAAACAGTATCTTTATTGTGCCACATCTTTGAAGCATCATCATATGTAGATGCCTTTTGCCTCATCAGCTCATTCATTATCATTTTCTTTTTCTGATTGTTGCTATTAACACTTCGTTTTTTTTTTGTCTATTCAAGCAAATAATATGTGAAATGTTCGTACATTTTGAAGTATATATTAAATTTAAAGCGCCAAAAAATATATAAATTTAAATGTCTGCAAATATATTTTGCTATAGTAATCTACAAAGTTTAACAAAATTTAATTCTGTTATGTTTAGTTTTATAAGGGAATTGCAGCTAATGATCTCAGATTTCAACCGGTATCGGTTCAAAATTATTTCGAAGTTCTTTCCCGTTTTAGAAAGGTCGTTATGCAGTCTAATATTTTCATAATGTTTATTGCAGATTTTACAATTCCCTTTTATCTTATATATTTTTAAAATTTCATTGTCTTTCACTATCTAACTATCATAATTCAAATATAAATTAAACAAAATTAATATAAAATATTTTATACCCAAAAAGTTTTTGTGTTTTATAATTTGTACTCACTCATACGACTAAATACCCTTATGAAACGAAAAAATTTTATACTTTAGTTCTATAAAACTCAAAAAATCCCATATGTTAGTTTGTTCATCTGTCTGTTGGTTTCTTTGACGGCGGTTTTTTTTGTGGTAGATACACATACATCAATTTAATTTGCGTCAACTACCCAGCAGTTATAGGGAATATTTAATAACTACATTTTTTTATATTTTAATTTTTGGGACACTATTGTTAAAAAATATCTGGATCTAGAAAAAATTCAATTGATTTTTTGTGGGTTAAAGACAGTTTTACTATTTCGTACGAAACTTAAAATAAACCCTGAAATATTTGTAGACAGATAAAAGGTTTTTAAAACTTTAGTATCAGCAAACCCAGTGATAAAACATTAATACAAACTACTATTAAGTAAATAGCTTTTACCAAATCTGCGGGGCAATGACTGTTTGTGCGGGAGTATAAAAGCTGCAGTATAGATGAATGAATTTCTGTACCCAGTTTCATTTAAATAAATAATTCCCCTTCAAAAATATGTGTAGAATGTGTGAGCATTTTTTATTTAGTTGCGTTTTGGTTTTTCATTAAATTCATTTAAAATGTTTCTGTGTAGCATTGCCTTAATGAATTTAATTGGCTTAAACAATAGTTTTTTTTTTTTTTTTTTAACAAAAAAATTAACACCAATTTGCGGATTTTGAGAGAAATTTAATTTTCTGTACATATTTCTTGGAAATTTTTGAAAAAAAAAACATTATCATGGTTTACTTTCTCTATTGTTAATTGGCTATATTTTTGGACTTAAAGAAATAAGTTATTTTAAATATTTAAAACTGAAATTAACATTACGAATGACAAAAGGTTTAATTTAAAAAGAGTCCCGGTCCAGTAATTTCCATACAAATTTTATATAAAAAAGGCGTAATGCGGCTTGGTTTAAAAATAAATTTTATGTTAAATTCTCTCCGGATTTTTTGTTGTTTTCATTTTCTCGCAAAAAATATTACCATATTTTTTAAAAATTTATATGAATTTCGTAATCAAAATTGAAAAAAGCTTGAAGTAAAAAAAGAAATGAAAAGAAAATAAATAAAATTGTTGCTTATTTTCCGTTGCCTTCTACGTTTCTGTTTAATTTAGCAATGTGGTCTATGTAAAGGAATACGGACTTGTTGTGTTTATATATTTAAAATGCAAATTTATAAGGAAATATAATCTCTAAAGACTAGACCAAATATTGAATATAGTCTTGTCTAGTCTGTCTGGATTATTATCTAGTCCACAGTCTTGACTATAGAATATAATATAATATTATACAGTCGTGTCTATAATCTAGTCTATAGTCTTGACTATAACCTGTTGTATAGTCTTGATTATAGTCTATTCTATAGTCTTGACTATAGTCTATTCCATAGTCTTGACTATAGTCTATTCTATAGTCTTGACTATAGTCTATTATATATTATTGACTATAGTCTATTCTATAGTCTTGACTATAGTCTATTCTATATTCTTGACTATAGTCTATTCTATAGTCTTGACTATAGTCTATTCTATAGTCTTGACTATAGTCTATTCTATAGTCTTGACTATAGTCTATTCTATAGTCTTGATTATAGTCTATTCTATAGTCTTGACTATAGTCTATTCTAAAGTCTTGACTATAGTCTATTCTATAGTCTTGACTATAGTCTATTCTATAGTTTTGACTATAGTCTATTCTATAATCTTGACTATAGTCTATTCTATAGTGTTGACTATAGTCTATTTATAGTCTTGACTATAGTCTATTCTATAGTGTTGACTATAGTCTATTCTACAGTCTTGACTATATTCTATTCTATAGTTTTGACTATAGTCTATTCTATAGCCTTGTCTATAGTCTATTCTATAGTTTTAACTATAGCCTATTCTATAGTCTTGACTATAGCTTATTCTATAGTCTTGACTATAATCTATTCTATAGTCTTGGCTTTAGTGTATTCTATGGTCTCGACTATAGTCTATTCTATGGTTTTGACTATAATATATTCTATAGTCTTGGCTTTAGTCTATTCTATGGTCTCGACTATAGTCTATTCTATGGTTTTGACTATAATCTATTCTATAGTCTTGACTAGAGTATATTCCATAGTCTTGACTATAGTCTATTCTATAGTTTTGACTATAGTCTATTCTATAGTCTTGACTATAGTCTATTCTATAGTCTTGACTATAGTCTATTCTATAGTCTTGACTATAGTCTATTCTATAGTCTTGACTATAGTCTATTCTATAGTCTTGACTATAGTCTATTCTATAGTCTTGACTATAGTCTATTCTATAGTCTTGACTATAGTCTATTCTATAGTCTTGACTATAGTCTATTCTATAGTCTTGACTATAGTCTATTCTATAGTCTTGACTATAGTCTATTCTATAGTCTTGACTATAGTCTATTCTATAGTCTTGACTATAGTCTATTCTATAGTCTTGACTATAGTCTATTCTATAGTCTTGACTATAGTCTATTCTATAGTCTTGACTATAGTCTATTCTATAGTCTTGACTATAGTCTATTCTATAGTCTTGACTATAGTCTATTCTATAGTCTTGACTATAGTCTATTCTATAGTCTTGACTATAGTCTATTCTATAGTGTTGACTATAGTCTATTCTATAGTGTTGACTATAGTCTATTCTATAGTGTTGACTATAGTCTATTCTATAGTGTTGACTATAGTCTATTCTATAGTGTTGACTATAGTCTATTCTATAGTGTTGACTATAGTCTATTCTATAGTGTTGACTATAGTCTATTCTATAGTGTTGACTATAGTCTATTCTATAGTGTTGACTATAGTCTATTCTATAGTGTTGACTATAGTCTATTCTATAGTGTTGACTATAGTCTATTCTATAGTGTTGACTATAGTCTATTCTATAGTGTTGACTATAGTCTATTCTATAGTGTTGACTATAGTCTATTCTATAGTGTTGACTATAGTCTATTCTATAGTGTTGACTATAGTCTATTCTATAGTGTTGACTATAGTCTATTCTATAGTGTTGACTATAGTCTATTCTATAGTGTTGACTATAGTCTATTCTATAGTGTTGACTATAGTCTATTCTATAGTGTTGACTATAGTCTATTCTATAGTGTTGACTATAGTCTATTCTATAGTGTTGACTATAGTCTATTCTATAGTGTTGACTATAGTCTATTCTATAGTGTTGACTATAGTCTATTCTATAGTGTTGACTATAGTCTATTCTATAGTGTTGACTATAGTCTATTCTATAGTGTTGACTATAGTCTATTCTATAGTGTTGACTATAGTCTATTCTATAGTGTTGACTATAGTCTATTCTATAGTGTTGACTATAGTCTATTCTATAGTGTTGACTATAGTCTATTCTATAGTGTTGACTATAGTCTATTCTATAGTGTTGACTATAGTCTATTCTATAGTGTTGACTATAGTCTATTCTATAGTGTTGACTATAGTCTATTCTATAGTGTTGACTATAGTCTATTCTATAGTGTTGACTATAGTCTATTCTATAGTGTTGACTATAGTCTATTCTATAGTGTTGACTATAGTCTATTCTATAGTGTTGACTATAGTCTATTCTATAGTGTTGACTATAGTCTATTCTATAGTGTTGACTATAGTCTATTCTATAGTGTTGACTATAGTCTATTCTATAGTGTTGACTATAGTCTATTCTATAGTGTTGACTATAGTCTATTCTATAGTGTTGACTATAGTCTATTCTATAGTGTTGACTATAGTCTATTCTATAGTGTTGACTATAGTCTATTCTATAGTGTTGACTATAGTCTATTCTATAGTGTTGACTATAGTCTATTCTATAGTGTTGACTATAGTCTATTCTATAGTGTTGACTATAGTCTATTCTATAGTGTTGACTATAGTCTATTCTATAGTGTTGACTATAGTCTATTCTATAGTGTTGACTATAGTCTATTCTATAGTGTTGACTATAGTCTATTCTATAGTGTTGACTATAGTCTATTCTATAGTGTTGACTATAGTCTATTCTATAGTGTTGACTATAGTCTATTCTATAGTGTTGACTATAGTCTATTCTATAGTGTTGACTATAGTCTATTCTATAGTGTTGACTATAGTCTATTCTATAGTGTTGACTATAGTCTATTCTATAGTGTTGACTATAGTCTATTCTATAGTGTTGACTATAGTCTATTCTATAGTGTTGACTATAGTCTATTCTATAGTGTTGACTATAGTCTATTCTATAGTGTTGACTATAGTCTATTCTATAGTGTTGACTATAGTCTATTCTATAGTGTTGACTATAGTCTATTCTATAGTGTTGACTATAGTCTATTCTATAGTGTTGACTATAGTCTATTCTATAGTGTTGACTATAGTCTATTCTATAGTGTTGACTATAGTCTATTCTATAGTGTTGACTATAGTCTATTCTATAGTGTTGACTATAGTCTATTCTATAGTGTTGACTATAGTCTATTCTGTAGTGTTGACTATAGTCTATTCTATAGTGTTGACTATAGTCTATTCTATAGTGTTGACTATAGTCTATTCTGTAGTGTTGACTATAGTCTATTCTATAGTGTTGACTATAGTCTATTCTATAGTGTTGACTATAGTCTATTCTATAGTCTTGACTATAGTCTATTCTATAGTCTTGACTATAGTCTATTCTATAGTCTTGACTATAGTCTATTCTATAGTCTTGACTATAGTCTATTCTATAGTCTTGACTATAGTCTATTCTATAGTCTTGACTATAGTCTATTCTATAGTCTTGACTATAGTCTATTCTATAGTCTTGACTATAGTCTATTCTATAGTCTTGACTATAGTCTATTCTATAGTCTTGACTATAGTCTATTCTATAGTCTTGACTATAGTCTATTCTATAGTCTTGACTATAGTCTATTCTATAGTCTTGACTATAGTCTATTCTATAGTCTTGACTATAGTCTATTCTATAGTCTTGACTATAGTCTATTCTATAGTGTTGACTATAGTCTATTCTATAGTCTTGACTATAGTCTATTCTATAGTGCTGACTATAGTCTATTCTATAGTGTTGACTATAGTCTATTCTATAGTGTTGACTATAGTCTATTCTATAGTGTTGACTATAGTCTATTCTATAGTCTTGACTATAGTCTATTCTATAGTGTTGACTATAGTCTATTCTATAGTCTTGACTATAGTCTATTCTATAGTGTTGACTATAGTCTATTCTATAGTCTTGACTATAGTCTATTCTATAGTCTTGACTATAGTCTATTCTATAGTCTTGACTATAGTCTATTCTATAGTCTTGACTATAGTCTATTCTATAGTTTTGACTATAGTCTATTCTATAGCCTTCTATAGTCTTGACTATAGTCTTGACTATAGTCTTGACTATAGTCTATTCTATAGTCTTGACTATAGTCTTGACTATAGTCTATTCTATAGTCTTGACTATAGTCTTGACTATAGTCTATTCTATAGTCTTGACTATAGTCTATTCTATAGTCTTGACTATAGTCTATTCTATAGTCTTGACTATAGTCTATTCTATAGTCTTGACTATAGTCTATTCTATAGTCTTGACTATAGTCTATTCTATAGTCTTGACTATAGTCTATTCTATAGTCTTGACTATAGTCTATTCTATAGTGTTGACTATAGTCTATTCTATAGTCTTGACTATAGTCTATTCTATAGTGTTGACTATAGTCTATTCTATAGTGTTGACTATAGTCTATTCTATAGTGTTGACTATAGTCTATTCTATAGTGTTGACTATAGTCTATTCTATAGTGTTGACTATAGTCTATTCTATAGTGTTGACTATAGTCTATTCTATAGTGTTGACTATAGTCTATTCTATAGTGTTGACTATAGTCTATTCTATAGTGTTGACTATAGTCTATTCTATAGTGTTGACTATAGTCTATTCTATAGTGTTGACTATAGTCTATTCTATAGTGTTGACTATAGTCTATTCTATAGTGTTGACTATAGTCTATTCTATAGTGTTGACTATAGTCTATTCTATAGTGTTGACTATAGTCTATTCTATAGTGTTGACTATAGTCTATTCTATAGTGTTGACTATAGTCTATTCTATAGTGTTGACTATAGTCTATTCTATAGTGTTGACTATAGTCTATTCTATAGTGTTGACTATAGTCTATTCTATAGTGTTGACTATAGTCTATTCTATAGTGTTGACTATAGTCTATTCTATAGTGTTGACTATAGTCTATTCTATAGTGTTGACTATAGTCTATTCTGTAGTGTTGACTATAGTCTATTCTATAGTGTTGACTATAGTCTATTCTGTAGTGTTGACTATAGTCTATTCTATAGTGTTGACTATAGTCTATTCTATAGTCTTGACTATAGTCTATTCTATAGTCTTGACTATAGTCTATTCTATAGTCTTGACTATAGTCTATTCTATAGTCTTGACTATAGTCTATTCTATAGTCTTGACTATAGTCTATTCTATAGTCTTGACTATAGTCTATTCTATAGTCTTGACTATAGTCTATTCTATAGTCTTGACTATAGTCTATTCTATAGTCTTGACTATAGTCTATTCTATAGTCTTGACTATAGTCTATTCTATAGTCTTGACTATAGTCTATTCTATAGTCTTGACTATAGTCTATTCTATAGTCTTGACTATAGTCTATTCTATAGTCTTGACTATAGTCTATTCTATAGTCTTGACTATAGTCTATTCTATAGTGTTGACTATAGTCTATTCTATAGTCTTGACTATAGTCTATTCTATAGTGCTGACTATAGTCTATTCTATAGTGTTGACTATAGTCTATTCTATAGTGTTGACTATAGTCTATTCTATAGTCTTGACTATAGTCTATTCTATAGTGTTGACTATAGTCTATTCTATAGTGTTGACTATAGTCTATTCTATAGTCTTGACTATAGTCTATTCTATAGTCTTGACTATAGTCTATTCTATAGTCTTGACTATAGTCTATTCTATAGTCTTGACTATAGTCTATTCTATAGTCTTGACTATAGTCTATTCTATAGTCTTGACTATAGTCTATTCTATAGTCTTGACTATAGTCTATTCTATAGTCTTGACTATAGTCTATTCTATAGTCTTGACTATAGTCTATTCTATAGTCTTGACTATAGTCTATTCTATAGTCTTGACTATAGTCTATTCTATAGTCTTGACTATAGTCTATTCTATAGTCTTGACTATAGTCTATTCTATAGTCTTGACTATAGTCTATTCTATAGTCTTGACTATAGTCTATTCTATAGTCTTGACTATAGTCTATTCTATAGTGTTGACTATAGTCTATTCTATAGTCTTGACTATAGTCTATTCTATAGTGTTGACTATAGTCTATTCTATAGTCTTGACTATAGTCTATTCTATAGTGTTGACTATAGTCTATTCTATAGTGTTGACTATAGTCTATTCTATAGTGTTGACTATAGTCTATTCTATAGTGTTGACTATAGTCTATTCTATAGTCTTGACTATAGTCTATTCTATAGTGTTGACTATAGTCTATTCTATAGTGTTGACTATAGTCTATTCTATAATCTTGACTATAGTCTATTCTATAGTCTTGACTATAGTCTATTCTATAGTCTTGACTATAGTCTATTCTATAGTCTTGACTATAGTCTATTCTATAGTCTTGACTATAGTCTATTCTATAGTTTTGACTATAGTCTATTCTATAGCCTTCTATAGTCTTGACTATAGTCTTGACTATAGTCTTGACTATAGTCTATTCTATAGTCTTGACTATAGTCTATTCTATAGTCTTGACTATAGTCTATTCTATAGTCTTGACTATAGTCTATTCTATAGTCTTGACTATAGTCTATTCTATAGTGTTGACTATAGTCTATTCTATAGTGTTGACTATAGTCTATTCTATAGTCTTGACTATAGTCTATTCTATAGTGTTGACTATAGTCTATTCTATAGTCTTGACTATAGTCTATTCTATAGTGTTGACTATAGTCTATTCTATAGTGTTGACTATAGTCTATTCTATAGTGTTGACTATAGTCTATTCTATAGTGTTGACTATAGTCTATTCTATAGTCTTGACTATAGTCTATTCTATAGTGTTGACTATAGTCTATTCTATAGTGTTGACTATAGTCTATTCTATAGTCTTGACTATAGTCTATTCTATAGTCTTGACTATAGTCTATTCTATAGTCTTGACTATAGTCTATTCTATAGTCTTGACTATAGTCTATTCTATAGTCTTGACTATAGTCTATTCTATAGTCTTGACTATAGTCTATTCTATAGTCTTGACTATAGTCTATTCTATAGTTTTGACTATAGTCTATTCTATAGCCTTCTATAGTCTTGACTATAGTCTTGACTATAGTCTTGACTATAGTCTATTCTATAGTCTTGACTATAGTCTTGACTATAGTCTATTCTATAGTCTTGACTATAGTCTATTCTATAGTCTTGACTATAGTCTTGACTATAGTCTATTCTATAGTCTTGACTATAGTCTTGACTATAGTCTTGACTATAGGCTATTCTATAGTCTTGACTATAGTCTTGACTATAGTCTTGACTATAGTCTATTCTATAGTCTTGACTACAGTCTATTCTATAGTCTTGACTATAGTCTATTCTATAGGCTTGACTATAGTCTTGACTATAGTCTATTCTATACTCTTGGCTATAGTCTATTCTATAGTCTTGGCTATAGTCTATTCTATAGTCTGGATTTTAGTATATTCTATAGTATTGACTATAGTCTAGTTTATAGTCTTGCCTATAGTCTAGTTTATAGTCTATAGTTTTAATTATGGTATATTCTATAGTCAAACTGTAGCCTAAAATGTAGTTTTCTGTAGTTTCGATTATAATCTAGTCTATAGTCTGCCATCGTTGGTATTTTTTAGCCTTGCTTCAACTGAAAATAAAATAGCGGTTGCTTTTTTAGCTTCCATCATACATAGGTCTTTGATAGTGTCATCGTAGCTTTGGTTTTAGTCATAGGTCTTTTGAAAGTTAAGACTCACAACTTTCTGTAAACAAGACTCTATATCGAACAAAAATCTAAGCAAACGAAAGCAAGTCCAACGAATTCAAATCATTTTGGGATTCTTTTTTTTTTCCTAAACTTTTTTTCGCATGAAATTACGTCTGTTCACATTATGTATGTTGTATTTTTCTTTCATAGTAATTTTTTTCTCGGAAATAGTAAAAATACCACTAAATTATTTAAACGAAGATACAATCATACAAATGAAAATAAAAAAGAAAAAAAAGAAGAATCAAAACAAGAATTCTATTGAGATTTTTTATATTTATAAATTGATGTTTGAAGAAAAATATTCATTTAACGATACGGTTAATTTCCAAATCAATATCAAACATGATTGTGGGACATTTGTAGTGTCCTGTTGGGTAATTTTCTTATTTTTCATTGTAAAATGCAACTAGTCGAAAACAAAATAGTAAGTGACTGATTTTGACATTTTCGTTCGTATTGTTCGAAATACAGAAACCTAATTTTATATGGAGACACTTATGTTTTCGTTCGACTCAATGTTCTCATAGAAGTGTGTTAGAGAAACACAAATCAGTTTCCGTGGGATTATAAGGTCAAAGATAGCATTCGTTCGACATAGAGAAACAGGCTATTAGTTTCAGTCATTGATATTTCATAACTTCAAACATAGATCTTTATATATGCTAGGAATTTCTTGAATCATTGACCGGTATATAGTTATAAACTACTTTCAATAATAGGTCCTGATAAAGTCCAAAACAAGCTTTATTCGTAGAACCTTATATATAGCCTATGATTATGATCAACCGTAGGTATTTATTTAGTCGGGAATTAACTTAAATTGTAGGTATTTAATAAATACCGTTAAAAAATCTTAGCTAAACGTTACATAAAATAAAACCTAATATGATAAAATATTAATCAACTTGGGTTTTTCTCATTTATTGCAATTAAAAATTCTCAGAATTTCATTTTACTATATGTGCATTACTGTGAGAAAACTACACAAATCAAATATTGTGAATTTGACCATAAATGGTTTTAAAATTGTTTAAACTGAAGCATTTTTTGCGCTAACTAACTTCGCTAGTTAGTTAGTGTATAAAAGTGCATTTTTGTAATGAATAAATAATGAATAAATAAATGGTACCAGTTGCAATTGTTATAACTAATATATAAAGACTTATAAAAGTGGCAAGGTAAACAAGTTTTCTGCAATTTTTTTTTTCAGTTAAAATCTTTTAATCTCTCTTTGTATATGAGCAAAATATTTGATGTTTTTTTTTTTAATATATCAATACAATTTTATTTTGTTTCACACTGTTTCCCTGAGGAAATTTCTACAATGAAGTGATTTAACAAAAATGTTTGTAAAACGAGCTTCAGTTGCTATTATATGACTGTAAATTATAATTAAAACTCACGGAGTATAATATAATAAACGTAGCTTGAAAAGAAATCTAAAACCCAACCAACGCAGTTATAAATCAAAACCAAACAGTCAATTCATTAATGTTTATTATTATTTACGTTTATTTTATTTCTCTTTTTGATTTTTGTATTAGTAATACACGGGGCTCTTGTAGTAAGTAGATAAATAAAGAAAATAAATAAATAAATAAAATAAAATATATGGTAAAAATAGCCAACAATTGCTATTTTTTCATATCATTTGAATTCGTATTTAAACCAGTTTGAGTTTTTGTAGTAAAGAGTTTACTAGTTGGTGTTAAGTACAAGTATAAAATCTTAAAATGGTATTAAAATGAATAGCTAAATGCCCTACATTAAGTTATTTAAGACTAATTATTTTTAATTAATACTTTATATAGTCTATGCTCAAAAATTAAAATTAATTATTTAGTTAGAAATTTTGTTTTAAGACCAAAAAAGTTAAAATTTTTCAAAGAATTTTTGTAAATTAAACATATATTTCTTTAGGCCAATTCTTAAAAGAAGAAATTTATTTTTTATGCCAAGATATTTCAATTGAAACTCTAAAATAATTGAAACCAAAAAAAGTTAAGAAAAATTATATAAGAAAATTGATATTGCTCCAAGCAGTATTACATTTTTTCTTCACTTATTTAAGTTTTTGTCAAGAAAATTTTATATCTAGTATAGGGTATTTTAAATTTCTCATTATGCCTTTTAATAAAATTACGCAAATTCCTAAGAAAACATTTATTATAAATAGTAATAAAAACTTTTATTACTTTTTGCAATCACTGTGTGCATTTTTTCTGTAGTAACAATGTTTTAAATTGGCTTTTAGTTTTTTAGCACCAGCAACAAGTTTTTTATATTAACAACAATTTGCTTTTTATTTACTTTGTATATTTGTTAAATGCTTTTTATTGAAATTATTATTAGGTTACGATTTTTTTTATTATATACCTGCCTACTTCCGTTTTAATATAGTTTTGATAATAATATTATTAAAAGTTTAGTAAATTAAGTTTGATATATTAAAAAAATATATAAATTACAGATTGTGATCATAAAGCAAGTTCATATATAAATAAGAACGTATAAATAAAAACTTCTATATTAAGTCTTTTACAATGCAAAATTGGCATCAATCGTAGATCTTCATATAGTCCAAAGTAAGTTTGAATCGTACTATAAATTTACTTTCAATCATAGTTATTGCTATAGTCTAAAATTGCCTTTAGTTTTAGGTCATTATAAACCCTTAGATTAACTTCAATCTTAGTGGTTTATATGATCCAGACTTAACTTTAAACGTAGGGGTTTATATAGTCAAAAAGTAACTTCAATGATATGTTATTATATATACTCCAAAATTAGCTTCAATCGCTAAACTTTATATAGTTTAAAATTTTCCTCAATTGTAAGTTTTTATATATAGTCCAAAATTAGCTTTAATCGAAAATATTTATTCCAAAGTTTGCTTCAATTATGTATATATAACGTTGAATTAGCTGCGATTATAGATGTTTATATATTTCAAATTTATCTCCGATCGCTAGACGAGTCTAGTATAAAATTAGCTTCAATTTTTCAATCTTTATGTTATCAAAAAATTAGCTTTAATCGTAGGCATTTATACTGTTGAAAGTTTCAATCGTAAATTCTATGTAGTCTAAAATTAGCTTCAGTTGTAGATCTTTATATATTCCAAAATTAACTTCAGTCGTAGGCCCTATGTAGTCAAAAATTACGTTCAGTGGTAGAGGTTTATATAATCCAAAATTTGCTTTAATTGCATGTTATTATATGAATAGTTCAAAATTACCATCAATCCTCAATACCCTCTATATGTATATAGTCCAAAATTAGTTTCGATTGTAGGTCTTTATGTAACCTTGCATGAACTTCAATCGTGGGGTCAATATAGTCTATAATAAGCGATAAAGGTTTGTCTTTATATAGTCAATGCTACTTTTATAGCTAAAAATAAGCTTCACTCATAGCTCTGTATTTATCAAATTTATCTTCAATCTTAGGTCTTTATACAGCTTTAGTTGGAGGGTTTATATATTCCAAAAGTAACTTCAATGACATGGCATGTTATTATATACATATATTCTAAAATTAACTTCAATTTCGGATCTTTATTTGAAATGAAATGAATGGTCTATAGTCCACAATTAGCTTCGATTGTGGGTTCATAATTAGCGCTAAACGTTGGTCTTTATACAGTCCAAAATTAGCTTTAATCGTAACTTTTTATACAGTTCAGTTTCCCTTTATGTTCCCCTATACATTCTTAATTTATCTCTATATTTATTTTTAATTTTTTATTTCTTTACTTTTTACCTAATTTTATCTTATAAATTAATCTAAATAATATTTATATCTACTTCTTTTGCTTACAGGTAACCTTCTTACGAACTAGTTTATTACAAAACAAAACAGGTAAAATACATTTTAAGAAATTTCATTTTTTTAAACTAAACTAGAATAAAGTAATTCAGTGACTATATGTAAAAAAGACATTTTAAATATTATACAAAAAAGGAATTACTAGTTTTTTAAACAAAACTATATAATTAAGAAAGAAATGTTATATAATCACTTCACATATATTTTTATTAACATTTATAAATTAACCCCCTGAAATCAATTTTATAGCATAAAATTTTCCATTCATTTCTTATCGTTTATTACAACAATTAATATATATTTTACTACCGAAATCAATTAAAAATTTAAAACAATACGAAAAAAATTATAAATTCAAAACTCATTCACACTCAATAAGGAAATGCACTTAATATTTTGAATCTCATTAAAACAGTATTAAATGAAAATTATGATGTTCATCAAATGATGATGTTGTTTAATAAATATACACACTCAAATGCTTTTAATTATAATAAGATGCATAACACTATAGTTGCATTTAAAATTCAATATATTTTCAACAGTTTAATTTTAATTTTAATTTTGAAAAAAGAATAATAAAAATTGTTTGTGTTTTGTAAAAGATAAACAAACAAGAAAAACTATTAAAGAAAATAGAAAATTATATAAATATATATGAAAATATAAAAATTCCTATACTTGTAACGATTTGTTAGACAATTAGACAGAAATGTAAAAGAATAAATGCTTAAATAAAAAAATAAATTCCAACAAATGCTATAAAATTATAACAAAACTTAAATTTCTTTTCTAATTTATTAAATTTAAAAAAAATTTATTTAATATTGTGTATAAAAATCCCAACCCCCACTCCTTTATAACTCTGTTTTAATCTATTACAACAACTAATCCACTAAACAGACACTAAAATGTCAGTGTATATCATCACTCTGAGGTACTACAATTGTAATAAGATGACGACAGCAACACCAGCCGACATCTCGTAATGAACCGCAAAATTAAAAAATTCTGTATTTTTTTTTTCTTCATATTCATGTTCTTTCGAGTAAAACATTCAATGGGGTTGTAATTTACAAAATAAGTATGAGCTAACATCATCATCACCATCAGCATGGGAGAAAGACGAATGAACTTGAAGAATGAAATTCTATGAAGATAATAGCAACAAACGAACAAGTCAAGGGTTAATATCCTGTAATCAAAACATGAACATAAATATATGTATGTAAACCCAAACAATACTAAAATGACTTCAGTTTAAAATACGGAAAAGAGAAAAAAAAAAAAACTGCAAGCTACAACATTTAAATCTACTTTAACACCAATAATAAAATCTAAACAACAGCGGCAACAATAAGAACAATAATAATTGACAGAAAAAGAAAAAAATATTATGTAAATAAATGGTGTTAATAAATTTCAATTAAAATGTTGCCTATAAAGAAGAAGAAATTGAATTGGTTTATAAACAACACTGGAAAAAGTTTTTTTTTTTAGAAAATTATCAAATATATGTAGATTTTCTTAGGGGTTTATATAGTTCAAAGTTTACTTCAATGGTAGATCTTTATATAGTTCAAAATTCATTTCAAACGTAAGTCTTTATATAGCCCAAAATTATCCTTATTATTAACTCGTTCTACAGTCTTAAATTAGCTCTTAATGGAGGGGTTTATATGTTTAAATAATTTCAATCATGGGTCTTTATAAATCGTGTATCTTTATATAGTCAAAATTAGCTCTAATCGTAAATCTTTATGTAGTCCAAAATTAGCTCTAATTGTAGATCTTCATATAGGAAGAAAACTAAAATTTTCTAACGAAAAAAAAAAACGTAATTTTTGATCTCATCACCTCCAATTTTTAAAAATTTGGTATATACACTCAATACGGCAACAAAAAATTTGAAGTTCTTAAAAATTTTCAAATCCATTGTAGTTTAGGAAAATTTTTAAGAAAACTTATAAAAATGGAATATATATAGTTTTTGAAAAATCCTTAATATATGGACGAGTATTGATTTGATCATAGTTTTCTTTTCAAAAATATCATTTTTATAAAAATAACTAGAAACTATATTTATTAGTCATCAATATGAGCCAAAGTTTGCTAAAATCTGACAAATAAGTCCCAATATATATGGATTCAATTTTCATGTATTTAAAAAAAAAATCTGAAAAAGTGAACTGAAGAAGTGAACGATAAAAACTAAACTGCAATGAATTTGAAATTTATGAAGAACTTTAAATTTAATTTAGAGACCTGCGTCGAGGACTTTTATCGGAGGCGACGGCATGTGTTACAAAGCTTCGGCGACGGCTTGAAATCGGCTGCATACATTAAGCATACATTTTTCTAATTAAAAATTTTAATTTTCATGCCATATTGATTAATATTGTTCATAAAAATAAGACTACAAGACTTTTTTTTTTTAGCGAAAAATCAGAATTATTAATTTATTGAAAATATTTTAAAGAAAGAATATGGGATTGATCTAAGCATATTTTTGGATGTTTTAGATAAAATATCGAAATAATTATTTGCATAATAGAATTAAAAATAGTCTGCTCCGATATAAATACATTATTAAGATATGCTGGTTGGTTGGTTGGTTAACGTGTTAACCCGTAACCTTTAAGATATGCTAAAAAAAATAAATAATGCAATAAATAATGGAATTTATATGAATTACTTTGAAAATTCCCAACCACATATCGCTCATTTAGTGCAATATCACAAGTAAAGGAAAACCAAGTTTCGGGTTAATATCTCTAGTGCATAGCAGTGATTTATTAGCTGATAAAAGTTTGTGTACGAGTTTTTTTTAGATTTCTCGCAGGATAGAGATCAAGGTTCATTAAAATTTATTAACGACTGTTAAAATTATCAAAATCAAAAATAATCAATTATAAGTCATCAAAAATGTTTGATTGATTTCTAATTAATTGAAGTTTAAAATGATGCAAATATTTTTCCTTAATTTAAATACAACGTAAATGGCAAATAGTGCATTAAAATATTTTTCCAAAAAGAATTAAAAACGGCGGCTATTTTTAAACCGAGTTAAGTCGAAAATTTTACGGCGGCGGCGGCTTCAAAATTTTTTTCTCAGCGACCCGGCTCAGAATTTCATCGAAATCGGAGATGGTGAGGTTCGCCGGGTGTTCGAATTATATAGTCCAATAGTTTCTTCAATCGTAGATCTTTATGTTGTCCAAAATTAGCTCCAATCACAGATTTTTATGTAGTACAAAATTATCTTCATTCGATTTTTTATATCAAGAATTTTAGCTTTAACTGTAGGTTTTTATCTCCTCAGAAACCGCTTGACCGATTTGCATGATTTGCGTGCATGAGAATAGTTCGTAAAGTATATTTCATATCGCTAGAGGGCGTAAAATAGGCCACAAGTGGTAAAAGCTTCCCTCCCTATATCTTCTTAACTAATCAACCGTCTCTCTTAAAATTTGGCAGCAAATAGTGTAACATTTGGAAGGAACTATAGCCTATAGGACGGCAAATAAGGTATTTAGGACAGTAAATAGGGCAAGAGCGTAAAAGCTCCCTCTCACTATATCTTCTTAAGTAATCAACTGGTTTTCTTCAAATTTGATATTAATAATATTCACTTTTTGGAAATTCCGGCATCTTCTTAATTAGTTATCCGATAATAGTTTCAAGTCTTGACCTTAAGGCTATAAATTTTATCATTTAGGGCGTAAAATAAAGCAAAAAGAGTAAAAGCACGTCCACCCATCCCCAAACACCTACAATACATTCATTAGTTTTTTATTAAAAAACAAAATGTTCACTAGAAATAAGTTACATTGCAAATCAAAGTTTGCCGGTTTAGCTAGTGCTTTTATATAACTATTACAAAATTAGCTTTCATCGCATGTCCTTCTCTAGCTTCAATCCTTGGTAGTTTAAGTGGTCTAAACATAGATTCAATCCTAGGTCTTTTTTGAGTCTTATTTTAGCTTGAATGGTTTCAAAGTTTTTGTGCTAACAAATAGTACAATAAAAATAATTTGCGAGTTTCCAAAAATTTTATACATTTTTGTAGTATTAAAATGCATTAGCTATACAAAAAAAAAATTACCTTATGTTTTTCAATTAACACAGATGTTTCATTTTACATTAAAATTTAATTAATATCTATCAGCAAAAACAAAAATAATAGTAAAATAAAATAAAAAAAATTCCCCCATTTAAATTTTTAATTTATTCAATCATCTACTTAATTGATTTAATACATTTTTGTATTGGAAACATTTTTCTGTTTTTCATTTTTTACAGTTAATAGTAGGTGATATCATCATTTTGGTAATAGGTGCAAATTTAAAAAAAATTTTAATTGAATGAATTACTTTGGTGATTGTTGACTTTCTTCTGTGTATGGCTTTTTTATAAAGAAAATTCTATAAGTAATATTTACTATTATTATTTCATTTCTACTTCTACAATAAAATATATTTACATGATGATTTTCCTAACACTATATCAGTAACATTCAGTCTGCCCTTATCTTAATATCTGCTACAACACCCCAAATTCAGCCAGCACTTGAAATCATTAAACAAAATTGCATGTTCTTCTTGAAGAAAATTCCATATCAAATTTCTAATAATAAACTAAATCATTAACTCAACAGTTTCCCTAATAAAAACGAATTTTATATTAAAACTCAATTAAAGAAAAGTACACAGAAAAAATTTGATCAATTAAATGATTTGTCAAAAATTTAATTTGTTTCAATAACTCTTTAATTGAATCCATTATTCGAGTAAAAATCTTAAAACTTCTTATGTTTCCATCTAAAAATAAAGTCGTTTATTAGCTTTCTTTCTTTTACTTTTCTAATTGTAGTAATTAATAGGGTAATAAAAAATAAATATAAATTGATCATCTGAGTGAATAAAATTTTTTAATAGGTTGAATTTAAACTAATAAAATAATGGAATATGTATGATTCGTAATTGAAATTGGATTTTAATTTTTTATAGGTATGTTAAATTTGAATTCAATTTGTTAGAATACTTCGATTTTGTGTAATTTATTTAATTATAAAATATTTGGAATTATTTAAAAATTTAAATTCTGATTAATAATTTAACTGAAATTTTTTCGAAACAATTTTTTCTGTGTATACATGCAACAGGAAGCAAATAAATTTCCTAAAAGAAATACTAAAATATATATCACCCTTATATAAATTATATATTATAAGTTACTTTAGAAAAACCTTAAATCTCCAACAACTTTAAAAAAAAATCCCTTATTTTTTCTATGATACCTTTATAAGTTGTGGTAAAATGTTATTTTTCGTTTTTATTTTTCCCAACTGCAATTGAAGTAATTTTGCACAAATTTAACACTTGACAAAACATCAAAAACAATCGTTAAAGATAGAAATTATGTGAAATGTTGAATAATTTTTTCTTCTATTTCTAAAGGATTTGACTACTACTTACACTTCACTCCCTTAGTTATGGCTTGTCATTGTGATTTTTTTTTTTTTTTTTTCGGTGAAATAAATAGAAGTGTTGGTGGTGGTGGGTAGTTATTATTTTTTTATTTTTTTTTGCATTTGAAGTATATAATAGAGTAATAAAGGCAAAAAGAAAATTACGAATTGTTTTATGTTTATACCGATGTTTTATTATTATATTTTTCATTTTCAAAATCCCTTCTTTGTTTAGGAATTTTTATTAATTTCAATAGAAATATGTTTTTTCTTTGATTTGTTTTATGATTAAAAAGGATTTTTTCTTTATAGTAAAAAAAATTTAATCTAAATTTAATATAATTTTTTTTAATATAAACTACAAATTAAAATAAAATAAGTAAATAAAATAAAAAATAATAATAAATGGAGTTCTGTTAGTTAAGTGATAGACCATTAAGGCATTTTTTTTTTTGTGGCAAAAAAGGGCATTGCTTCATGAATTTTTGTCAAAAGAAAACTTATAAAATTCTTTAGATAATATACATACATATATAATAAACATATATATAAAAGAAAATTAATTCAAATTTAATGTAAAAAGAAAATTTGTTGAAAAGTATAAAAAGAAAAAATTTTCTTATTGAGAATTTCCTATAAAAAGAAATTAAAAATATTGAAAACTTCCTAATTTTTGGATTTTTTTTACAATTTTTTGTTAAAAAAATTTTCTATAAAAAGATATTGTTTTGAAAATTTACAGAGAATTTTCTATAAATAAATGTATTGAAATTTTTTTATAAAAAGAAAATTTGTCGAAAATTTTTCGTACAAAGAAAATTTTCGAAACTTTTCTATAAAAAGAGAATATATCGAAAATTTTCTTTAAAAAAAAATTACCGAAAATATTCTTAAAAAAGAAAATTTACCAGAAATTTTCATAAGGAAAATTTATCGAAAATTTTCTTAAAAAAGAAGATTTATCGAAAATTTTCCTAAAAAAGAAAATTTATCGAAAATTTTCTATAAAAAGAAAATCTATCGAAAATTTTCTATAAAAAGAAAATATATAAAAAGAGAATGTATCGAAAATTTTCTTAAAAAAGAATACCTGAAGAAAATTTACCGGAAATTTTCTTAAAAAGAAAATTTATCGAAAATTTTCTTAAAAAAGAAAATTTATCGAATATGTTCTTAAAAAAGAAAATTTATTGAAAATTTTCCTAAAAAATAAAATTTATCGAAAATTTTCCTAAAAAATAAAATTTATCGAAAGTTTTCCTAAAAAAAGAAAATCTATCGAAAATTTTCTATAAAAAGAAAATATATAAAAAGATAATATATCGAAAATTTAAAAAAAAATTACCGGAAATTTTCTTAAAAAAGAAAATTTACCGGAAATTTTTTTAAAAAGAAAATTTATCGAAAATTTTCTTAAAAAAGAAAATTTATCGAATATTTTCCTAAAAAAGAAAATTTATTGAAAATTTTCTTAAAAAAGAAAATTTATTGAAAATTTTCCTAAAAAATAACATTTATCGAAAATTTTCCTAAAAAATAAAGTTTATCAAAAATTTTCTATAAAAAGAAAATCTATCGAAAATTTTCCATAAAAATAAAATTCATTGAACATTTCCTATAAAAGGAAAATTTTTCGAAAATTTGCTTTCAAAAGAGAATTCATTCAAAATTTCTTATAAAAAAATTGTCGAAATTTTTCCATAAAAAGAAAATTTATCGAATTTTTTTTTAAAGAAAATTTATCGAAAATTTTCTGTAGAAAGAAAGTTTATCAAAAATTTTCTATAAAAAGAGAATGTTTATCGAAAAATTTTGATAAAAATAAATTTAATCAAAAATGTCCTATAAAACGAAAATTAATCAAAAATTTCTTATAAAAAGAAAATTAATAAAAAATTTCCTATAAAAAGAAAATTAATCAAAAATTTGCTATAAAAAAGATTAATTAAAAAATTTCTACAATAAAAGATTAATCGAAAATTTTTCAAGATTTATCGAAAATATTTTATACAAAGAACATTTATCGAAAATATTTTATAAACATCTATCGAAAATTTTCAATAAAAGAAAATTCATTGAAAATTTTCCATAAAAGGAAAATTTTTCGAAAATTTCCTATAAACGATTTTTAATTCCATGAACATTTTTATAAATTTGACGCCATTTATTTACCATTTATTTTCTTCTACATCATTTACAGTTTCTAAGTTTTAGTTCTCATTTTTTGCTTTTTGTTTCTCAGTTATTAATTTAATTGTGTAATTACCCTTAGATAATGCAATTACACGGATTTCAGTTTCATACACAGAAATTTATGAATATTTTTGAAATATATTTAAAATTTTATTTAAGGCAGATGACAAGGCATAAAGAAATTAATACATCATGAATAAAAGGCAATTTTAAACATTTCTTTTAAGGAAAAAAATTATTATATTTATTGAAAATTATCATGAACATGAACCAGCTATCAACATACAAGAAAAGTGAAAAAGCAGAAAATTGACCAACATTTTTTTCGGATTTTTCTTTTTTTTTCCTGATGTTTTAAGTACTTGACACTTTGCAACAGCCAAGGCCAACTAACAACAAAAGCATATGAGTCACGTGTGGGATTTTCTTACATATTTTTCCTTCTTTGCTTTACAGCTTGAGTGGAAAGTGAAAGAAAAGCATCAAATTACTGAAAATTTATATATACAACATAAGTACACTTAGTCTTATTTGCCTTCATACATATATAGTCAGACCGAAGTCCACAATAACGGATGTAAACAAAAAAAAAAAAAAAAAAAAAAAAAAAAAAAATGGATCTAAGAAAAGCCACCACCACCTAGCTATTTAAAAATTTAAAACAAATATTTTTTTTACGAACATATTTGTTTATGAATGTTTTAAAGAGGATTCTTTTTCTTTTTTTCAACTCACGAACGTGTTATTTTTATATTTTTTGTTGTTTAGCTTGTGCTTAATTAGAATCAGTTTTTTTATATTTGTTGACAGGGTTTTTAAGGGAACTATTAACCCCTTGATTAAATTTCTCTCACTGGGTGTATGTGTGTGAGTAGGTCTCAGTTTGTTGTTCGTGCTGTTTTCATTTTAATAATCCTTTGAAATTGACACTTTCACTAATAATATTAGAGTTATTTTCTGTTGTTGCTTTTTGAAGTTGCAACACTTTTTTCTATTTGACTTTTTTGCTATGGGGAGAAAAGTTAAACTTTGTTAATTTGTTGTTGCTATTGAATACAGTAATTGATCATAAGTTAGACATTATAATGACTATAATTAGTCATGATTAAAGTTTTCAGTTTTTGAAAAATTGATTTAAAAATTAAGCACTTTAAACTAATTTGGGAATTAAAGAAATAAAGTGGGAGAAAGTTTTATAATGAAAAATAGTTATAATGTTTTTTGATGAACAGATGGATATTGTTATTTCAAATTCCCTGCCTATAACGATGACAATAAGGAGACTCCAAATGATCAAAAGAATAACAGTCTATATATGGTAGACTTAAATATCCGTTATCAAATTTTATAATCTTCACCGAAGAAAATTTATTTTTAATTTTTTATAATTCAATGTTTCAATGGCGGAAGGATATTTCAGGTTTGAATATATTCAACATTATTTACTAATTTGATTTAACGATATCCGTCCGTCTATCTGTGAATATAGTTCTTGAGATTACAGTAAATGTCATATCGCTGAAGATGTTTATAATTAATCACAATTCAGATGAAATGTAAAAAACACTTCAAGGCGCATAAAAAAGCCCGTTGGACTAGTTACCAGTGAGCTAGTGAGCAGTCTGGGGGTTGTGTGTTCGATTCCCACCACAGACCCTGGGATATAATATAATGGAATATAGTTTTTACTTGTATTGTAGATATTCAATAAATAAACAAACAAACCAGCAAACAAACAATTAAACAAATATCTATATATAATTTCCTAAGCTGTTTTCTCTTTCCAGAATTTTCTGAAGCTCTCAGACGACGTAGAAAATTTGTTGTTTCTCAATTAACTTATAAAACTATTCGTTCTATAAATCCTAACGGAGCCAGATTTTGAAATTTTTACAAGGGAGCGGAGATACCATGATTTTTATATAATTTTCTCTCTTTCCAGAACTTTCTAAAGCTCCCAGACGACATGTAAAATTTAAATTCGGCTTACTTATAATACTATTCTCCCTACAAATCCCAACGGAGCCAGATTTTGAAATTGGTATTTCCAGAGCTTTCTGAAGCTCCCAGAAAATTAAAATTCGGCTTACTTATAAAACTATTCGTCCTACGAATTCAAACGGAGCTAAATTTTAAAATTTCTATCGGGGAGCGGAGATAGACAATTTTAAAACAAGTAAGAAAGTTATAATCGATCAAGCTCGACTATATGATACCCTACACCATGATATGCGTCAAAGTCAGTTTTGGTCAGGGTTGTATTTGAAACCTTTGCTAGGTGGGAATTTTTTTTTTTTTTGACATAAAAAACCAAATAGTATTCCAATACTATCATTTATGGTGACTTTAAAGTGATTTTCGATAGTGGGTCTTTACATACAATTAGTTTTTAGAGTGGTCGGAAACATGGAACAGGAAGAAATTAAAGACCACGAACGCAAAGCCAAAAGGGTAAAGTAGTCTTAAGAAGTATTCCAAACATTTCCGGACATGAAGAGGTTAGGCGTGTCAAATAACCACTTTGGCTATAGTTTTCTGGACAAAATTTTTATGTAGCAGATATTAGAGGAAATGTTCCAGAAGAGTACCTACCAAAAAAACAATCAAAGTTCTCTAAAACGATTCTTGTTTGACAAGCTATATGCAGATGTGGTGAAAGAAGTGATTCGCATGTAACACATAACACAATAAACTCGAATATTTACATATTTAACGAGTGTCTTCAAAGAAAATTGCTTTCATTTGTAAGAAAACATAGAGTCTCAACATTCTTTTGCCCTAATTTGGATATGTGCTATTACAGGAAATGTATGGTATAGTAAACATAAAGTTAATTTTGTTCCGAAAAATGTCAACCCTCCAAACTGCCCAGAACTTCGGCCAACTAAAAGATATTGGTACTTTGTGAAAAGGGAATTAAGGAATATTAATGCTGCGCCCGAAAGATTGAAAAATTTTAAAAGCATGTGGACAGCTGGTTCCAAAAAAGTTACGCAAATTATAATCGAATTAATTGAGAGTGTTTGAAAGAAAACAAAAGAAAAAAATCATATCTAATCATTTATTTATCCTTTATTGTTACACGTAATAAATCTGTATAAAAACCCCTAAAATATATTATTATAACTTATACCAATCAACTTTTATATCAATATTTATGTATTATGTTTTATTCGAACGCACACTTTATTAACATTTACATGGGATTTATACATTTCAAAGTGATTTCCGGAAGTTATAACTACAAAAGATGTATTTAAAAGCATATATTTTTGCTTGTTCTATATATAACCTTAACATTTAGATTTGGCTTCAATTAAGGGCAATTCTGCAATAATCTATATGAGATAATTTGTATTGTTCTGTTTTCACGGATGTCTGAGTTTTGAGAGAGTTTATGTATACAAATACATTCTAGTTCCACTGAAAACTATAATACAATTAAAATACAAAATTTTTCATCTGCGTTCATATACCCTTACATATTTCACTACCCTGGAATTATGTAAATTATGATTTCGGTTTTTTTTAAGTAGAAAACGAACAAATTTATCAAATTAAAAAAAAAAAACTTATGACTAAGAAAATGTATTTGGTGTATTGCATTTTAGAAGCGTTAATAAATTTAATAATAGACACAGAAGATTCTGTAATAGTTCATCTTGAAGCTCTTAGGCTTTTTTTAAAAGAATATTAATTCACTTTGACTTTCCAATCATCTGCTATCGATAATTCTCTTTCATAGTACACAAACAAATGACAACCAAACTCCTGCATACATTTAAATGCAACAGACCTTCTATACAATTGCAATGACCAGGGCAACCAAAAACATGCTTAAAAAACTGTTTTATGTGAATTAAAAAATGCTCTAAATATTGGCAAATATGCCCTTTAAATTAAAATAATTTTTTCCGGCTAAATTTTAAATTAACTACTATTCATGCTAAAAATAATTTAATTTTTATTAGGAATTGCTAGAAAATATCCTCTTTTTGCACTTAAAAACATTAGAAGCAAATACGTTTTCAGGAAATTACAAAACAAAATGAAAATTATTAGGGAATCAGAATTGAAAAAACGTAAAACAGTAAAAAGAAAATTCCACTAATGGCATGTTATATAAGAAAATACTACTGGGTGCAAAATATGCAATACTTTTCTCTTAAGTGTAAAATATGCAAAATTATGCTAATAAGTATAAAATATTCAAAAATATGCCATTTGCATTGCTAAAATATGTTCTAAAATAAGGATTTTCTATGAAAATATGAAAAAATATGCCTTTGTTAGCCCAAAATATGCCTTTAGGATCAAAATATGCAGTGACAAATCAATGCCAAAATTCTTAAAATTGCTTCAAACAGATAGATAACTAACAGTTTGATTCATTTGAAACCTAAGGAAAAATACAATTTGCGTATTTTTCGTTACTTTGGTGATAGAAAAAAAGTCATTTTTAATAATGGTAAATTTCAATAAATGTATAAAAACCCTATTGGGTGCAAATTATGTAAAATTTGTCTCTTAATGTCTCTATATGCAAAATTATGCACTTAAGAATAAAATATGCAAAAATATACCATTTAAATTGCTAAGATATGTTCCAAAGTAGGATTTTTCTATGAAAATATGACAAAATATTTTGATAAGCTAAATATATGCAAAACTATGCTGTTATGACCAAAATATGCAAAAATATTCTATAAAAAATCGATGACAAAATTCTTAAAATTATCTAAAGTGGATAAATAATTAACAGTTTGGTTCATTAGAAGCCCAAAACATATGATTTTGCATATTTTTGGTTGCTCTGGCAATGATTTAAATTTGTATAAAAGCAAATGTCTTGCTGTTTAATTGTCTAAATAAACAAATGAACATGTTCCCCAAAATATTGTATATGGATAGACAAATTCATTTGGCCACAATGTACCACAAATCTAATTATATTTAGCCATAGGAGGTTGAATTGATTAAACATTTAATGAAGCAACTAAAAAAATCGAAAAAGTAAAAGGGGTTTTTCCCAATAAATGTAATGTTTTAATGAACTACATACATGACACCACCAACACTACTATAAAAAAAACGAGATTTTTTCAAAAATGTTTGCAAAATGATTTCAGTAAATTAATTTGCCTTAAAAGGGGGTTGGATTTCTAAAGCGCCACTACTTATTAAGTCTTGAGTGCCAGATATATCATTGAATATTGTAACAACATGTGGTCATAAAATGTGGTCAAGAATTAATTGAAAATTTATAGGATTATTTCAAACAAAAAGGAAATTGTTAAACTTATAAAATTATAATAAAAACTAAAGGATTTAATAATTTCTTTGTAATAATTTGCATATTAGAAAAATTTTCTGTTACAAAAAAAACCCATTAATTTGTAGAAAACTCAAAAATCCCCTTTTTAATGTTCTGTTGTTTTCATGAGTTTATCCCAAAATAACAAAAAAGAACAGATTTTCCTTTTAGCTTCTGTTTTTGTGAAAAAATAATTCACAGATGTTTTACTAGTTTTTTTGTTTTAGTTACAAAAATATCTCATTTTAGTTATTTTTATATGTTCGAATTTGTATGTTTTTCAAATGATAAAACAGAGTAAAATGAACAAAAGAATAAAAAGAAAAAAAATGTACATGAATTTTAAGTAAATGTTTTAAAATGACTGGTAGGAAATTTAGAAGCTACATTCAGAATATTTCAAAGATTTTTAAATGGAATGTTGTGCAAAATCTGGTTAAAATTGGGAGCTTTTTCATACTTCTCCCCTACTTTAGCATCCGAAATGGTTAGATATTATTATGGAATCTGTAACGTTTTATTTTTATTTTCCTTGAGACGTGACCTTTGATCTTTTTTAAGATTTTTGGAAACTTGTGAGGATTTTAAAGCTAAAATTAGTTTCGTAATAATATTTTCTAAATTTTCTAGTGGAACTCTTTTGCTTTTATGCTATAGTCACTATAGTTTTGTTTAATTTTAAGCCCTATTGATGCCTGCTAAACTATATAGTACTGCTACTACTAAATAATAGTACTACGAACCCTCTATTACACTCATTCGTTCATTCATTCTGTCAGTCCGTCTGTCCGTCAGTCTTTCATTCATGATTACTTACATGCATCAGTTAGTTTTTAATGTCACTTCGTTCGTGTCGTACTTGAAGTTGTAAAACAAACTAAAACAACAATAGTTTAACATTACAATTATACACACATTCAAACATAAAATATAAATAAAGTAATATTTAGTATAAAATTTGCTACAATTGTCATAGAGTATTGTTCTTTCCATTTGTATTGTATGTTGCACAGTTGTACAAATGCAACAGCAACACTAACAACTCATTTTCATTTTGTCTATTTGTAGACAAAATATTGAAAGAACATTACAACTTCAAAATGTTTTTTTTTTTAATTTTATATTAAAAAACAAAAAAGAAAAACAACAACTAAAATTGGCTTCCAAAATAGCTTAAAACAACTACTAATACTTATACACTATACTAAATACATTCCTATTTAATCTTGACTATATAGATATATATACACACGTTTTAACAATTGTTAGTACATGACAAAATTAAATGTGAAATGAAAAACTATATTTGAACAATGTTTTGAAAATAATAAATCATTTTTTGTTTTGTCTTGTTTCATGTTTTCAAAAGGATTCATTTTTTTTTTTTTTTTTTTTTTTGTAAGAGGAGTGAATTATTAGAAAGATTTTAATTACTTATGTTTATTTTATTTGTCTATAGTGTTTTTAATATTTTTAGAAATTATTTCTGTTAGAGAATACATAATAAGTATTTCTTTCTCTGAAATCCCAAATATATTAAAAGCCTTTATATAATTTTAGTCGTAATTAAGACATTGATATCGGAAAATGTTTTTATGCAAACTAAGTGAAATAACTGACCGATTTCAACTATTTTCTTTACGATTTATTTTTGAGCTGTTTAAAATTGCGAACTGTGGTTTGGTTACAAGGTTTACATGGATGGACGGACAGATGAACGTTTTCGGTGCTGTTGTGAGCACTAGATGACTTAAAGGTGGATCAGCAGATGACAAACTCGACACGGAACATGTTTAAAGGCAGGACCATAAATTCCACATTAGCTATAGGTAGTTCGAGGGAGGTGTAAATCAAATATAGAGGTACCAAAGAAGTCGCTTATGCTGAAGACTTCGTGCTCCTTATTAAGGGCTAATTTCTTACCACGATAAGTGTGATAAGCTTTAGGAATTTTATTAACAGTTTAGGAGTATATCCAACAAAGACCGAACTAATAATATTTACTAGGAAATAAAAACATTTAAGTTACGTCGCTTGAATGGTATTTTGGCGTAATTCTGGACTTAAAGCTCTCGTGGAAACAAAATGATGAGAGTCGAATGTGCCTTCTATATGAAAAACTGCAAGAAAGCTTTCGGGAAAGTTTCTACCCTGAACATATTTCTACCCTAAACAAAGTGCAGAGATTAAATTGTCCCTCAATTACTGGTGCGATACAGTGTTGCCAGATAAGGGATTTGTCTCCAATTTGAGGATTTTCGTAAAATATTTGTATTTTTAAATTAATGTATATACATATTTATGAAATTTGAGATAATGAAATTCTAGATAAATCTAAAATCTAGAATTGAGGTAATCAGAACAACTTTAGGTGCTTTAATAACATCTTTAGAACTGGTAATGTCAGAGCCAATTCTGACACTCCCGAAATATAACTGTGATTTTAATTGGGTTTAAATAATGGTTTTGAGAACTTTTGCTGAAGAACTAGTTCTGTATTTCCTCGTCATCAGTTTTTTTTACCAAATTTCTGATTCCCAAATGGCAGTTTATAAAGCTAAAAAAATAAATAATAATTTTATGCGATCTAAAACTAGTTGTGGAGTTAATACATACATTTTTACTGGGTATTTTAATTTTTGAAATTTATAAAAAAATGTTCAATAGATTTACTTTTTGAAAGAGAAAATTCCGAAAATTTTAATTCAGAGAATATAAAATGTTGGTTACTTTTTTATATAGAAAATTTTTGTTAAATATTTTATTCATAGAAATATTTGATTTGAATTTTGAATTTCAATAAAATATTCCAAATATTTTAATAAAATAAATTTTTGTTAAAAATGTATGAGAAATTTTCTTTTTATAGAAAAAATTTCAATAAATTTTTCTTTTTCTACGAGAAGGAAAATTATTTAAAAATTTAATACAAGTTCAATATATACATTTTCTATTAAAACATTTAATTTTTCTAAAAAAAAAAAAATCAAATTTTTTATTAAATTTTGTATTAAAATAATTTGGAGACATAATTGGGGGATTTATATTCATGGAGCTTCAGTTTAGGGACATGAGGCAAAATTTTGCTGGTAACACTGTTGCGGTATTCTCATGTCCCCAAATCAGCCTGTTGGATATTTTCCCCCTTGATATTTTCATCAAAAATTCCTCCTCTAATTCCGCTCCAAGTACATATGACCTTTGACATTTTTCGAGCAGCATCATAATTCTATCGATGTAAAACTTTCTGAGGTTTATTAGCGAAAAACTTGACCAAGTAATTTTCAGCGGCTCTGCATTTGGACAATTTTTTTTACCATCAAAAGAGTTTTACAGAGACCGAAAAAAATCTCGTAATGAATCCATTCTTCATTGCCCGTAATAATCCGCTTCAAAAATGATTCGATTTCGTTGCGTCTCAGCAGCGCTTCACTGATGGTAATTCGGTGAATCAAATTTCTTTGCGATTATTCATGTGACACCTGAATTGTCTCCTTTCAAATACGTGTTTGTTGGATACAATCGAATTAGTGTTCTCGATATATCGTCATCAACCCCATCAAGTGACAAAAAATCGCGGATACTTTTTTCTTGTCGCAATCGGGGCTTTCAATTGCAACTAGCTGATATTAGTTATGGGATATGAGGGTATTCTATTATGCGACTGTCCAGCTCTACAATATCTTAGACTAAGATTTCTCGTTAGGCAACTATTTCATCATCGTAATATTAGGTGACCCGATCTTTTGTTATACATCCGCATTTTTTGTTATTATTTTCTTTTTTTTCGAAATTACGAAAAGAAATTTTATTCTGAAAAGTATGTACTATTTAATATTCATAAAGGTTGATAAAATTATTTTATTAAGAGAAATAATCTCGTTGTTAGCGGTAATGCAAAAATATATTATGTGCTTAAACTTTATCGAACAATCGACTTTTTGATTTGATAATTGTCCAGAAATTGACTTTCTTTTTGCCAGATAGCCGAAAAGTCGAATAAAGTTGAAAATAGCTAGAAAAAGTCGAGTAGTTGGAAAAACTCAAAAAGTCAAAAATAGTTGGAAAATCTAAAAATCCCTAAAAAAAGTCGGAAAAAGTAAGTTTGATATTTTTAATAATTCTTCTCATTACCCTAAGACAACAGAAATCTAAATTTAAAGATATTTAATAAAAAAATTAACTTAATTAAGAAAAAACATTTTAGGTTAAATAAAATATTACTATAATTTCAAGTTGAAGATTTTTTTTTTATAAATTGGGAACACCCTATTCCAAATACATAAAAACTCAAAGCTTTTTGTTTATTTTCTTGTCAACTTAAGTTTCAAACGAAATATTCCTTAAGAGTGAGCTTTTACTTACATTTTTTTTCATAGCTAAGTTTGCACTTAAGTATACAATAAGGGAACATTATAAAACCGGGCCTAAAAGTCATAGCCTTTTCTCAGTGTAGGTGATAATATTTAGTTATATATATATAAAATAAAAACGAGATACTGTTTTAAATATACATATCGTTCATTCCACGAGATATCTATAAAAAATTAAAATTTTTTGACGAAGGGTCTTCAAATAATATAACCTATGAAGCCGTTTAGACTTTCTTATTATTTTTTCCAATTTCAAAACAATCGCGAATTTATTCACGATTTTAATTTGTTTAAATGTTAAAAAATCGAACAAACTATGTTATTTTAAATGTTAATATATCTCTTTACGATGTAGACAGATTTTAATGAATTAGGGCTCCCATGAAGGCCAACTGAAGGCAATAATTCAAATGTTAATTGCATATTTAAAAATACACTTCGAATGTTATTTTCTTTTAATATTGTTACGTTTTTACCTTTTAAAAACTGTCGTTTATTTCGTTTAAATAAACTTGTACTTTGATTGCAAAAATAACAGCAGTTTAGTAGTTTAAAAATTGTAACGACTCTTTATTTTATTTAAAAATGTGCAACAATATAGTTTATAAGTCACTTTGTGTTTTAATACACACACACACACTTAAATTACACGCTTTATACAGCACACTTTAATAATGTACAAGATTATACAGCCAAGGCAGTTAATATGTCTTTACTTAACGACGCTTTCAACCAGACTGACTCAATGGTGTTCTCACGGCCAATTTATATACACCGTATTACCTACTAAATGTTTCTTGAAAGCTCTATTTCTTTCTACAATGTTCTTAACGGACAAACTAGAGCTTTTGATGATAATGCCAGCAGCATAAACACTTAGTGCTGCCACACTTAAAAACAATGGTGAAAGCTTTTTATTCCATGTTGTATGTTTAGAACTATGTTAATAATTTTTACAGATATGATAACTGCTGTTAACATAAACGGAAATGCCTAGAAGAATTGAGAAAGATTTTAAACCGGCCGTTAAAACCGTTATATTTGAATTCAAGTACAATTTCGTAACAATATGTTTTAAAGCAATATCTTTACTATTTTATTTAAAAAATGCAATAATAATTGTGATCCACTATTTTTTTTTTTTTTTTCGAAAAAAATACCGATTTTTTTCATGAAAAATTTTATATATTTTTGTTTTTTAATTTTTTTGATTATTCTCATGCCGCAATGTTTAATTTTAAGTGTTCGTTTTTGCTAAAGATGCGCTCACATCAAGAAAGTAATTATCAGATGTTTTTATAAGAAATTTCTGCCCTTTTTATTATAAATATTTTTGCTTAATATTTATGACAAATGTGTTTATAACATAATATCACAAATAAAAAAATTAGGAGAAATGTCTTGATTAAAATTAATTACAAAATAAACTCACAAAGAAATAAAAATAAAAAAATATATTTTTTTGAAAAAATCTGTGCAAGTACTTAATTTAGTTCCAGAACAATTTATATTGCAATTTTTAGAAAACATTACAATTTTTATAATATCAGAGGAAGACAAAATTCAAAAGGTAAAAATTTTGCAAATATGCATCCTAAAATTGTATTTGCATTATGAATGCATTTTTCAATATTAATATTATTTTTAAATTATTATTAAATTATTGTTCATCTTCTATATGTAATTTAAATCATTTAAATCCGTTTACACTTTATCGATTTAAATTTTTGAAGATAGTTTTATTTATTTTATTACACAGGTTGACAAAATGAAAATATTTTTCTGCGGCACGAGTTATTTCAGTCAATTCGAATACATATTATTATGAAGAACTAAGCCTATAAATCATCTTTTTTTTAATTGACTCAGGTTACATTACATATTGAAGCATGTATCGAAAACGACTATTCTGATTTGGTTCAATATAATATCAAAAAAATCTAATTAAAATTTCTTTCAAGATATACTTTCATTACTTTTTATCACGTTCAACAGTTATAGACATATTAAGTCTATTTTCTGAAAAAAAAAAAAAATTAATTTCTTACAAAATTAAGAAAAAAAACGTTTTCAAAAATGCAAAAATTGTTATTGTTGCTTGAAGGCAGTAACATAAGTAATATAACTTGAAGGCAATTTTAATTCGAATTTTTTGATATTTTACTGAACCAAATTTTTTAACGTCTTCTTACAAAACAAAATAATTAATAGCTAAAATTTTCTAAAAACTGTAAAAAAGCCATATTTTCTCATATAAATGCATCATATGAACTTCAGGTCCCATACGGGTTAACGATATCCGATTTTACACATTAACTTTTTACAATTCAATGAACAGTTCTAGGGGGAGTTACAGCCAAAATTCAAAAGCTGGTAAATTTTGGTGCAGCCTATTTATACAACCTCGTTAAAAATAACGATTTATTCAAAAAATCAGTGTTCTCT